>JAWZYU010000031.1:16608948-16937948 GCA_038380435.1 Ryuthela nishihirai | reverse complement strand
GGAAAAATCTCAATACAGGCACATTTTGGTACCGTTGTTTCATCTCTGAGCGCACTTTTTTGCACACCATGGGCTAAATGGCCAGGTCACCAGGAACCCGAAGGCTCGGAGAAAGTTGGGTAGGGGACCCACTAGAACAGCTGTTGGAGACAGATGGTGCACAGGGTATGGCTCTCCCGCACACGGGGTTTGCATCCCATCCAACGGAATAAGAGGGACACCAATGACCGGGGGGCGGGGGTGGCTCAGTCGGTAGCGCGCCAGGCTCGTAATCTGTAGTTCCCAGGTTCGAGACCCAGCTGGGTCAGCGTTGAGATTTATCTCCGCAAAACTCCCCGCCCTGCTCACGGTCAGTAGGGGACACCGATGGGCTTGGAAAGGCCGCCGTCCGTCGGATGGGACGTTAAGACTGTGGCCCCGTGTGCGGGAGAGCCATACCCTGTGCACGTTAAAGAACACGCTGGATGGCCTTGACGGGAGGCTACCATCTGTCTCCCAACAGCTGTTCCAGTGGGTCCCCTCCCCCAACCTTCTCTGAGCCTTCGGGGTCCATGTGACCTGGCCATTTAGCCCATGGTGTGCAAAAAAGTGCCGCTCACAGGAAAAACAACCCAACCCACCAATGACCTTTTCAAACCCATTGGTGTTTGGAAAAATATACAAGATAAGAAAGTAATTAGAATAGTTCTTACCGTAATTTTGTGCATCTAGCAGTTTGGCAATGTCCAGGCCTTTCTTCAGTTGTGCAGCGGCATAAGCAACAACATGCGAATCAGGATTGCTTGCAGCTCCATTCATGTATCTTTAAAAAAATAAAGAAACATTTTCCTATTAAATAACATATCTATTAATCATGGATGGGAATCATTAATTATAATCAAACGTCAACAGCATTGGATGAAACTCTACGAGATTTTAGTCAGGAAAGTTGGAGTAGAAGTACAAATAAAAGAATTCGTTTTGTCAAAGGGCAAGTTAAAGCACAATTTTGAAGCTCACAGCTTATTGTGGTTTTTATTATTAAGTATTACGAATTAACGCGTTTACAAATTTATTTACATTAACTGGCAATGCAAGAAAGAAACGCAACCTCTGGACAGAAAAATGAAAACATTCGCATGTTAAGTTAAAGGACAATCATTTGGGTTGGGTTGTTTTACCTCTGAGCGGCACTTTTTTGCACACCATGGGCTAAATGGCCAGGTCACATGGACCCCGAAGGCTCAGAGAAGGTTGGGGGAGGGGACCCACTGGAACAGCTGTTGGGAGACAGATGGTAGCCTCCCGTCAAGGCCATCCAGAGTGTTCTTTAACGTGCACAGGGTATGGCTCTCCCGTACACGGAGCCACGGCTTAATGTCCCATTCGACGGACGGCGACCTTTCCAAGCCCATCGGTGTCCCCTACTGACCGTGGGCAGGGCGGGGAATTTTGCGGAGATAAATCTCAACGCTGACCCAGCTGCGACTCGAACCTGGGAACTACAGATTACGAGCCTGGCGCGCTACCGACTGAGCCACCCCCGCCCTAAAGACAATCAAATTTGGAGATTTGCAATTTATTGCAAATTACCTGTAATGTTCGTTTCTCTCTACGCCAAATGCACGATACTCGATTTTACATTAATCTCTATGGAAGCTGAACTTCTTCTCCCTCTACATTCTTTGGTCAGGCCTAAGAATCTTGTGTCAAACTGACAATTATTGAAAGAACTATTTGTACAATAATCTAAAACATACACTTATTCTATTAAAGGGTTTGAAATAACACTTTTTTAAAAGTTTTAATCAACTTCTGAGATAAATTCTTAGAATTAATCGATTATTAAATAACATGTCTGTTATTTAATGTTCAAACTTCTATAACTATTATTTAAGTACTCAACGGATATTGTTGAAAATCGAAATTTAGACAGTTTAACTGGCATCTATATTTATCTTCAATCATACATTGTCCCAGCTGGGTCAGCGTTGAGATTTATCTCCGCAAATCTCCCCGCCTTGCCCATGGTCAGTAGGGGACACCGATGGTCTTGGAAAGGCCGCCGTCCGTCGGATGGGACGTTAAGCCGTGGCCCCGTGTGCGGGAGAGCCATACTCCGTGCACGTTAAAGAACACACTGGATGGCCTTGATGGGAGGCTACCATCTGTCTCCCAACAGCTGTTCCAGTGGGTCCCCTCTCCCAACCTTCACTGAGCCTTCGGGGTCCATGTGACCTGGCCATTTAGCCCATGGTGTGCAAAAAAGTGTCGCTCAGAGGTAAAACAACCCAACCCAACTCAAATAAACCTTAGCGTTCAAATATGACCTTAATTACAATTCGCCTTTCCGTAATATCTAAACCATGTCCACTTGAATTACTAACTGAACAGACAACATCACCTCACTTCACCAACTACCAAGTCGAAATATATATTAAAAAATAACTGAGAGGATTTATTTAGTCGGTAGCGCGCCAGGTTCGTAACTTGATTCTCCCAGGTTCGAGTCCAATCAGTGTGAGATTTATCTCTGTTAAATCCCCACCTACCTTCGGTCAGAAAGGGAACACCGACGGGCTTCGAAAGGCCGCCATCCGTCGGATGGAAGATTAAGCCAGGACTCCGTGTGCTGGTGAGTCACACCTTGTGCACGTTAACGAACATGCTGGATAACCTTAACGGAAGGCTTCCATCTATCTGCTAATAGATGTCCATGGGTCTCCAATCGGGGTCCTTGTGGCCTGGTCATTTAACCCATTGTGTGCAAAAAAAAGTACCTTTCAGAGGAAACAACCCCAGTCAGCAGCTTGTAGCGCCATCTATCGCGCGGCTCCTTCCCATTGGCTTCAACAACGATCCATATGAAATTTTTCGTTTCAAATAACTCAGCTCCTGTCGACTGATTTTATTGAAATCGTTTCAAATTATCTTAACTTGAGACTAAAGAATGTGCAAAATTTCTCATTTCAACCAAAGGAATGTGCAAAATTTCTCATTTCAACCAAAGGAATGTGCAAAATTTCTCATTTCAGACCAAAGGAATGTGCAAAATTTCTCATTCAAACCAAAGCAATGTGCAAAATTTCTCATTTCAGACCAAAGGAATGTGCAAAATTTCTCATTTCAGACCAAAGGAATGTGCAAAAATTTCTCATTTCAGACCAAAGGAATGTGCAAAAATTTCTCATTTCAGACCAAAGGAATGTGCAAAAATTTCTCATTTCAGACCAAAGGAATGTGCAAAATTTCTCATTTCAGACCAAAGGAATGTGCAAAAATTCCTCATTTCAGACCAAAGGAATGTGCAAAAATTCTCATTTCAGACCAAAGAATGTGCAAAATTTTCTCATTTCAGACCAAAGGAATGTGCAAAAATTTCTCATTTCAGACAAAAGGAATGTGCAAAATTTCTCATTTCAGACCAAAGGAATGTGCAAAATTTCTCATTTCAGACCAAAGGAATGTGCAAAATTTCTCATTTCAGACCAAAGGAATGTGCAAAATTTCTCATTTCAGACCAAAGGAATGTGCAAAATTTCTCATTTCAGACCAAAGGAATGTGCAAAAATTTCTCATTTCAGACCAAAGGATGTGCAAAATTTCTCATTTCAGACCAAAGGAATGTGCAAAAATTTCTCATTTCAGACCAAAGGAATGTGCAAAAATTTCTCATTTCAGACAAAAGGAATGTGCAAAATTTCTCATTTCAGACCAAAGGAATGTGCAAAATTTCTCATTTCAGACCAAAGGAATGTGCAAAATTTCTCATTTCAGACCAAAGGAATGTGCAAAATTTCTCATTTCAGACCAAGGAATGTGCAAAAATTTCTCATTTCAGACCAAAGGAATGTGCAAAAATTTCTCATTTCAGACCAAAGGATGTGCAAAATTTCTCATTTCAGACCAAAGGAATGTGCAAAAATTTCTCATTTCAGACCAAAGGAATGTGCAAAATTTTCTCATTTCAGACCAAAGGAATGTGCAAAAATTTCTCATTTCAGACCAAAGGAATGTGCAAAAATTTCTCATTCAGACCAAAGGAATGTGCAAAATTTCTCATTTCAGACCAAAGGAATGTGCAAAATTTCTCATTTCAGACCAAAGGAATGTGCAAAATTTCTCATTTCAGACCAAAGGAATGTGCAAAAATTTCTCATTTCAGACCAAAGGATGTGCAAAATTTCTCATTTCAGACCAAAGGAATGTGCAAAATTTTCTCATTTCAGACCAAAGGAATGTGCAAAATTTCTCATTTCAGACCAAAGGAATGTGCAAAAATTTCTCATTTCAGACAAAAGGAATGTGCAAAATTTCTCATTTCAGACCAAAGGAATGTGCAAAATTTCTCATTTCAGACCAAAGGAATGTGCAAAAATTTCTCATTTCAGACCAAAGGATGTGCAAAATTTCTCATTTCAGACCAAAGGAATGTGCAAAAATTTCTCATTTCAGACCAAAGGATGTGCAAAATTTCTCATTTCAGACCAAAGGAATGTGCAAACATTTCTCATTTCAGACCAAAGGAATGTGCAAACATTTCTCATTTCAGACCAAAGGAATGTGCAAAAATTTCTCATTTCAGACCAAAGGAATGTGCAAAAATTCTCATTTCAGACCAAAGGAATGTGCAAAAAAAATTTTCGTTTCAGACCAAAGGAATGTGCAAAATTTCTCATTTCAGACCAAAGGAATGTGCAAAATTTCTCATTTCAGACCAAAGGAATGTGCAAAATTTCTCATTTCAGACCAAAGGAATGTGCAAAAATTTCTCATTTCAGACCAAAGGATGTGCAAAATTTCTCATTTCAGACCAAAGGAATGTGCAAAAATTTCTCATTTCAGACCAAAGGAATGTGCAAAAATTTCTCATTTCAGACCAAAGGAATGTGCAAAATTTCTCATTTCAGACCAAAGGAATGTGCAAAATTTCTCATTTCAGACCAAAGGAATGTGCAAAAATTTCTCATTTCAGACCAAAGGAATGTGCAAAATTTCTCATTTCAGACCAAAGGAATGTGCAAAATTTCTCATTTCAGACCAAAGGAATGTGCAAAAATTTCTCATTTCAGACCAAAGGAATGTGCAAAAATTTCTCATTTCAGACCAAAGGAATGTGCAAAAATTTCTCATTTCAGACTAAAGGAATGTGCAAAATTTCTCATTTCAGATCAAAGGAATGTGCAAAAATTTCTCATTTCAGACCAAAGGAATGTGCAAAAATTTCTCATTTCAGACCAAAGGAATGTGCAAAATTTCTCATTTCAGACCAAAGGAATGTGCAAAATTTCTCATTTCAGACCTTACCGTTTGGGGCGTACATTCTCAGAGAGAAATTTTCCGCTGAGTTCCATCACTCCGTTAAGGATGCTGCTCCCATCCATTTTAATGGACTTAGCAATGATTTAGAATACTTACGCTAGTAACAAATTTTGCATACATTTGCATATTTCACGTTACTCTGGCATGATGCAGTGCTCATAATAAATTGACCGGGCAGTGTATATTAACCATGAATTTTTTCCCCAATAAAATATATATAGCTCTAAAACTTCCTTAAAATAGTTCCTGCATCGGTGGTAGATTTACGGTCCGCGGAGCCTGTGCGCACCCCTTTTTTTTGTGGGGCTCTACTAGTTTACCGAAAAATTTCTGTTCAAATTCAAATTTTTTTTCCAAAGTATCATCTATAAAATTATTTTATTTAAAGAAAATCCCACTAAGTCGTAGTTTATCAGCGGGAATGTAGATGGTTTTAACAGATAGGATCTACAGTATATGCCATCGATATCATGACATAAAGTGAAGGAGAAAAAAATAATAAATGAAAATAAAATGATCAACGTTTCCGAACAAAAACAAACTTTTTTTTTTCATTAACACTCAATAAATGCGACTATGTACGAAAATAGGAATTTGATCAGGGGCTCTCAACATTAAGGAGCCCTACTTCTGCGCGTACAGTCGGTCAAAAAAGTATCCGAACACTACGGTTGATTACAGAATTCAAAAAAAATATCTGGCAACCTTCGTGTCACGTGACACGAAGGTTGCCAGATCACTAATTTTAAAAAAAAAATCGTTGCCAGATATTTTTTCTGAATTCTGTAATCAACCATAGTGTTCGGATACTTTTTTGAGCGACTGTAAGTGGTCATATTATTTTGATACTAGATCGTGTGGGCTCACTCACGGAAATATTGAGCGTGTGCAGTTACCGTTCACAGCAAACTGAAGCGTGTGCAGTAACTGCACACGCTCCAGTTTGCTGTGAACGGTAACTGGAGCGTGTACAGTTGCTGTACACGCTCGATATTTTTCCTGAATTCTGTAATTATGTGACACGAAGGTTGCAGATCACTAATTTCTAAAAAAATCGTTGCCAGATATTTTTTCTGAATTTTGTAATCAACCATAGTGTTCGGATACTTTTTTGAGCGACTGTACCTATGACACCGCCTCTGATCTTCACTGAATATGCATTAAACGAAAATGAATTCAATATTAATTAATCAATAAGAAAGGAATTATAGTTACCTGGGATGAGAGAAGAGGTTGCATGTCGCCCAGAGCAATTTCACGCTATTCTCCCTTTGCAGTTCCAGAGCTAACTTAACCATTTTGTCGAGGTTTCTGTTGGTTTCTTCCAAGGTCTGTCCTTCTGGTGCTATATCTCTGTTACAAAAAAAAATCATCACAAAAAACAATTTCTCAAATAGCTAAAAAAATATACACTTCTCAGTTAAAAAATAAAAACAAAAATAAATACCCCCTCAAGCAGCTGCTTGCCACAGAGGTCTGACAGGAGCCTGTCTTAACTGTGTTTATATTCTCCACTATAAAAAAAAAATCGTCTGCTCTTAAAATGTTACAAAGGAAAAAGTCAATTGTCAATGTTGTCAAAGTTTACTTCAAAAGCACGTGTGGGGCGGGGGTGGCTCAGTCAGTAGCGCCCCAGGCTCGTAATCTGCAGTTCCCAGGTTCGAGTCCCAGCTGGGTCAGCGTTGAGATTTATCTCCGTAAAACTTCCCGCTCTGCCCACGGTCAGTAGGGGACACCGATAGATTTGGAAAGGCAGCCATCCGTCAGATGGGACGTTAAGCCGTGGTCCCATGTAGGGAGAGCCATACCCTGTGCACGCTAAAGAACACGCTGGATGGCCTTGACGGGAGGCTACCATCAGTCTTCCAACAGCTGTTCCAGTGGGTCCTCTACCCCAAACTTCTCTGAGCCTTCGGGATCCTTGTGACCTAGTCATTTAGCCCATGGTGTGAAAAAAGTGCCGCTCAGAGGTAACCCAACCCAACTCAAAAGCATGTGCAGTTGTTTGGCTAATACTGTAGAGTGTCTAACGGAGAAAACAAACCCATAAAGTGAAGTTCACTTGAGTTACTTGAAGCTGGGCAACTTTGATTTGTAAGATTTAAGCTTTTGCCCAGCATCATGTGACTTTCTTGCCTTACGTTCTCATTTCCAGTGTAAGCTTCAGTGGTATGACGTCAAGCTTTCTCTGCTTCTATTACTGGTCTAAGATGGGCGGGGTGGCTCAGTCGGTAGCGCGCCAGACTCGTAATCTATAGTTCCCAGGTTCGAGTCCCAGCTGGGTCAGCGTTGAGATTTATCTCGGCAAAATTTCCCCGCCCTGCCCACGGTCAGTAGGGACACCGCTGGGCTTGGAAAGGCCGCCGTCCGTCGGATGGGACGTTAAGCCGTGGCCCCGTGTGCGGGAGAGCCATACCCTGTGCACGTTAAAGAACACGCTGGATGGCCTTGACGGGAGGCTACCATCTGTCTCCCAAGAGCTGTTCCAGTGGGTCCCCTCCCCCAACCTTCTCTGAGCCTTCGGGTCCATGTGACCTGGCCATTTAGCCCATGGTGTGCAAAAAAGTGCCGCTCAGAGGTAAAACAACCCAACCCAACTGGTCTAAGAACTGTGCACACGATTATTGCTACTGGACTGGCCAAATCCAATAGGATACGCATCTATGTCTGAAGAGGTAAGAAGCAGTGGTGAGAGGCTAAAGAGGTAGGAAGTAGTAACTTTCTTTTCAATGTTTTGAACATCTATTTTCACAGATGATTAACCTTTGATAAGTACGAACGTAATGGTGCGTTCGGGATAACAAGCTACACACACAGCGGGATAAATATAATGACCAACCTGGCCATTGATGGTGCGGGGACTCTCAAGAAGGCCTCACTTTTAAGGAGGGAAGTACAAAAAAAAATTTACCAGAGAGACGAAAGAATGACCAATTTGAAGGCAATGAAAGCTTAGACTCCACCTCCTCTCTCGAGAGAAGAATCTCTCAGAGAAGGTTGAGGGAGGGGACCCACTGGAACAGCTGTTGGGAGACAGATGGTAGCCTCCCGTCAAGGACATCCAGAGTGTTCTTTAACGTGCACAGAGTAGGGTTCTCCCGTATATAGGACCACGGCTTAACGTCCCATCCGACGGACGGAGACCTTTCGAAGCTCATCGGTGTCCCCTACTGACTGTGGGTAGAGCGGGGAATTTTGCAGAGATAAATCTCAACGCTGACCCAGCTGGGACTCGAACCTGGGAACTACAGATTACGAGTCTGGCGCGCTACCGACTAAGCCACCCCCGCCCCAATTTAGCCATTGTTATTTTATCTCCGAACGGCAGAAAAGAAATAAAACAATAAAACAACCCAACTAGCCCCATATATTACCTTACCTGTCGTGGAAAGTCCAAAACTTATTGCCAAGCTTCCTAAAAAATTCAAAAGCTGCTTGCAAACGTTTCTGAGCATTTTCCAGAGAATTGGTTCCGTCATCCCAAATTCGATTAATCGTCGGTAAACCAAAAGGATCTGCTCCTGTTGCAGAATTATCAGAAAATAAAAACATTTAATTTATTATTAAAACAATAAGAAATTTTTTGAATAAAGTTGAAATACTTTACTAAAAGTGACACTACGTGAATGTTAACAACTTATAAGTACAATACAAAATTTCTAATTGTCATTGAATCTTAAACGATCACTGCAATATCTTATCCACTCATTAAATCTGTAACTAAAACTTTATCTCCTTACTAGAAATCAATCGTCAGCTCTTGGTTTCTAGGGGGCGGGGGTGGCTCAGTCGGTAGCGCGCCAGGCTCGTAATCTGTAGTTCCCAGGTTCGAGTCCCAGCTGGGTCAGCTTTGAGATTTATCTCCGCAAAATTTCCCCGCCCTGCCCACGGTCAGTAGGGGACACCGATGGGCTTGAAAAGGCCGCCGTCCGTCGGATGGGAGGTTAAGCCGTGACCCCGTGTGCGGGAGAGCAATACCCTGTGCACGTTAAAGAACACGCTGGATGGCCTTGACGGGAGGCTACCATCTGTCTCCCAACAGCTGTTCCAGGGGTCCCCTCCCCCAACCTTCTCTGAGCCTTCGGGGTCCATGTGACCTGGCCATTTAGCCCATGGTGTGCAAAACAGTGTCGCTCAGAGATAAAACAACCCAACCTTGATTTTCTAGACCTTTATTTGATCTTGAACGCGAAACCGGATCTACAGGGTGTTTCAAAACTCTCTGTACAAATTTCAATAGGAGATAGGGAACACCACGACAAACCTTTTTCGTCTGAAAGTATGTCCGCTGACAACCCTTCGGCGCTAGAGTGCATTGTTCGACAGCGCTGCAATTGGAGAGGGGCGAAATGGGAACGGAGAATGGACTTGTGTTTGCCGTCTGCATTCGTAAATTAGACACATTATGTGTAACATGGAGTGTTTCACGACTGCTGAGATGGCTGACATGCATCTGGCATATGGGGCTGATAATGGAAACGGAAGGTTGTACCGATAGCCAATGGAAACGGAAGGTTGTACCGACAGCTAATGGAAACGGAAGGTTGTACCGACAGCCAATGGAAACGGAAGGTTGTACCGACAGCCAATGGAAACGGAAGGTTGTACCGACAGCCAATGGAAACGGAAGGTTGTACCGACAGAATGGAAACGGAAGGTTGTACCGACAGCTAATGGAAACGGAAGGTTGTACCGACAGCCAATGGAAACGGAAGGTTGTACCGACAGCCAATGGAAACGGAAGGTTGTACCGACAGCCAATGGAAACGGAAGGTTGTACCGACAGCCAATGGAAACGGAAGGTTGTACCGACAGCCAATGGAAACGGAAGGTTGTACCGACAGCCAATGGAAACGGAAGGTTGTACCGACAGCCAATGGAAACGGAAGGTTGTACCGACAGCCAATGGAAACGGAAGGTTGTACCGACAGCCAATGGAAACGGAAGGTTGTACCGACAGCCAATGGAAACGGAAGGTTGTACCGACAGCCAATATGGAAACGGAAGGTTGTACCGACAGCCAATGGAAACGGAAGGTTGTACCGACAGCCAATGGAAACGGAAGGTTGTACCGACAGCCAATGGAAACGGAAGGTTGTACCGACAGCCAATGGAAACGGAAGGTTGTACCGACAGCCAATGGAAACGGAAGGTTGTACCGACAGCCAATGGAAACGGAAGGTTGTACCGACAGCCAATGGAAACGGAAGGTTGTACCGACAGCCAATGGAAACGGAAGGTTGTACCGACAGCTAATGGAAACGGAAGGTTGTACCGACTGCCAATGGAAACGGAAGGTTGTACCGACAGCCAATGGAAACGGAAGGTTGTACCGACAGCGCTTCCCAAACAGCGCCCTCTAGCAGCGAAGAGTTACGTCAGCGGACATACATTCATAGTCGAAAAATGTTTGTCTTGGTGTTCCTATCGCCCATTGAAATTTGTACAGAGTTTTGGAACACCCTGTATAACCAGTTAACATTTCTGAGATTTACGATCGTAAAATAGCCCTATGCATCATTTTTTTTTTAATCCCTGGCACTGGTATATCGAAAACAGATTTTTGACCACAAAGGGCCGAATTTTAGCACTGGTTGATCACAATTTCACCTTTGAGCTAAAAGTACCGGCTGGATCCGAAATTTCGTAACTTTTCTAGATCTACAATTCCAACAAACACCACCAGATAGGGACGAACCGGAGGGGGGGGTCTAACCCCTCCCCCTAATACTCCTTCGTCTTATGCTAAATCTTTTTAGCCCCATATTTTACGTTCAACATTAAAAATAGATTTGAAAAAACTACTTTAAAATCTCATCATTATAATGTACAATAAAATCAGTTTAGCCTTTCCTGTTGGTGGAATATTTCAGTAATTGGAAAACTCCACTCGAGTCTTAGTCTCCGATTTCGCCCCCCCCCCGTCCCCCTCCCCCAAAGTTAAATTCTCGGATCCTCCCCGAAATCGTATTCTAAGATCCCTAAAACAAAATTCTTGGACTTCCCCACTCCGAAACTGATTCCCCGGACCAACAAAATTCTTGGACTTCCCCACTCCGAAACTGATTCCCCGGACCACCCGTCACCCACCCATCTCCACCTCCATCGGAAACTAAGTCCACATAAGGACGGGGGGGGGGGGGGGGGGGGGGGGGGGGGTGCTGAGCACATGCCTACCCCCAGACACCAATTTTCCCGTTTCTAGCACATCTAGATGAAGTTTCGACCTCTATGTAAACTCTATTTGACATCCTTGATAAATACAGCACAGGTCAAATTTCGATTATTCATCCGGATTATTCAATTTTTCCTAAAGTGCGAATTTTCAGAACTCTACCATTTCTCCATTACAGTAATATCATAATTACTAAAATATGTATAAATAATAAATAAATAAAAAAAACCTCAAGCAGCTGCTTGCCACAGAGGTCTGACAGGAGCCTGTCAGTTTATATGCCAGAGTAGAAGATCTGAGAGGATGGCAGGACCTCAGCAGAAAAACGACACATACATCCATACCTTACCCGGGACTCGAACCTAGATCCCTTAGATCAGTAGCCAAACGCGCTAACCACTCGGTCACGATGTATTATTATATAATTTATCGTAATCCTTTATCAGTCGGGGTAAGGGCTGGCTGGAAATCTGTAGTTCCCAGGTTGAGTCAAAGTTTAGAATTATCTCCGGTAAACCCTCACCCTGCCCTGGTCAGAAAGGGGACACTGGTGGGGCCCTCACCCTGCCCTGGTCAGAAAGGGGACACTGGTGGGGCCCTCACCCTGCCCTGGTCAGAAAGGGGACACTGGTGGGGCCCTCACCCTGCCCTGGTCAGAAAGGGGACACTGGTGGGGTCCTCACCCTGCCCTGGTCAGAAAAGAGACACTGGTGGGGCCCTCACCCTGTCCTGGTCAGAAAGGGGACACTGGTGGGGCCCTCACCCTGTCCTGGTCAGAAAGGGGACACTGGTGGGGCCCTCACCCTGCCCTGGTCAGAAAGGGGACACTGGTGGGGCCCTCACCCTACCCTGGTCAGAAAAGGGACACTGGTGGGGTCCTCACCCTGCCCTGGTCAGAAAAGGGACACTGGTGGGGCCCTCACCCTGCCCTGGTCAGAAAGGGGACACTGGTGGGGCCCTCACCCTGCCCTGGTCAGAAAGGGGACACTGGTGGGGTCCTCACCCTGCCCTGGTCAGAAAAGAGACACTGGTGGGGCCCTCACCCTGCCCTGGTCAGAAAGGGGACACTGGTGGGGTCCTCACCCTGCCCTGGTCAAAAAGGGGACACTGGTGGGGCCCTCACCCTGCCCTGGTCAGAAAGGGGACACTGATGGGCTTGGAAAGGCCCCTGTCTGTTGGAGGGGAAGTAAAGTCGTGGCCCCTTTTTGAAAGAGAAGGGGATCCTCCAAGCTCCTAAATGTCACTTTTCTGACCAAGGACAGAGACTGTCTAACTGGTTAGCAAAGAAAATATCAATCATCTATTATGGAGACTCGAACCAGGGAGACAGATTTTTAATTTCTGTGAATATTGCAGGTAATTGCTCGTGAATCAAAATATCTTTGTGTATTAGTGAGATACGAGGGAGGAGGGGGTACTAAAAAAATACTTTGGGTACTATTATAAACAGAGGGTTGGGTTGTTTTACCTCTGAGCTGCACTTTTTTGCACACCATGGGCTAAATGGCCAGGTCACATGGACCCCGAAGGCTCACAGAAGGTTGGGGGAGGGAACCCACTGGAATAGCTGTTGGGAGACAGATGGTAGCCTCCGGTCAAGGCCATCCAGCGTGTTTTTTAACGTGCACAGGGTATGACTCTCCCACACACGGTAATACGGCTTAACGTCCCATCCGACGGACGGCGGCCTTTCCAAGCCCATCGGTGTCCCCTACTGACCGTGGGCAGGGCAGGGAATTTTGCGGAGATAAATCTCAACGCTGACCCAGCTGGGACTCGAACCTGGGAACTACAGGTTACGAGCCTGGCGTGCTACCGACTGAGCCACCCCTGCCCCATTTTAAACAGAGCAGCCGTTTTTGGCAGTGAATTGTTTTACCTCTGGCAGCACTATTTTTGGCACATAATCAGCTAAATGATCAGGTCACAAGGGTTGGGTTGGGTTGTTTTACCTCTGAGCGGCACTTTTTTGCACACCATGGGCTAAATGACCAGGTCACATGGACCCCGAAGGCTCAGAGAAGGTTGGGGGAGGGGACCCACTGGAACAGCTGTTGGGAGACAGATGGTAGCCTCCCGTCAAGGCCATCCAGCGTGTTCTTTAACGTGCACAGGGTATGGCTCTCCCGCACACGGGGCCACGGCTTAACGTCCCATCCGACGGACGGCGGCCTTTCCAATCCCATCGGTGTCCCCTACTGACCGTGGGCAGGACGGGGAATTTTGCGGAGATAAATCTCAACGCTGACCCAGCTGGGACTCGAACCTGGGAACTACAGATTACGAGCCTGGCGCGCTACCGACTGAGCCACCCCCGCCCCTCAGGTCACAAGGACCCTGAGGGCTAAGAGAAGTTTGGGAGATGGGAACCCACTGGAACAGCTGTTTAGAGACAGTTGGTAGCCTCTCATCAAGCCCATCCAGCGTGTTCTTGAATGTAAACAGGGTATGGCTCTCCTTCACACATGGCCACTGCTTTACGTCCCATCCAACGGACAGCGGCCTTTCCAAACCCATCGTTGTCCCCTACTGACGGAGTAAGATTAGTTAATCGAAGATTAATCGGGGCGGGGGTGGCTCAGTCGGTAGCGCGCCAGGCTCGTAATCTGTAGTTCCCAGGTTCGAGTCCCAGCTGGGTCAGCGTTGAGATTTATCTCCGCAAAATTCCCCGCCCTGCCCACGGTCAGTAGGGGACACCGATGGGCTTGGAAAGGCCGCCGTCCGTCGGATGGGACGTTAAGCCGTGGCTCCGTATGCGGGAGAGACATACCCTGTGCACGTTAAAGAACACGCTGGATGACCTTGACGGGAGACTACCATCTGTCTCCCAACAGCTGTTCCAATGGGTCCCCTCCCCCAACCTTCTCTGAGTTTTCCCGATCTTTGTCCGTTCACATGTAAAACAACCCAATCCAACTCAAACAGACCCATAACGAAAAACAATTTTTCGAATTCAATTATTTTTATACGTGTAGATCGAACACTTTCACCACACTTTGAACGGAAAAGGATTCTCTTTTTTCGAAGACTGGGGTCGGGTACTGACTGAAATCCGTGATTACGATGATCAGAAAAGTAAGTTTTGATGATTAGTGATCGTTCTCGATAAGTAATATTAATCCTGATATTCACATAAACAGTTACTTACCTATGCCGCGGAAGCTGTGCCAGAAGCAGACCGAAAAACGAAGCCAGTCTCCCATTGTCTTCCCCAGCACCATCTGTAGGCATAAATCGAAAGATATATTTCTCCCATTATAAATTATGAGAAAGGATTTTTTATATATTAACCAAAATCTATACTAATAATATAATACAATAATTCAATACTAAATAATAAGGAATACAATTTATCTTTCCAAAACGACTGATGACACACAGTGCTTCCCATAATGGCTGCTGACATACGCAGTCTTTCCAAAAAACTGATGATATACACAGGCTTTCCAAAATAACTGATGATATACACAGGCTTTCCAAAATAACTGATGATATACACAGGCTTTCCAAAATAACTGATGATATACACAGGCTTTCCAAAATAACTGATGATATACACAGGCTTTCCAAAATGACTGATGATATACACAGGCTTTCCAAAATAATTGATGATATACACAGGCTTTCCAAAATAACTGATGATATACACAGGCTTTCCAAAATAACTGATGATATACACAGGCTTTCCAAAATAACTGATGATATACACAGGCTTTCCAAAATGACTGATGATATACACAGGCTTTCCAAAATGACTGATGATATACACAGGCTTTCCAAAATGACTGATGATATACACAGGCTTTCCAAAATGACTGATGATATACACAGGCTTTCCAAAATGACTGATGATATACACAGGCTTTCCAAAATGACTGATGATATACACAGGCTTTCCAAAATAACTGATGATATACACAGGCTTTCCAAAATGACTGATGATATACACAGGCTTTCCAAAATGACTGATGATATACACAGGCTTTCCAAAATGACTGATGATATACACAGGCTTTCCAAAATAACTGATGATATACACAGGCTTTCCAAAATGACTGATGATATACACAGGCTTCCCAAAATGACTGATGACACACACAGGCTTCCCAAAATGACTGATGACACACACAGGTTTTCCAAAATGACTGATGACACACACAGGTTTTCCAAAATGACTGATGACACACACAGGCTTCCCAAAATGACTGATGACACACACAGGTTTTCCAAAATGACTGATGACACACACAGGCTTCCCAAAATGACTGATGACACACACAGGTTTTCCAAAATGACTGATGACACACACAGGCTTCCCAAAATGACTGATGACATACACAGGCTTCCCAAAATAGCTGATGACACATTCAGGCTTCCAAAATAACTGATGACACACACAGGCTTCCCAAAAATGACTGGTGACACACAGAGATTTTCAATAATCAAAATGACTCATGACAACACAGGCTTCCCAAAATGACTGATGACACATACAGGTTTTCCAAAATGACTGATGACACACACAGGTTTTCCAAAATGACTGATGACACACACAGGCTTCCCAAAATGACTGATGACATACACAGGCTTCCCAAAATAGCTGATGACACATTCAGGCTTCCCAAAATAACTGATGACACACACAGGCTTCCCAAAAATGACTGGTGACACACAGAGATTTTCAATAATCAAAATGACTGATGACACACACAGGCTTCCCAAAATGACTGATGACACACACAGGTTTTCCAAAATGACTGATGACACACACAGGTTTTCCAAAATGACTGATGACACACACACAGGTTTTCCAAAATGACTGATGACACACACAGGCTTCCCAAAATGACTGATGACATACACAGGCTTCCCAAAATAGCTGATGACACATTCAGGCTTCCCAAAATAACTGATGACACACACAGGCTTCCCAAAAATGACTGGTGACACACAGAGATTTTCAATAATCAAAATGACTGATGACAAACACAGGTTTTCCAAAATGACTGATGACACACACAGGCTTCCCAAAATGACTGATGACACACACAGGCTTCCCAAAATGACTGATGGGGCTTTAAAATGACTGATGGGGCTTTAAAATGACTGATAACACACATAGGTCACTGTGAAGTCTGTGGTAAACATTCAAGAGGAGCACGCTCTGGACGTCGATAGAAATTTTTCCCGGGGGGGGGGGGGGAATCAAATCAATATTTCGAGACAGAATATTCCGGTCGAACAGTAATTAATGAGCGCAGTTTTGAAAACAGCAATCATATACACACCATGCCATAATACAATTAGGAATGTCCGCAAACAAAATGAAAATAAAAATTTATTATTTGAAATATATGTAAAAAAAAGTTTTCATGTTAATAAATATAAAACATATGCTTCCGAAAAAAAAAAAACGTAAAAAGGAACAATATTACATTTCTTTTAAGAAAAAAAAACATTATTTTTTTTCATTTTCCCAATGGGGAAATGCTCTTCTTGCCCTTCACCCCCTAGGGAAATTTATTCTGATTTACGTGAAAACATTTAGTTCCATTCCTTACTTACAAATATTCTTCTTTAGGCTTACGTTTCTTCATACCTATCGATACTCATATTGCGTTGGTTTCTTTTACCTGTAAGCGGCACTTTTTGCACACCATGGGCTAAATGGTCAGGTCACATGGACCCCGAAGGCTCAGAGAAAGTTGGGAGAAGGGACCCAATGGAACAGCTGTTGGGAGACAGATGGTAGCCTCCCGTCAAAGCCATCCAGCATGTTCTTTAATGTTGGGTTGTTTTTACCTCTAAGCGGCACTTTTTTGCACAACATGGACTAAATGGCCAGGTCACAAGGACCCCTAAGGCTCAGAGAAGGTTGGGGGAGGGGACCCACTGGAACAGCTGTTGGGAGACAGATGGTAGCCTCCCGTCAAGGCCATCCAGTGTGTTCTTTAACGTGCACAGGGTATGGCTCTCCCACACACGGGTTGGGTTGTTTTATCTCTGAGGGGCACTTTTTTGCACACAATGGGTTAAATGGCCAGGTCACATGGATCCCGAAGGCTCAGAGAAAGTTGGGGGAAGGGACCCACTGGAACAGCTGTTGGGAGACAGATGTTAGCCTCCCGTCAAGGCCATCCAGCGTGTTCTTTAACGTGCACAGGGTATGGCTCTATCGTACACAGAGCCACGGCTTAACGTCCAATACGACGGACGGCGGCCTTTCCAAAAGTAATTGAAGGAGGTGTATCTCAGAGATGTATTTAGGGAGCATCATTGAAATTATATGGTAACTCCAAATCAAACTGTTTAAAAGCATCTCTAAAAGGAAAATTGGTGAAGAGCATTTCCGAAATGCGTTGAATAATTTTCTTTGAAATGGAGGATGAGAAATTTCGAACGAAAAAGCGGAGAAGGAACATCTGTAAAAGAAACCAGGAAAGAAAAATCGTCTCGGAAAAGAATTGGAATACATCCCTGAAATTGGAGGAGGAACAACTCCAAATGAAACTGGACGAGGAGCAGATCCAAAATAAATTGGAGGAAGATCATCACCGAAGAAATTGATGAGCAATTCTAATTTCATTGGAGGAATGGAGATGCATCTTCAAAAATATTTGAAAGAGGAGGAACGCGGAAATGAATTGAGAGGGAGCATCTCTTAAAATGGAGTAGGAGAATCCCGAAAAGGAATTGAAGGATTGTTATTTCTCTCTGAATCCACTTACCTCAGAGGCATTGTAGTGCTTAAATACAAGAGTGTCTGCAGCCCCAGCATCTGGTTCATATTCGATCTTCCTTATATCTGCAACGGAAACAAATCACATTGACGAAACGTATGGTACTTCAGGTTACATGAAGAGTTAAAGAATTCAGTTTAAAATGAAACCCGAAACCGAGTCCTCTCAATAACATACCAGGTGCTCTTCTTTCTGAATTATCTGGGGGCGGGGGTGGCTCAGTCGGTAGCGCGCCAGGCTCGTAACCTGTAGTTCCCAGGTTCGAGTCCCAGCTGGGTCAGCGTTGAGATTCATCTCCGCAAAATTCCCCGCCCACGGTCAGTAGGGGACACCGATGGGCTTGGAAAGGCCGCCGTCCGTCGGATGGGACGTTAAGGCGTGGCCCCGTGTGTGGGAGAGCCATACCCTGTGCACGTTAAAGAACACGCTGGGTGGCCTTGACGGGAAGGCTACCATCTGTCTCCCAACAGCTGTTCCAGTGGGTCCCCTCCCCAACAACCTTCTCTGAGCATTCGGGGTCCATGTGACCTGGCCATTTAGCCCATGGTGTGCAAAAAAGTGCCGCTCAGAGGTAACCCCCCCCCCCCCCAGAATCGGGTTCGGGTGGATGCAGAGTCGAAAAACGTAGGCTGAACTCATCTCTACTTGGACCCTTCTGTAAGATCATGGTCTTCTGTAAGACCATGATGATACGTAGTGAGGAGCATACATTGGCCTCTTTGCAATTTTCTTAACCTTATATCAGTTTATGTAGCACCAATTGGGAGCTAATCACACCACGTCCTTATTTAATCCCGAAGAACAGCGGATATGTGATCGCGTTTGTCATCGGGATGCTTTAAAAAGTGGGTAAAGCTAGGTCCAGATCTAAAAAACAATGTTTTTCAAAAATATGGTTAATTTATAGATGTTGAATATCTTTAAAGCCTCGCCAATACGAAGTCGCTTTATGACTCAAGTAGTAGATCTTAGTTATTACTTATATCAAAAATGAAAGAAATCATTATATCAAAAATGAAACAAATCATTTTTATTACATTAATAAGAAATAAACATTCAAATTGTTTGTTTAAAGAAATAAGGGAAATATATTTTTATTTTGTTAGACAGGTACAGGCACGTACTCAAGCTTCATTTCCTTTTTTTTAATTTATTTTTTTTTTCGGGGGGGGGGGGGGGGGGTCTGAGAATAAGACCTAAATAAGATTTAATAATAATACTTTTATTCAACTAGAACAAAGCACAAAAAAAAAATACAAAAATCAAACATCAAAACATAAAATAGAAATGTTGTCAGTACAATTGTAACCAAGGGGTCTGGTGACTGGAGCTGTAGATCATATTACCATGAGAACTAATATGTCTTTCAGCACTTTAACCCTTTCTCTACCATATCAGCCCAAATTGCAGGTAGGAGGTAGTGAAGAGGAATGAATATCATTGATTGGCCAAGTGCATTCAAAATCTTGGCCATTTTTGGCTGGTATCGTGGTCAAAGGGTTAATGGTTTTGCAAATGTCAGCTGATGAATTAACAATGATATTATAAAGGAAATTTCTTCAAGAGACGGATTTAACCCCCTAATCCCCAGCTAAAATACTATATGAAACTAAATATTTATATTTTTTAATTGTGTTGTTTGGGTTGTGTTGTTTTACCTCTGAGCGGCACTTTTTTGCACACCATGGGCTAAATGGCCAGGTCACATGGACCTCGAAGGCTCAGAGAGGGTTGGGGGGAGGGGACCCACTGGAACATCTGTTGGGAGACAGATGGTAGCCTCCAATTAAGGCCATCCAGTGTGTTTTTTAACGCGCACAGGGTATGGCTCTCCAGCACACGGAGCCACGGCTTAACGTCCCATCCGACGGACGGCGGTCTTTCCAAGTCCATCAGTGTCCCCTACTAACCGTGGGCAGGGCGGGGAATTTTGCGGAGATAAATCTCAACGCTGACCTAGCTGGGACTCGAACCTGAGAACTACAGATTACAAGCCTGGCGCGCTACCGACTGAGCCACTCCCTCCCCCGTCTTATTAAGAGAAAAAGTTTTGAGGGAATCCGCCTTTGCCATCTGTATCACAAAAATTGTCCATAATTTTTTCGAACTGCAGCTTTTCAGGCATTTTGGCATCAAACATACATTGGTGTACGCAAAGAACGTATAAGGAAAAGAAGTTCAGCTTTGACAAAGCGTAAGTGGCGACCTCAAGTGGTGTTTCGATTCGTATCGTGCATTTGTTTAAGCTGGGAAGCAAACAATAAGGGGCAACGGAATTATGCATCAAAAAATTTATATTTTAAAAAAGGAAAAAAGTAACTGCACTTTGTATTTGAAAAAAATAATATCATGATTTTAATAAAGGTTTATTTTCTCCATTGGAATTATTTTTCGTTGAATCAACAATTATAAATTAAACAGACTAATTTGAAATTTTCTCTATCCGAAATTAATTTATAGAATAAATTATTACAATTAAGAGATTTGTTGGTTGCATAGAAACAGGAAACAGAATTGATATTAATATACTCTGCAGTATATCCGCTACCCCAATATCAATGGGAAATTATTACATAGGAAAAGCGAAGAGAATGGAAGTTGACGTAACATGTAATTACAAAAGCGTTCGTCCCCTGTAATGTTCGTTTCACCTCTACGCCAAATGCACGATACTCGATTTTACATTAATCTCTATTGAAGCTTAACTTCTTCTCCCTCTACATTCTTTGGGTGTACGTTTACTAGTGATAATGGCGGATTTTCAGAATAATAATAAAAATAACATTTATTATCCATAACCGCACAAAAATGTAATAATGCCCGTATCACAACACAAAGACAGAGAAATTACGTCAAAAGAGTGAAATTTAGAAACCTAACAGACTTACGTGGGAAGAACTCTTGAGAACTCGAAGCCATGTCTAGTTTGGCGAAGAATCGTCTGCTGCACTGACTTCCGCCGATCAGATCTCACTGTCATCCAAACGACCCTGACCTCTTTTACAGCTAGACTAGTCAAGGTCATGGTCCTTACACGTGTAGTTACTGGTGCAGAAGAGCCAAATTGATGGAAGTGTTGATGTAATTAATGTAACTGTATTAAGGGTTTAGATATTTTTGCAGATTTGCTAACTGTGTAATTCTTTTCGATGTAATTCTATTCGCCACTCAACAGAAGCGAGGAGACGAACTTTCGAGAGGCGTCAATCGGGGAAATTTTTGGGGAAGCATGGCCAGACGGTAGCACAAGCATTCCAAGCTATTGAGCTGGCGCGGATATTTAATATTTATGTGTAGCGTACTTTGGTTTTAAAAAGAAAAGTTTCGTAAGGTGCTTGACAAAAAATGACATTTTGCCATTTTGCATTTAAATTTGCAGTTGTCGGGAAAAGTCTCTTTTTTTATTCGAAAATTTTAGTAGAAACTACATTATTTTTGCTGTAATTTAATACGAATGAATGCCTTGTTTTAAAGTTAATTTTTAATTAATAAATGGGGCGGGGGTGGCTCAGTCGGTAGCGCGTCAGGCTCGTAATCTGTAGTTCCCAGGTTCGAGTTCCAGCTGGGTGAGCGTTGAGATTTATCTCCGCAAAATTCCCCGCCCTGCCCACGGTCAGTAGGGGGACACCGATGGGCTTGGAAAGGCCGCCGTTCGTCGGATGGGACGTTAAGCCGTGGCCTCGTGTGCGGGAGATTCATACCCTGTGCACGTTAAAGAACACGCTGGATGGCTTTGACAGGAGGCTACCATCTGTCTCCCAACAGCTGTTCCAGTGGGTCCCCTCTCCCAATCTTCGGGGTCCATGTGACCTGGCCATTTAGCCCATGGTGTGCAAAAAAGTGCCGCTCAGAGGTAAAACAACCCAACCCAAATTAATAAATATTTAGCCTTTTATAAAAAAAATTAGCGAACCGAATTTCTGATGAAAAAAAAAATAGAAAAGACAGCTTCACATTTTAGAATCTAATATATAAAGAAGAATGTTTGTGTGTCTGTCTTTATTGGGAAAGACTGAGGAAGGACTTCCCATTTTATTGTAACGTTTGTATTGTGTGTCTGCCCTTTTATGCACTCGGGGGCCCTGGAAAAGCTAGAGGCGCCAAACTTTGCATGAATGTCCCCTTCACCCAGGGAAAAGTATAGGATATGGGCTAATCCAGTGAGGTTGGGTTTTACCTCTGAGCGGCACTTTTTTTGCACACAATGGCTAGGTCACAAGGACCCCGAAGGCTCAGCGAAGGTTGAGGAAGGGGATCCACTGGAACAGCTGTTGGGAGACAGATGGTAGCCTCCCGTCAAGGCCATCCAGTGTGTTCTTTAACGTGCACAGGGTATGGGCTCTCTTGCACACGGGGCCACGACGGCTTAACGTCCCATCCGACGGACGGCTGCCTTTCCAGCACATCGGTGTCCCCTACTGACCGTGGGCAGGGCGAGAAGTTTTGTGGGGGGGATTCGATTGTAATGAGTTTTATGCCGAATGAAAGCTTGCAAAGTGGGAAGTGCCATCTAGTGCATATTTTAGAGTGTTTCAAACCCCTCCCCTAAAGGAGTCGTCAGGCTCGTAATCTGCAGTTTCCAGATTCAAATCCCACCTGGTCCGCGTTGAGATTTATTTCCGCAAAATTCACTACCTTGCTCTTTGTCGGTAGGGAACACCGATGGGCTTGGAAAGGCCGCCGTCCGTCGGATAGGACGTTAAGCGTCCATGGCTCCCCATGTTCGGGAGACATATCCTCTGCACATTAAAGAACACGCTGGATGGCCTTGAAGGCAGACTACCATCTGCCTCCTAACAGCTGTCAGTAGGTCCGCTACCCCAACCTTCTCCGAGCTCTTGGGGTCCTTATGGCCAGGCCATTCAGTCCATTGTGCGCAAAAAAGTGCCGATCAAAGGTAAAACGACCCAACGTCAATTGGGAAGACTTCTGGCCCCAGTTGACATAAATGCTTGCCTTATTACGGCTGCAGTGATATACGAAAACATAAATTCTCTGCCTTCAGGACACTTGGGTTGCTTTACCTCTGAACGGCACTTTTTTGCACATAATGGGCTAAATGGCCAGGTCACAAGGACCCCGAAAGCTCAGAGAAGGTTGGGGGAGGGGACACACTGGAACAGCTGTTGGGAGGCAGATGGTAGCCTCCCATCTAGGTCATCCAGCTTGTTCTTTAACGTGCACAGGGTACGTCTCTTCCGCATGTGGGGCCACGGCTTAACGTCCCATCCGACGGACGGTGGTCTTTCAAAGTCCATCGGTGTTCCCTACTAACCGTGGACAGGGCGGGGAGTTTTGCAGAGATAAATCTCAACGCTGACCCAGCTGAGATAAGAACCTGGGAACTACAGATTACGAGTCTGAGCCACCGTAGTACTCTTCAAGACAGTAGTCCAATAATCATCTTAAGGGTATATGCTTGAGATAGTTGGGGGGGGGGGGGCTCTCAAGATCCCTTGTTAACTTTTTCAAGATTATCCGAATCCTTTGTTAAAAAATTAGCTTGATAAAATTTAACAGAGTTTTAACCATGGATGACCCTTTTTAGCTGAAATTCTTCTCAAAATTGGCATTTGCGATCTTGGCCCTTCTGCACTTTTATTCCAAATTGGTTGTAACCCTTGAGTGAACTTCTAATGTTTGGACTATTCGAATTGCTGACAGACCCACGAGATAACAGAATAGTGGACACCAAAGAATATGCCACCTCCATAACTATTTGACCAGCCTTCTTTTTGATAACTATTTGACCTTACCTTTCAATGTCTGCATCGTGTTGAGTCATCTACACGTTTACGCGTTTTTTTTTTGAGGCATCATGAAGCAATCTGCTCTTTCAGATCGATAATATAGCGTTTCAATTTGAAATTATCTAGCATGAGCTAAGTACGAAAGTAATCCTTTTATGAAGTATCTGTTTCACGTATTCGGTGATGTTAAAACGGATATGCATGTTAATTTTTTATCACAAACTGCAACGTAGGAAGGTTAGAAATATTTTATTTTTACGTGCATTTTGGTGATCTGTGCTTAAATTTGCCTCCGCCTACTTTCCCAATAATATTTCTCAATAGCGGTTAGTGGGGGCGGGGCTGGCTCAGTCGGTAGCGTGCCAGGCTCGTAATCTGTAGTTCCCAGGTTCGAGTCCCAGCTGGGTCAGCGTTGAGATTCATCTCCGCAAAATTCCCCGCCCTGCCCACGGTCAGTAGGGGACACCGATGGGCTTGGAAAGGCCGCCGTCCGTAGGATGGGACGTTAAGCCGTGGCCCCGTGTGCGGGAGAGCCATACCCTGTGCACGTTAAAGAACACGCTGGATGGCCTTGACGGGAGGCGACCATCTGTCTCCCAACAGCTGTTCCAGTGGGTCCCCTCCCCCAACCTTCTCTGAGCCTTCGGGGTCCATGTGACCTGGCCATTTAGCCCATGGTGTGCAAAAAAGTGCCGCTCAGAGGTAAAACAACCCAACCCAATAGCGGTTAGTGACTAAATTTTTTTAGTGAGACACTTTGACTAGCACGGCAGGATCCGGATGTAGGATGTTTTTTGGAGATGCCTTCTATTGAATTGAACTAGGGCCGGATTGAGAATGCCAATAAAGGTAATGAAGGCCAATAATCATTAAATTTATGTAAGCTGAGCATTTCTGACGAAAGGTCTTGTTAAAATGTATTCGTGTAGCCCTTAATTTACGCCGGAGTTGCATTCCTGGAGGAACTGGCGCATATGGGAACCATTTTACATATAATGTAAGTGAATAGGTCAAGGAATTACATTCCAGACACCCAAAAATTTATATAAGCAATTATAAGTTTTTGTTAATATAGTTTTTGTTAATTATTGATTAAGAATGTCCTTAATTAATACCCTACTAGTACTAAAAGGAAGCGTTACAAAGAGCTTAATAAACGTGTAAGGGATCAGTTAGCATGTGATAAGAATCTTTGGTTAGATGACTTGGCTGACAAAGCCGAGGAAGCAGCTAGATGGCGTATTAACAGAGAGCTGTACCTGATAGTTAATGCTTTTATGTGGGAAAAACGGATAGGTATACAGGGATTGAAGGATAAACAAAGTATTATTGAAGGTAAGGATTCTGTCCTAGCTAGGTTGGCTGAGCATTTTAGGTATAATGAAAAATGTGGTTAGTCCTTAGTCCTACTGCTATTATTCGCAATGAGGATAGATGCATTACTGGCTTTAATGTTGGCCCTATAACACAGTCTGAATTTATTATGGCTATTTCTAACTTAAACTACATAAACCCCCAGGAGTAGATGAAATTACTACTGAAATGCATAGTGCTGAGAATGTTTCTGTTACCACAAGGCTTACTGAAATACTGAATATATTTTATGATAAAGGCATGGTTCCTAAGGTAAAGTTATTTGCATGATTATACTTAATAGAATTAAGAATCTGGTTGACGGACAACGTGATGAGCAGTGTAGATTCAGAAGGGTAGATGTGTAGATCAGATTTTTTCACTTAAGCAGATTCTTGAGAAATGTTTAGTTTCAGAAACCTGACTCGAGCTTTATAGATTTCAAAAATTTTGTTGATCGTGAGACGTATGGTATACCAGACAAGTTAGTTAACGTAATGAAAGCTCTCTATAATAACACCGAGTTATATGTGAAAATTGGCAAAGCTTGAAGTAATTGGTTTAGCATTGCTTCTGGTGTTCGACAAGGGTGCATTTTTTCTCCATTCCTCTTTGGTTATTGATTACGTTATGCGAAATTATACAATGTAGAATTATATAAGGAAATATATTTAGCAGTTGAAATGACCTTGTCATGCGCCAGTCTCACTCAAACATTCATTCCTTTGTTTTGAGTCACCTATGTCATTTTTCAAAAACGAACGTGTATTTATTGTTGAGACTTATTGTGCATACAAATCCTACAAACGTGTGAGTGAGGAGTTTGAATGAAGTTTCCTCAGTCTACAGTCCCAACAAGTCGACAATATCTCGTTTGGTCGATAAATTTCGTGACACTGGGTCTGTATCGGATCGAAAGAGCCCAGGCCAGCCTTCACTGCTAACTGCCGAAGTTCTTGATGATGTGTCTCAGCATTTAACTCGCTCACACAGAAAATCTCTTAGAAAGTTATCTTCACAGGTTGGACTGTCACCAGCTACCGTTTTCAGGGCTACAAAGAAGTTAAAATTTCATGCCTACCGCATTGATGTCGTTCATGAACTGAAAGAACCATGAAAATCGTTTACGATACTGTCATTGGTTTCGTTCTTTTGTTGATGAAAATGGAATTAAGGTGTTGGACCCCATTTCTTTCAGTGACGAGGCTTGGTTTCACTTGGATGAGTATGTGAACAGTCAAAACAGTCGAATATGGAGCAGTGAAAATCCTCTTTTCACGAACGACCATTACGCATGGAAAATTGGTGTTTGGTGTGCAATTTCCCGTCGTCGTGTGATACCGGAGATGACGTGATTGTGGGTCCACACGCACGCCATAATCTCATAGATTACGCTTAAATTGTTAATGGTGTTCTTTTTTCAATTTTCGCCAGTGTATATCAAGTACAATTGAATTTCTCAATGACTGCATACCAATTTTCATTATTATACAAGTGTAAATAAAACATTCCTCAATTAAAGGACTCAAATTTTTCAGCAACCTTAGCATAACACCTTATTAAAATAAGACATGCAAATTTTAAGCTACTAAACTATTTCGTTAAACAGAATGTTATTGGACTAAAAACTAGTTTCGTTTTTTTTTTGGTTTTTACGTTTGGTGTGCAATTTCCCGTTGTCGTGTGATTCCTTTATTTCTTGACTCAACTGTAACTGGTGATGTTTATCGTGACCTCATCCGACAGTTTATTGCACTATTGGATGTGAATGAGTGCAAGATGGCGAGACCGCCCATACTGCAAATGACACAATGATCATGTTGCAAGAATTTTTTGTAGATCATTTGATTTCAAAATATTTGTGAACCTCAAGATCCCCAGATCTTATTCTTCCATTTCTTTCCTTTGGGGTTATCTCAAATGTGTAGTCTTTCAAAACAATCCTCATACACTTGATGGCTAACATTGAGAGATTTTAAACATAAGAAAACAAACATTACGAAAGGTGGCTGCAAATGTTATGAAAAGGGTACGAACCTGCATCCAGGTTGCAGGAAATCACTTTCAACATCTGTTGTAAAGGTACAGATATATGTCTAATTTGCATCTTTTGAAATTTGTCGTTTAAATAGAAAAAAACAATAAAGGGTTGCGTCCATTTTGAAAAACCCTGCATCTTATCTACTTGAGTACAGAACGCATATCGCCTCTGACGCATAAGAGAATCTCGTTTTCAAAGTTTTTCCTTTGCCTATTCTTTCACTCCTTAACTGTTTTAATTTCAGCTAGCGGACGATGGAAAAATATAAATAGAATATTATTAGTAATTATACAACATAAAGGTATTCATCTTTCAATTTTTAAATTTAAAAAGTTGCATTTCCAAACCTCTCTCAGAAAAATGAGGATTATTGCTGTCTGTGGAATATCTTTTGAAAAGCTACTACTAAAATTTCATTATATATATTATTTGAAAAACTCGATAACATTCCTACCATTTCCATATTTAGTAATCTGTAGATATTAAAACTACCCAAGTATTTGAAAAATGCGAAATTATATTTCATTAGTACCAATCCAACTAATGTAGTTTTTCAATTATCATTTTACATTGTTTCCAATGGAAACTTCGTGACACACCATAATTTCAAATTTTTTTCACATTCCACCACCATAATTTCAAATTTCTATCATTAATGCATCGTTGCAATATTCTTCTGAAATTTTGGAAATTTCAACTTTTTTCACTGTTAGAGGGAGTAATTATAGTGTTTGAAGCATTCTGAAAGTGCGAATCATATTTTATCAAACGCAAAACTTTAATGCAATTATCTACTAAAACAAAAAAAATTACATCCCCCTGGGTAAGGCGCCAACTTATTGTTGCCAATAAAAATTCTGTGACCTTACATTCCACTACCAAAATTTTAAATTTCTAGCATAAATACGTCGTTTGCAATATTAGTTTGAAATTTTGGAATTTTCAACTTTTTCCAAGGGCGTAATTACAACTTTAGAGATATTCGGAAATTGCATATCGTAATATTTCATCAACACCTATGCAACACAAAAATAATTTTTATCTCTATAAAAAAAAAGATCGATGTCTACAGACGGACAGAAAGACAACAAAGCAAAACTTAGTTTTCTTTGAAAAAGAGATAAAAATATACAGTTGGTATCAGAATAACATGACCACCCACGGAATCTGTGTACCCTCCTAGGCACGTCACAGAATGCACATAAGGTCGATCACACAGATATCAGCCGGCCAAGACATACGAGCCATAGTGAGTAACGTGAGCACAATGGGCAGAGGCATTGATTTGACGGACGTTCAAAAAGGAATGATCATCAGCTACCGCACGAAGGGTGGAAGCATCTCAGAAACAGCAGACTTCGTGGGCTGTTCGCGAGGTGCTGTAGAAAGTGTACCAAGAATGGACTGCTGGCACACCGAGGAGAATGTCGCCTGGTAAAAGGCAACTGACGTGCAACAGTGTAGCAATTGACCACTCAAATGAACGCTGGGGCACCCAGGTACGTGTCCCCGATAACAGTAAAGCGAACCCTGTTACTCGTGGGTCTCAGGAGTCGACGCTGCATAAAGGCGTCCATCGGCAACGACGCCTTCAATTCGCACGGGACTACCGTCATTGGACAGTGTAAAAAGGTTGCCTTATCCGATGAATTGATGTTTCTATTCCACAGAAGTGACGGGCGGTGGCGGATACGGTGTCAGACACACGAGAACCAACACCCTGACACACTTGTCTGTCAAGTACAGGCCGGCGGTGGCAGTGTGCATGTCTGGAGGATGTGTTCCTTGTATGACCTGGGACCGCTGGTACCACTAGATGGGTCCCTGAACGCCAATGGCTACTTGTCCATCCTCACTGACCACATGCATCCCTTCATGTTGGACGTTTACCCTGGTGGTGACAATGCACCTTGCCATGTTGCTAAGGTGGTGCGTGACTGGTTCCAGGAACATGACAGCGATGTCTCCGTTGTCCCTTGGCCGGCAAAATCGCCCGACCTCAATCCCATAGAGCACTTGTGGGATCATTTGGATTGACAGGTTTAGCGTGCGTACCCACAATCACGTCGTCTCCGGAACCTCCGTGCTCTGTGCAGTCTGAATGGTCACGTGTGCCTCTGGCAACCATCCAGGACTTCATTGCGTCCATTCCATGCCATCTCGCCGCTGTCATCGGGGCCAAGCGTGGTTATTCCCATTAGGTAGATGGTCGTATTATTCTGATACGACCGTGTATGTTGCAATACACGTATTTTAGGATCTTTTAGATAATGACCTCTACAATATCGATGAAATTAATACTAAATGTTTAAAAAAGTCCTTTGTGTCAGGAAAAAAAAAAGCCTTTATCCCAAATTTTCAAAAATTCAAATTTAATGCATCAAATAACATGCGTCGTTGTTCAACTACGTTTGCATTATATCTCTGCTATATTACTAAAATAATCTAACGTTTTTCAAAATCTATTTATATAAAAACCATTTTTATGGCTTCAAAGTGGGAGTATATGAAAACATTTTTTTCACTTACTTCTTGCATTTACATTAATTCTGTGTTCTAGTATCCTTAACTCCAAGATTCAAATGTAATGTTATCAAACATTTAAAATACCTGCCGACTCAAAATGATTCGGAATTTTAACACTTACCTAACTGCGTATCACTTTTAAACTTCAACTAAATCACTTGTTTCACAAAACTTAATTGAACGTAGACGTTAATTTTGGATGGGAGCTGGGATGGAACTAGCAGAGTACAGAACCCAATGCCTAACCTTGGGAAAAAATTCCTACATTTCACTATAAATATATGTTGCACATAGGCCCAGAGGCAGAAAAAATTGAGACCCAAGAAACAGTCAAGCCGGAAAAAATGTAGTGGCGAGGGGAGACTATTTCTGATGACGTATAAAATTTTACCCCTTTGTTTTACCGGTCTTTAAAAAATTTCTTGAAAAATTCATGAAATATAAACAAGTTTTGCCTCTATTACCCTTACTAGTATTTTGAGAGGAAAGGGGGCATGCCCCCACGAAGATCCTCCTGATTGTACGTCATCAGAAGTTTCATCACTTCAGGTGAACATAAGCTGAGAAAATTATGGAAATTTAACCATTAATATACTGATCAGACAAATTCCCATCACAGCTCTTTCTTATTTGTAACTAGCTTACAGGAAAAAGTTTGTGATTGGTTGATGCAACTGCCGATATTTGCTCTGTATACAGGGGTCATAAGAGGGAAACCTTAATTTTAACTCTAAGAACTATTTCCTAATACTTGGGCCAGATATAAAATAGCAGGGACTAGTAGTGTATATTTCATATTTTTGATTGAATTTGGATTGCAATGATTATTTCATATTTGTATTAATATTCATACCACAAAGATATAATCACTGCAGTCAACTTACTACCCAATGCTCATGTACGTTTTTCACATTCATGCAAATGACAAAACCAATCAATCTTCTGCCTATATGCAGTGTACACTTCAACATAGGACTCAGATTTTAAGATATTTTGCTGGTGCTCATTTTTTAAATTTTTACATCATTCATAGTGTTACTGTCCATTAAATGCAATTTGAAAGAAATGAAAAAGAGCTCGCTTCTATAAATACAAATCTACCAAATGCTTCGATACTTTAACATATATAAGTTCAATTATACATTTCCTTTAGCCGTCATAGATTGACAAAAATTCTGCTTTGCAATAATTTTGTGTATTTTATGTTAATTTTTTTCAATAATTATTCTTTGAATGTAAGTTTTTACTCAGTTACTCAATCTGTTTATAGCTTGGTTGGTTGGTTGTTTTACCTCTGAGCGGCACTTTTTTGCACACCATGGGCTAAATGGCCAGGTCACATGGACCCCGAAGGCTCAGAGAAGGTTGGGGGAGGGGACCCACTGGAACAGCTGTTGGGAGACAGATGGTAGCCTCCCGTCAAGGCCATCCAGCGTGTTCTTTAACGTGCACAGGGTATGGCTCTCCCGCACACGGCGCCACGGCTTAACGTCCCATCCGACGGACGGCGGCCTTTCCAAGCCCATCGGTGTCCCCTACTGACCGTGGGCAGGGCGGGGAATTTTGCGGAGATAAATCTCAACGCTCACCCAGCTGGGACTCGAACCTGGGAACTACAGATTACGAGCCTGGCGCGCTACCGACTGAGCCACCCCCGCCCCACTCTGTTTATAGCCTTATATAAGTTTATCAGCATAGTGTATTATATACTGACAGTTTTTGCCCTTTTACAGTGATTTGTCTTAAAACATGGTGAAACAAAATATATAAGGAATTTTCCATGTCAAAGATATGAAGTTGCATCGTTTCATCTGAGTGGCACTTTTGTGCAGAACATGAACTAAATGTCTCAAGAACCTAGAGCTGGGTGGGGAAAGGAAACCCACGGAAGAGCTGTTAAGGAATGGAAGCCTCTCATCAAGGCCATCGAATGTCTTTTCTAACACAGGCCCTATTGCACAAAAGGCCATAGCTTAATGTGGACTTTGTGAATGAATAAGTTTTTCAAATCCTTCAGTGCCTATTTTACTCAGGGCAAAGCAGAAGTTAGAGGAAAATTTCACAATACAAGCAAAGTGGACACTCAAAGCCCAAGAACATCACGCTTGACATACTACTGAACAGCCAGCCTGCCCAAGTTTTGAAAAATTCTGAAACTTATGTCAGATATAGCAATTAAATGAGTAATAAAAAAAAATGGGCATTTGTCTAAATAGATGCATCTTTATATATTTATTACAGCTGTTGGCTTTTTTTCTTCATATCACTTTTTGCATAATATTTGTAGTGCAACTAAATACTATGAAAGAACAGAAAATTTATGTCACCCATCCTTGCATCTAGTGATGAATGCATTAGAGCACACAATAAGAAACCATGGATCCTGAAGTAGACATATCACAGAAGGAACTGGAACAGCGAAGATAGCAACTAGCACTGTTTTGAATTACAGATTTGTTCCCACATTGATTGTCCTATAAAACAGGTGTTATAAAACTTTTAATAGCTGATTTTGAAGCAAATAAAAAAACTTTTTTCATCTTGTTTATCAATGCATTCGAAATACCGGTCTTAAATAACCACATGAAATAATTCGGTTCACATTAAATTTAGTGGAAGCAATAAACCACTGCTCAAAAATCTCTACTCTAAAACAATGCATCATTCAATTGTGATAATTCCAACATTAGTGAATTGTAATAAAAATATTTATATGCAAAAGCATTCTTCTACCTTTCTGCATGAATACCATTAGCAATTCTACTTTCAGTCTTACTATATTAGTAATAAATTTTGAAAAGAATTTAAACATTTATTGTGCAATTTAATATAAACACTAACAATTTTATAGATTTTAATACTTCATTTAAGGCCATCCTTTGATATTTCACATATGGTGTGGTACCTTTATATCAATTGAAATCCCATTTGAGCATTAAGCTACAATTCAGTACTTTAATGGAAATTTTAAAATGAATATGTACAGTAGCTAAAGTATTCAATGACAAAAAAAGGAGCCTCCTAAGAGTAACATACCACTGGAAGAGCTTGGATTGTGCGTGAATTATAAAATACCTGACAACTTTTTGTCATATGGATAACTCTTCCACTTTCTTTCTAACAAGTGTTTTAAACAAAGCATTTTTTTCCCTTCACCATACTGTTATATTTTAGTTTCGTTTTTCCACTAATTGCCACTTTTAATGGATAGTGTATAATTGTGAATTAAAAGATTTTTCATTTGCAAGATTTGAGAATTCTCCATTTTGTTAAGGAGACAAACATATTTCAACATGTTGAATTACACTACATATAAATCTATTAAAACATTACACCCCAGTATGTAAGAATTTCTTGTATTCTAAAGTTTTATTACCATTTTGGCTTAATATTCAAAACTATTTTTTTTTTCTGAATCAATATATTCACTGATATATAGTATCACTGGTCAACATATGCAATGGAGTTTTATAAAGTTTAATTATCACGATTTCTAGCTGTTGTTACACTTTAAAAACTAAAAAGACTCCTAGGGTTGTTGCCAATGTCAACCATTGCTTTCTTATCCGAGGTATATTGCCTCTGGTGCAATATCCCCGATTTACACTTTATGCCTCTAAATTTACCGTTACTAACAAGGTGATAAAGTACACAAAAGGGCAAAAAAATTATATCACCAGTTCTGTGTATTGTAGAAGACTGGCACAGACTCTTGATGCCTTCAGCTGTTAATCCTCTTCTGAGGTTGATGTTCTGTTTGACATCCTGGCATTAGAATTTACGTTCTTATACGTTATGTTTGTTTTTCAGCTGATGGTTTACTGGATTTGCTAGGTGTCGATAGTTCATTTTCGCACACTTAATAGATAGTTCTCTTCAGAACGGTTGAGCTTTGGTGACTTTTCTTCACATCAGTTCTGAGTATGGCAGACGGCTGGCACAGACATTTAATGCCCCCTGATGTGGCGATACTTTTCACTTACTGAGGTGGATGTTTTGTTTGACACCACCACATACATTCAGAAGAAAGTGGACTTTGTGACGATGGAAGAGGAAGACTACTGAGGTGGACTTTCTGTGTGTAACTGCTGAAGGCATCAAGAGACTGTGCCAGCCCTCTACTATACACAGAACTGGTAATAACATTTTTTTGCCCTTTTATGTACTTCATTTAGAGCAAAAAGAGGCGTAAAGTGTAAATCGGGGATATTACATCAGAGGCAATATACCTCGGATAAGGAAGCAATGGTTGACATTGGCAACCACCCTAGGAATATATTTAGTTTTTAAAGTGTAACAGCAGCTAGAAATCGTGATAATTAAACTTGATAAAGTGTAGCTGTGTTTTCAATTTATTTATCCATAATGGAGATTTACATCTGTGATATAAAATTTTGTCACAGGTAATTCTGAATAGCTTTTAAAATAGTTGATTCCTTATCGAATAAATTTAGACCAGTGATAGGAATCTGTGATACATGAAGATATTTTACAGGGAATACAGCTTTCAAATAAAATATCGATAGCTGTTGTAGTGGGCAATGATTAGTGTGCTTGGCTGTGAAGCAAAGTGACCTAGTTCAAATACTGGATAAGACAAATGTTTTCTGATGTCTGATCTTTCAATTGAGATTTCATCTTCCTCCCAGCTCATCCCTGAGGCATATATTGATATACCATCAGACTTCCATGTCAACAAATAACTGGAGTAATTTATTTTCCTAAAATATAAAACATCATACAAGAACTTTTTTAAATTTTCCGTATGACATACAAAGTGTAAAATACACTGCTAATACATATTTCTCAACTAACAATGTGAAATGTGAAGCAAATCTAGGTAATTTGTGCAATAAAAAATGACCGCCATCACTGTCAAGTTGCCAAATGGCACCATTACTCAAAGTCACATGCAAGGCCACCCACTACATAAATTAACTAAAATTGTCATGTTCCTCTTTTACAAATTATTACAACACATTCCCAAGAAGCACCATTTGTAAAAATTTTAATTAACATAAAATGAATAAATTTTTCAAAAAAAATTGTTCAAAAGAACAAAGGCTTTTCAAAAATAATTATGGTGCATCATTTTACCTAAATGATACACTTTTGTATGTTGATATTTGTAAGTTGTTTCCTTGCTGTTTCAAATATTAGGATTTACCAATCTCATTGAATATAGCAGGGGTAGCCAAAATTCATACCAGAAGACCACAAGAAAATTTATCATGTTGCTAGATGAAACACATTGTTTCCTTCATTTTTATCTTATTTTAATTCAATTTTATTTTTGCAGTTTGGAATTATTTCACAATAATTGCAATGCGTGATAAAACTAAATTTTATTTCAAAATGAATAAAAGGGAACACAAAAGTTATATAATGTAATAAAAATCAAATCTTCAATTACTGTATTCTTAGTCATATCAATTAGTAAATTCTTTTGTCAAAAATTGACTATAAACTGAAAATATTTTGTGTGCTACATTTAAGTTTCCAACAGACCCATGCAGCTTATAAGCCACAGTTTGCTAATCCTTGAAAAATATAGAAAAACAATGCAGGTAAAACCTAGGTTAAAATAACCTAAAATTGCTAACAGATCTGGACACTTGCTATCCATAGACCATTTAATTCGGTGCCCTATTTTTATAATAAAAATTATAAAAAATATTTCCAAAACAACTGTCATCCCAAAAATTTGGCCACTTTCAGGTCAAGGTCTACTTGGCTTTATGGCAGATCTACTATTGCCTACAAACCACAAAACACTTGAAAGCTTGTTTGTACTAACTGCCAAAAACAATAGACTGAACTTTGCAGAACTGTGGGATTTTTATATTTTCTTTTGATATATATTAATCTTAATATTTCTATAGCTTTATATCATTAAAAAATTCTATGTCACTTAGACATATATTCTATGTTTAAGCACTAATTGGTAGTCCTATTCTACCTTACAGTGTGACTTTGCTTAAAACATTTAATAATTCAGAATATAGTAGCAAGCTTCTGAACTACTAAAATTTTCGGTACAGCCAGCTTTGAATTCTATCAACTGTTAAAATGTTTTTAGCTATTATTAGCTAAAATTTAATATATATTATTGCTATTATATAATTATATTAATAGCTATTATTTGCAAATTATGTGTTTTAGACATTTCCTGAGAACACAGAATCTGCAATTGATCTCACTATTTTACTAATGTGAGCACTCTTTTTATAATGATCAAAAAGTAGGTGATGCAAAAATTTCCCTTAGCAGTCATTTGAAACCAAGGTATGAGAGCACTACCAATGTAAATCACCATAGAGATGCTTATTAAGAAGATGATACCTCAATAGAAAGGCAAAGCAAACATATGCCTTACCCATGGTCCCTTTCACAGTAGCCACTGGCCATAATTAATAGCTAAATATTTTTTGTCAGTGAAATATTAAAAACATTTGAATGAAATTTGGAAGATTTTCAACATATATTATTAATGGTGTATGAAGTTGTAAAATGAAGCAAAAATAAAAATACAATAAATATATGCTATAAAAAAGAATCATCCAAACGTTTCAATACTGAAAACGAAAATAAATATATTTATATGATAAAAATGAAACACATTTAAAATTACAGTAAGAAACTTCAATTTTAGCCATTACTTTAAGATACCAATATTAAAAAAGAAGGGGAATGGGGTATGTCCTTGAAGTACCCTAAGTCACTCAAAATAAAGACAAAATCTTAAATTTTGTTGTGCCCACAGAGAAAATTATTTTACTTCTTTTATTTTCAGGCAATCAACAAAAACTATTCACATTCAGTTTAATTTTTAGCTATTTTTCTTTTTTGACTTCTTTACTATCACTAGCAATGGACTCTGCATTCACATTTGAGGTTTCCAAAGCAGTGTCTGAAGTTGACTCTTTAGGACTACCATCTTTGTCACCTATAGATTCTTTTTCACTACCTATGTCATCTGAAGGGTGATCTTCATATCTGAAAAAGAAAAAATACAATATCCTTTACACTACTATATATCTAGATACATTTTTAAAGACTAATGGAAAAAATAAAAACTTTATTTTTCTTTCTCTTCTTAAATATTTATGATTACTTTCTTTAAAAATATGGCCTAAAAGTATTCGATGACTTCATATTTATATTAAAATATTCCATTTTATGTTTTATGGAACTGTTTTACCTTTGGCCAGTCTGTTGCCAGATCACAAGGACCCAAGGAGTCAGAACTGAGTAGGAGATCCAATGGACATCTGTTACAAGGCAGATGAAAACCTCCTGTGAAAGCCATAAAGCATATTCTTTAACAGGTAAAGCAAACATATGCCTTACCCAGTGTGTCTCTCCAGCACAGCCAAAGCTTAATATGCCATCCAATTGGATGGCAGTCTTTCAAAGCCCAATGGTGTCCCTTTTCTCACAAAGGGCAGAGTGAGAATTGTGTAGAAAATTTCAATGCAGGCAGTTGGAATTTGTATCTGGAAATATCAGATTACGAGTCTTGATGTGCTACCGACTGAGCCATCCCATGTCAGTCCATTGTCTGAAGTTTATTAGTAGTTATACTTAGTAGTTCAAAAAATGAGCATTTTAGCAATATATCCAGCAGTATTCAATGGCTTTTATGGAGCAGCTACCATAAGAGTTAACATTAAACTTCCTAGAAATATTTATATTCCTATGTGTAAAATACATATTAATATTTAACCCTTCCCATGCTATTATCTCATGCATGTATTCAAAATGGCAACTCTATAATCTAATGTCACCTATAACCATCCTAGAGTAAAATAAAGGGAACTGATTTAAAATATAAATTTCCAATTAGATACTGTAAAACCTTGATTAACCAACTACAGTATATGAGAAGGAATAGTCAAATATTCAAGTGGAAAAGCACAATTATGAACAGTTGAAAAAAAAAACTGAAATAATCTATTAAAAATATAAAAAGTAACAAAAAGCAGGTTGATAAAAATAATTATAAAACAGGGCTGGAGAATTCACTTGTCCACCCATGATTCAAAAGTGCATTTTCAGGCTGGCAAGTGGGCTTTTTGATGGTTTGTATACATTAAAATATTTCCAGAGAAAAGAACATCAACTTTTAACATTGAATGCAGTATCATTAATATAGATTGTGGAAAAAATAGCTGTCTAATCCTATTTTTCTCAATTTCTCCATCCCATAATTATAAATGTATAATTATACTCAGGTAAATAATCCATAGTGAGTAGCTGTCAGAGTTAACATTAAGAAGCTGTTAGAAAGCACTGTAATAAAATGCAGAGTTATTTTTCTCACAAATGTTTTAATTTCACAAATTGAAATTGATTGAATTTTCATTAACAGTGACTGTATTTACTCATAATCATTGCAACCAATTTTCAGTTAGAATCAAACCCATATTAGTCACATCTCATTTCATAAAAATATCTAAAACTTTGATTAATAATATGCTATTCTTCCTGATTTCATGTGCAATCTATTAATAACCTTATAAATTACTTGTTAAATAGTTTATAGCTCAAACTTTAATTCAAGGATCAGCAAAACAGATGACTAAATGATAAATACCACATTAGATAAATTATTTTTGCAATACATCCTTCCAGGCTTTATTTACTATTTACTTTTCACAATTACAGATTGTGCGTATCCAGTGAGATCAACCAGATAGGATTTATTGAAGTGTGAACAAAAAAATTGGCTTATAATTAACGCTGTGAAAATCCACTCACTCACTCTCCGACAGTGAGATTTTCCGGTATGGCCTGTTACTTCAAGCTAAGAAAATTAAAACGGTAAAATATTTACAAGGGAAAGAACTTCAGTTTTCAACTTTGAATGAAGTATTAAATGCTCTTTTTTAATGCATAATAAAAGCAGGAAAAACATTTGCCCTCTCCTTCTCCCTCCCTTCTTGGTTGTCTTCACTCTCATAGTAAAAACTGCTGGCTAGTCGGATATTGCCAAATTTCTCCATTCCTGCTTATAATTTAATAATTAGTGTATTGAAGAACAATAAAGATGGATAATTGTCCCCATCCATTCCTACACACCCCAAACAAATCTTCACATAATGGTTGCACCTTTCTTTAAGCTCAAAACTGATATAAAAAACACAACCAATACAGGTAAAAAATTGCTGATATTCCTACTACAAAATAATCCTATGCTTTGACTATGCTTGTCATCATCATGATCTCAAAACTAAAAGTTAAATCAAAGAAATGTTTGCTTTTAAAGAGAATAAAGTTTTGTCATCTTCAAAATTTAACACAACCTAAAAAGAGAAATTCAAACTAAAAGACAGTAGCTCTCCAAGCAAAAATAATTTTTAACATTAAAAAAAATAATCTAAATTACCCCCCCACACACATACACACACCAAGTGTTGGAGAAGGTAAATTACCACTATCAATATAAACCAACATTCTACTATCAAATTTTTTATCTAATTTTGGACACAGCTAGATGTACATTAGTCAGTCATTGTAGTGGTTTAAATCCAAATATATACTATACACATAACTAAATATATATATAGCATTTTAGCATTATTTTTTGTATTATTTTATCAGTATTTAACAAATTTAAACATTTCATAGGTTTACAAGTGTTATCTACTCAAAAGTGTTCCTACAGATACTATAAATGAACCTAATAAATTTTATGTCTTATTACTGATAGAAAAAATAAAAATTCAACAGTGAACATGCCAATGTCACAATCAGTAACACTACTTACTTGAACATGGCTTTCACATCACCTTTAATGGCTGCAACACAGACAGGAACACCAATGCAAGCTGGTACTAAGTACAGTAATGCAGGCTGTAAGAGTTCAGACTTATATTACTTACATGCTAAAAACATAATGTGAGTATTTTTTCCATCCAAATTAATTTTAGATGCATCCTTAAGTATAAAAATAAATCAATACCCTTTAATGCAACAATGTTACAAGGTTACAAATGAATTTACATACAACAGTAAACTGAATTTACCTAAAAGCTTATCTTAGGATTGTTTTGATACACAGATAGCAAAATAAAGCAATGAAAGGTGAGGTGAAATATCTTAAAATGCTATATGATAATATTTGACTTCATAAAGACTTCTTAATAATGGCCAGATATGCCCTTCACGTTACTTTTATCGGGCAAAATAGAAATTATCATTTCATATTTTAACATTCGTGAATGGGTCCAGTGTGTTTTGCAATATAATCATTACAATGTATCAATAAGATTTTAACATATGTTACTGGCCAAATAAAAACAATCACCCAGGAAAGTGAGCCACATGGATGAGGCCACTGATCACAGAAGTACAACTATACAAATGATTAACAAATCATGTCCAGTGAAACAGAAGTAACAAAACTACAGCACTCTTTCACTACTGCACTCAATATGGTTCAACCACCCACTCAGATACAACTGAAATGTACAAATGAAAACAACATGGAATACTGTTATAAGGTTTGTAAATGCTGTATCAAACTTCCTGTACGAATTACTCTAAATATTGCAGGGTACACACCCTAAAGACATTCACAGGGCTGTTGACCCATATGGCTTGAAACATGTTTTATGGGCTACAGGTCAGTGGTGATCAAGGAGGTCACAAAAAAATTGATGTTGTGCTTCTGGAGCATCTGGTTAGTTGGTTAAAACAGCTGGTATGTAGCCGTTCATTGTTTTCCCAGAAAATTGCACATTGCTGATGAACAAAGTGTACAGCATTAAGGTCCAAAATCTCTGTAATATAGTATTATGTAGTTAGTGCACTGCACACAATGAGCTGACACTTGAATATGTGGCTAATGACACCCCATACTGTAACACTGGGCATGGGACATCCATATTGGTAATGTAAACACTATCACCTTACATCTATACAGACAATGACAAACCCATTGTGTACATTCATGTCTGCCAGACTAATCCTGGATTCATCACTAAACATGGTAATTTTACACAAGGTTCTGATCAACTCTGGCATAGCACCACTGCTAATGAGTATCAGATTGGACGATGGTAAGTAGTATGTGCAGAATAAATAGAATGAGGTTCAAAATGAAATGACAGTCTATTGTTGGCCATCTGGAAAGCCACAGTGGAGACATACTGTTACCTGCTACTGCTAGTCTGTCAACTTGGACAAAGTTGCAAACTGGTTTTGCAGTGCCATGCATCATAAATGTCTGCCTCCCACACAGATGTTGTATGCAGACTGCTAGAACCAGCTCAGCATTCATGGGATTTATCCTGAAACAATCATTCCAATTGCACCATTGCAATTAGCACCATTGCACCCTATATGACATGCCAATTCTCTACAGGATATTCCAGCTTTTGCACTATATATTGATGTAACTTTTTTTTTTGCAGTCAGACAATATACAAAAATCATGTAAAAATTATTTGTTCAAATTAAATTTCAGATTAGAAAGTACTAATATATTAGGAACTTCTTATTGCTTTAAATGATCTGTTGTGATGGCTTTTGGGTTGTTTTACCTCTGAGCGGCACTTTTTTGCACACCATGGGCTAAATGGCCAGGTCACATGGACCCCGAAGGCTCAGAGAAGGTTGGGGGAGGGGATCCACTGGAACAGCTGTTGGGAGACAGATGGTAGCCTCCTGTCAAGGCCATCCAGCGTGTTCTTTAACGTGCACAGGGTATGGCTCTCCCATACACGGGGCCACGGCTTAACGTCCCATCCGATGGATGGCGGCCTTTCCAAGCACATCGGTGTCCCCTACTGAATGGGGGGAAGGGAGGGGAATTTTGTGGAAATAAATCTCAACGCTGACCCAGCTGGGACTCGAACCTGGGAACTACAGATTACGAGCCTGGCACGCTACCGAATGAGCCACCCCCGCCCCAAATGTTGTGATGGCAGTGCTCTATTTATTAAAGTTATGGTGCACTAAACAGTATTAAAAGCAAAACTATTATAGTCACATAACCCATAATGAAGTTAAAAATGGTAAAAGCATCAAAATTATAATGAAACTATAACTAAAGTAAAAAAACAATAATAGTACAAAAAACAATGGATATAAAGGACCCTGTTTGGGCTATTTTCCTGTGAACAGCACTTTTTTTGCACACAGTGGGCTAAATGACCAGGTTATAATAAGTGCCCTAAAGACTCAGAGAAGATTGGGGAAGGGGATCCATTGGACAGCTGTTAGAAAACAGATAAAAGCCTGCTGCTAAGGCCATCCAGCGTGTTCTTTAACATGCAGAGGGAAATAGTTCTCCTGTACACAGGGCAAAGCTGCACTTATCTAGCAGGTGGTGGTGGCCTTACCAAGAACTTCAGTGTCCCTTTTTTTCACCAAGGGCAGAGTGGGGGTTACTAAAGATAAATTTTAACGCTAGCACAGTTGGGAATCGAACCTGGAAACTATTGATTATGAACCTGGTTTGCTACTGACTAGGCCAATAGTAAAGCAGGTAAGTGCAAGATCTATTACAAACCAAAACTGAAAGTCAGCAGTTTCTGACATAATATGCTCAAAATCGTGCCACCTCTATGCTGCACTGAGACAACTGAAAATTCTTCTAATGATAGTTTTGAAACCAAATATCCACATCTTTTAGGAAGTCTACCACTTCACTAAAGTATTCTATTTCAACCACTCATCAAATACATTGTGTAGATGGTGAAAATTACAGATTCTAATATCAATTCTTCTCTTTCAGTACAAATGTCATAAATTACATCATAAATTAATAAAATCATATATTTATGGCTGTAGTACTCTGAAGAATAATAAATCATAGTAGTACTAAAATGCTTGATTTAAAAACAGCTTTGTTGGCATTTGGATGACTGGAAATGCATAAACATATTACCCAGTTAAAAAAGTGTGTAACTGATATTACACCACAATAAAATAGCAGTTTCTATTTCACAGTCCAACAGCTCGTTACCAATGTAATACTTTGCTATTCCATTTTAATAGAAACTGCAGTATTAAATGTCAACTATGTCTGGTGTGCTTCATTAAAGGTTCCATAGTACACTACTGTATAAAATAGGACTGAAGTGAATAAAACCCAAATTTTTATCAAAATATATGGGCCAAAACCATGTGAAATTTTATAGACAATTTCATGAACAGATAATTTCATATCTTTGCTTCAAAATTTTCTTCAAAAATCTTGCAGAAAAAATTAGTAACACACTCTAAGGATGGAAATGAGCAACTGTGTAGACCAACAGTTATTTCACCCCCATATTTATCAGGGCAGTATTTTATTATTATTAATGAAAAAGCCATCCAGTGGCCAAGTGGAGAATGCACTTGGCTACTGATCAGAGGGACCTGGATTGAAGCCCCAAGTAAGGCATGGATGTTTATGTTGTCTTTCTACCGAGGTCTCTTTCTCAGAACTTTAACTATGGCGTATAAACTGACAGGCTCCTGTCAGACCTATTGGAAAGCAGCAGCTTGAAGGGTATTTTTTTAATATTATTAATGTGATGCTTAATATTTTCATATGCCAATATGTTATTTAAAAGTTAATTTATTTCTTTATAACACATTTATTTTCAAACCATTTTATTAAAGTATCTTCCATGCATTTACTCAAATACAATATATTATTTATACAGCTGGGATCTGATTAAAGACTAAATATTAATAAAACAAATAAATACCTGAGCATGTTTAAAATAGGACATGATGAAAATTGTAGTTACCAAACCCACAAAATAAGCCAAAAAACTGGAATAGAAGTATACATAATGGCCTCGTTTCAAGCTGTGCAAATAGAAGATAAGTTATATTATCTATATGTATATACACAGTTAGCATTATTTATGTAAAAAATTAAACACAAAATTTGTGAGGATTATTTACATGCATCAAATGAGCATGTTCAATTTTCTCAACAAAAACTCTAAACATCATATAATTACAAACCTGATACAACTATTTGTGATGCTTAAGTTCGTTTTAATACAAAGCACATGAACAACACAAGTGCATGATCTGAAAACTAGTATAATATACACCATTCTGAAAAATTTTGCTGTTTAGGTTATCCTTTTCCATTTTGAGTCTAAAGAGTTGAAAATCATATTTAAAAAAGTTCCTTTAATCTATTTATTTATTAGTTGTTTTAATTTTTATACTTAAGCTTTTACCAAATTATTCACATTAATCAAATAAGATTAAGAAAATCCTGACAGTTTAAAGTTAAAAAAAAAAATCACAGCACAATATAAATTGTAGCATTTAAACAATTTATAGAAAATCCTGATAACAAATATATCCAGTGGCTTTAAATCTAAAGAAAATGAAATTTAATACAATCAACATTATGACTAGCTCCTAGTAAATGGTGGATTGTCACTGAAATGTATTGGAGTTAGCTTGTTGATTTTATATCTTATAAGAATTTTAACATATTTCAGTGTTTGCTTAGGTGTCAAGTGTTATGCAAGATCATTGGTTTGTGCTATTTTTTACATATGACACAAGAATGACAACAGTTGAGAACTGCATTAGAACCATGCCAAAAGACAACCAAGTAATGAGGAGGGCAGGCAGCTAGAATACTGACCAGATGTTTGTTGCACATGGCAAATAAGTATGCAGGTTGTATATATTTATATAAGTTATAGCATCCAGAAGGAAAAAGGTGCAAAAAGTGGTTTTGAATCTAAAATTTAAAAAAACTAATTGCACTATATAGCATAACACAGGGTAAAAACAGTGAAAAAAGTAACTTATACAGTACAATCATTCTCACATTTTGACACAAAAACAAAGCTAATATCTAATTAGTGTGCTAAAGTTCTGAAATTTATATAAATATATCAGATTGTTGGTTCTTTATGTTTCATTTGGGTCTGGGTTTGGTCATACCAATGTCATTCTAAACTAGGGGAAAAAAAAAGATTGCATAAGTGACAATCTCAATTAAATGCCTTGCATTAAAATAGTCAGATATCATCCATTCTGAGGCAAGACCAAATTAATGAATTGAAAGAGGTGTAAGAATTCGAGTTTTTAAAAACATGCATAGCTTTATTGGATAAAGAAACAAAATGCTGGATGTTTTTAAATATGGAATTTTTTAAAGAAAATATCAAAATTTTAAGCTTTGAATAGGTGTTTTATGTTTGATTTGGTTTTATGGTTGTAATAAACTTTTTGATGCATTTCATGCAAAATTAGCATGAACCTCAAATATAACCAACCCTGAGAGTAATAACACTTTGAACAGTTAACACTCTCCAAAAGATAAAACATAACATTTATACAGGTCTGTAAAACATAATACAAAAGCAAAATAGCCACTTTAACTGAATAATATAAAATTCAAAAATGAGATTATACAGCTATTTTCAATCAGAAAACTAGAAATATATAATTGTGTCATCAAAACAAGTCAAAATGCCATTTAATAAGAGCTTCAGTCAATTTTGGTACTTGCCATTCAAAAATAGAAATAAATACACTGACTACAAGTTTAAATTAGTTCTCTTTTCTCCCAATACTAAGTCAGCAAGACTGAAGTTTCATCCAGACTAACAATTTTTGATCCTCCATGCGATACATGATAGATAATTCACTATTGCATATCTAAAGCCAAATAAATCTTTTTGAACATTGTTACCAACTTTCAATGTGTTATATTAACTATTGATACCACAATGTCCCAGTGGTATTGAAAATAAATTATATTATCCTTACATATACATATAGCTAGTGTTAATTATGAAAGGGAACCTTGAATACACAAACCAGCAGTGCCCAGTTCATTATAAACAAGGATTCATGTGTTCCATGTTTTTGTGTAATACTTGTGTGTGTGGTATCTTTAAGACATGCATGGCACAGTCATAACCAGTGATGAATTGTAATATGTGAATAAGTTGACTTTGCATTTTTACATGTGCATATATTACAACATAATACTCAGAAAACCAAACTAAGTCACAGTGTAATTCAACTTGTTGTGTGTCTTCAACAATTAAATTAACTAAGCAGTTAATACTGTATAAAATCTAAATGCATATCTATGTATGTAAAATATAAAATAAATTAAATTATTAGCTAAGTTAATTTATTAGCTAATAATATTCATACAGTGATGTATATACTGCTCTGAATTTTAAACAAAAAATTATAACTTACCCCAGGCCTTAAAACGAAGTTAGCTAACTTCAGTACACTAACTCACAAATGGTTTTGCTTAACATGTTGAACCCAGATGGGTTCAAATATCGGTGTTTTTTAAATTCTGAGTTAGTACATGTGCTATCTCTGGCTCCTTGGAGAGGAATGCGAGATAGTACATGTACTACCATCAGATACAAAGTGTTAAAACAATGGAACTAAAATTTTGAAATAAGTGACCTTTATATACATTACTGTTTTTTATTTAAAAATTTTATATCACAGCACTTCATAGTTACAAAGTTTTTAACACTATTATGCTGTAGGTCAATGTGGGTAAAGAGGAAAAATTGTCTCGAGAAAGGTGGAATGTAAAAACCCATGACCATCTGACGTCAGGTGCTCTGGCCATTGATCAATTATCCTCTATTGTTGTTACCTCCCCCATTATCATCATCATTGAATTAATGCTGCTAGTGGGTGTCTTATAGCTGCAAATGAAAGATCTTAGATTGCAGTGCTTCCAGGCATACTCTGTGGAACACTTGATAGACTTTTTTTTAACATAAGTAATTCTCAATTTTCTTTCACAGTTCTTGTTATCTATAGTACCACCTATATATGCATTATTTTCTACCATTAGTAACATTATATGTATATCACAGCACTACAAAGTTTTGAGCACTATTATGCTGCAAATTAACTTGGGTATAGACATGGGTATAACATGGGTATTATGCAAACATGGTATATATGGGTATAACATGGGTATAGACATGGGTATAACATGGGTATTATGCAAACATGGTATATATGGGTATAACATGGGTATTATGCAAACATGGTATATATGGGTATAACATGGGTATAGACATGGGTATAGAATAGTTCAAAACTTTGCAAGTAACCTTTAATTTCTTACCTTTGATCAAAGCGCAAAAGGAGTGCTATAAAAATTCCTGGAATCACAATGTCTCCTAGTCCAAGCATAGCAAAGTTACTGCTTTCTAAACCCCTTTCTAAAATATCTTGAGGAAAAACCACTAAAAAAACAAAACACATAGTGTCAAGTATTTTTGTGTACAATTTTAAAATTTATAAAACTCTTCTAAATTCAAAAGAGTAAGCTATTCTATCCCTTAAAACCTATCTTCTGCTTAAAAAAAAATAAATACCCCCTCAAGCAGCTGCTTGCCACAAGGTCTGACAGGAGCCTGTCAGTTTATATGCCATAGTAGAAGATCTGAGAGGATGGCAGGACCTCAGCAGAAAAACGACACACACATCCATGCCTAAATCCGGGGCTCGAACCCAGGTCCCTTAGAGCATTAAATCTCACTTTGCACTATCCTAACTACTGTACTGTTATCCTAATTTGTAATAATCCTAACTACTGTGCTGTTAATCCTAAATTCAATCAGCTTTTGGGAAACAGATCCGAAATTAATTTTTGTATGTACAATAATGGCACTAGTAGCAGTTTGTGCTTTTCAATTGATGTTGCTAGACGGCACAGGTAAAAAGGAAGTGAGACCAAGGAATCCCTGGAATTTCTCACCTACTTGTCTAGAAGATTTAATAAGACTGTATGCTGTGTTCTGAAACTATTATGTAAATGATAATTTAAATTGAGTTCAGTCATTCTCTCTTCATCTGGTTAACCTTTATCACATAATGCATAAGTCAATGCAAATATCAGTGAAAACCAAAAGAGATGTATATCCAGTGTAATGACTCACGAGATGAGTAGTCACATTTTGCCAAAATTTAAAGAATGTGTCGCAACTTTGATTCTGCTATTGGCAAAATAATAGAAATATAGCTGCCATAGTGGTATCATGTTGTTTGTTACCTCTACAGCAGCATCACTTCCCAGTAGAATGACAGATTTCAGGCAGTGATTAGAATAAAAATTGATATTCATTGATATTTATAGAACATCAAAGTTTTCTGCACCAATTTGAAATAACACTCTTTGGGTATTAAGAAAAAAAAAAACTCAGTGCATTATATATTTTTATGCAATCATGAGACATGATGGCAATCATGAGACATGATGGGAAAGCAATGCTGTATACCCTACCTACCCTTAGGGTAACTATTTCTGCCATTTTTACAACAGTAGTATAAGATTGACTTCCTCAAATTTGGCTAATATATGGTTACTTCATCATACATAGGCAAAAAAACTGACCATTCATCTCTTTCGGTGTACCAAACATTGGACATGTATATTTTCCAGTTTTCATTCATTCTTGTAATTAGCTTTGCCACATAATCACTGTATTAGTATATGACTTTTTTGACATAATAGTGAACCACCTTTAGGTTATCTACCCCTATCTTATTCACATAAGATGGGCAATACACAGGCTATTGAAGTTGGAGAGCACTTTAACTTAATTTTAAAGTAATAAGAGAATAAAATAATTTTTACTGCAATATTCCCATGTAGCTGTAGGTCTGTGGTTTTTTCTGGCAGATGCACTTACACTTGAGATACACTGTTGTTGATGTTTTCTTATGGTCTTCACTATGTTGAGATGCTAGTCCAGGATTCTTCTTAGTTATTTGATATCCACACATGTTAGACATGTGGTTGACTTTTTTGGTTGTCTTTACTACTCTTGTTATATTCCAAAACTACATGGTTCACTCTTATCACACTATGACATGCCAACATAAAAAAACATATAAAAGGCCCTTTCCCTCTAATAAAATGATAAAAATACTGCAACACACATTTCACTCATCTTCATCAGGCAGTGTGCATTGCTAGTACATTAACTACTTATTTATAAAGCTGTCCCCCTAGTGGTGCATCAATGATGTGCTTTTGTTTTGGGATCATGACATAAACTGCAAATTTTACTTAATACTTTTAATAATATATTACCCACCATTTAATTTTACCCATGAAAAAGTGATAAACAGTACCATATTTGGACATTATGATAACCTGAAAAGATAAAAAATGTGAAACAACTGTGTACAAATAGCTAGCATATATACCAAATATAATCCCAGAAAATTCAGCTCACCCCAGACACTATACAAAAAAAATCAGTATTTAACTCTCATTTTTTGAGAGCATACATATATTACTAAAAAAAAAAGGCTTTAAACACAGAGTTAACCTACATTTATGCAATAGGGATACAAGCTGGATATAAGACAGACTACTTGAAAAAAAAAAAAAAGGAAAAAAATTGATATAAATATTTTGCAACCTCACAGATACAGTCCCCCTCTCCCATACGCATACACACACAAAAGCATCTCAAACAAATATAGCACATACAATAGCTTTCCAATACATTCATTGTTTTCCAAATGTATTAGCTAAAATACTTAAGAAATATGAGATAAAATTACCTCTAAAAATTACTAACAATGTTAAATTATTAGCAATTAATGATACAGATTGAAGTACACCTACAGGAGGAATTTATTTAATGGAAATAGAAGATGAAAATAAAATAATAGTGGATAATGTTCAATATATAGGGAAAACATATCGACAGAAGGCAGCACGAAATACAGAACACAAATACAATTTGGATAATGAATTAGAAAAAACAGCATTGGCACAGACTACAAACTAATTTGCATAATTACATGCTAAGACCTAAAATAAATGCATCACCTGGAACTAAAACATAATTAAATTATATGGAAAACTTATTTATTAATTTAAATCAGAGTAACTTATGTAATACAGATGTAAAACCAATATCAGCATGGAAACTAATTTTAAATCACCTAATAGGACAAACACTGGCTATCCATTAGGGGGACAGCTTTATAAATAGGCAGCTAATGTACAGCAATGAACACTGCCTGACAAAGATTAGCCAAATGCAATTGCAGTGTTTTTATCATTTTATTAGAAGGAGAGGACTTTTATATGTTTTTATGTTGGCATGTCATAGTGTGATAAGAGTGAACCAAGTAGTTTTGGAATATAAGGAGTAGTAAAGACCACCAAAAAGGTCAACAATATGTCTAACAACAATGTGGATTACAAATAACTTAGACGAATTCTGGACTGGCATCTCAACATAGTGAAGATCACAAGAAAATGTTAACAATTGTCAAGTGTGAGTGTGTCAGCCTGAAAAAAACATGGACCTATAGCTACATGGGAACATTGAGGTAAAAATAGCATTATCTCTTATCGCTTTAAAAATAAGTGAATGTGCTCTTCAGCTACAATAGCTTGTATATCACCCATCTTGTGTGAATAAGATAGGGTAAATAACCTAAAGGTGGTTCACTATTATGTCACAAAAAGGCATATAGCAATACAGTGATTGTGTGGTAAAGCTAATTGTAATAACTTGTCATTGTGCTTTTATAACATTATGTTTTTTAATATAATTTTAAATTCAATCATTCTTGTGATACAGAACAAATACTCATTATCAGAAAGAGAATGGCTGAACTCTTGTGAATAACAATTTTAGGCAAATAGTTTCAAAACACAGGATACAGGCTTTTACTGTCAAAACTTCTGAAATGGTACTACACTGGAAGACTTCCTCCAATGTAGAATATGGCAATGCCCATAGAAGCAAGAGTTAAGGTCCCTGCAATGGCCTCTGCTCAGATCTGGTTTCCCTTTCTGCTGTACCATCTGGCAGTAACATCCATTGACAGGATTTTCAACCTGCTACAAATGATAAATCATATATAAACACCAGTTTTCAAATTGTTTTCCCAAAACCTAACATTAATGATAAAGAAGCTGAGATCCTGGGGATACTATTAGTGGATGTGACATAGCCTTGATATCTCTTTTGAGTAGGAATACTATTAATGGATGTGACAGAGCCTTGAGGTCCCTCTTGAGTAGGGATGTCTGTCATGGAGGACGAAGATCAAGACCTGACAGAGAATTGAGAAGTAGTGGTTAAAACCTCAAGTTTGAGCTTGAAATATATAAATATAAATGTTACCCATTTTTTTTGCAAGTTTCTACAGACTTCATCATATACAGACTAAACACACTTTCCAACTCACTCTGGAAGTCTGTATTAAACATTTGCAACAAGTGATGTATTGTGAAACTTGTGCAATTTATTTCAAATCCTAATATGAAATTATGACACTGACATTCATTATGGTGCACATATTTGAAAATCAAAAAGCATTTAATAAGCTTTGCAGCACACATTATGATCCAAGTGACTTGCCCCACATACCTGTGGGTACTTATGTTATTAAATGAAATACAAACCGCCACTAGTTACTACTAATTTAATTTTCACGATATTTAGCTATACATTACAATCTGAGTCACTTACTGTCTCCTCAGCCATGAAATTACAGGTCACCTATTACTCAATCACAGGTATGTGGTTAACACAAGATCCCAGATGGGTAAGTATTAAGTTCTAATTTCTACTAAAGTCTATCTTTTAGTGTAAAGGAGACATAGGAGAAATAAGATATTACCAGTTCAGTTGACTTTAATGCTGGTTCACTCTGTTAATTCTTGACACTGATGTTCCTGCCTTGGTGTAAGTATTCGGCTATGATGTTTCAGCCTTAATGTTACTAAAGTTGAGACAATCCGAACGTGCTGTGTGATTCAGCAATGTTGATGTTTTCCCTCTGCAGTTGTCGTTTTCCCTTAACATCAACAATTTAAGGTTACCAGTCCATCATTGATGTTAACTTTCAACTATTTCACATTATATTTGAAGGTTTCAACTTAATTCTGCATTTAGGTGAAAACTATTTCCAGCTGGGAGGGTCTGTGACTCAAAATTAAAAACAGGTTCTTTAGAACCCTCAAAACAACACACAAACATTTTCAACATTAAATGGTTAAAAAAGTTTCAAAACCAAAATGTTTAAAAAAACGTTAAGGACAGACATCAATGCACTACACATTTCACCCCATCCTCCACTGGGGATTTCCTCAGGTGCAAATGTGGACAGCTGTTATGGCTGTAAGCTATTTATACCGGTGTCTCTCAAGGATTATGTAACTGCACAGCACATGTTTGGGTGCTCACGCAGCAGGAGGTTCCACACCAAGTGCAAGGTTGGGATCTCCGTATTGCATATAGATTAATCAATAAAGTTTCAGTGTATTGAAGTTGAAATTTTGTAGGGGATGCAGCTAGTGGTTTAAAATGTACATCGTCTACTTGAATATTGTTTTGATGGCTCCGGAAAAGGATTGAGTGAAATGCGTAGTGCATTGATGTCTGTTTTTAGTGTTTTTTTTAAACATTTTGGTTTGGAAACATTTTTTTAACCATTTAATGTTGAAAATGTTTTCACGTTGCTTTGAGGGTTCTAAACCCGTTTTAAAATTTGAGTCACAGACCCTCCCAGCTCAAAATAGTTTTCACCTGAATGCAGAATTAAGTTGAAACCTTCAAATATAATGTGCAATAGTTGAAAGTTAACATCAATGATGCACTGGTCCTTATATTGTCGACGTTAAGGGAAAACAATGACTGCAGAGGGTGAAAAGTGCCCCAACAGAGAAAATATTAAGTGGACTGTGCCAGCCATTACAACATTGACATTGCTGAATCACACAGCACGTTCGGAGTGTCTCAACTTTAGTAACATCAAGGCTGAAACATCATAGCCAAATACTTACACCAAGGCAGGAACATCAGTGCCAAAAATTAACAGAGTGAACCGGCGTTAAAGTCAATTAAACTGGTAATATCTTATTTCTCCTGTCTCCTTTACACTAAAAGATACTTTAGTAGAAATTAGAACTTAATACTTACCCATCTGGGATCTTATGTTAAACACAATATATCTGTGATTGAGTAAAAGGTGACCTGTAATTTCCTGACTGGGGAGACAGTAAGTGACTCAGACTGTAATGTACAGCTAAATATCGTGAAAATTAAATTGGGTACTTATGATAATATGTAAGCAAAAAACACCAGCTGAGAATTTTTAGGATCATAATATTTCAAACACCAGCCCACCATTGAAATGAGAGAAAATCTCCACAATCTATGAATAATCAAGAAGGAATAACAGTAATATTTTTCACAAATGTGAAAGATTATAAAACATTTCCCATGAATGGTGAGGGCTTGCTGCCTTTATTAAAACATAAACTACCAAATTCTCAGGAAAATTTTTTGTTAAATTATTGAATATGTTAATTTACAAATAAAAGTCAATTGAACACAAAAGTAAAAGTATGTACCCTAATATTAAAGTACAAAAATGTACATAACATTAAAAAGCAATCAGTTTTTCAGCCTAGCTGAATTTTATTTCTTATATTCCCAATAATTAGGCAAGAAAAACCAAAATACTTACGTTTTATAGGTGCTTCAAATGACTTTGCCACAGTAACCATAACATCTGTCCCAAATACCTATTACAAGAATGGTTAGAGTTATTCAACATAATTATGCATATAAATCTGAAACATCAACATAAATTATAGTTGTTTGTGACATTTCATTACACTTTGTTGGCTGATTGGGATTTTGTGGCAAAAAAAAGGAACTAAGGCTGTATTGCACAGTCTGGTTCGTTTTTTTTTGTCAACATGATTACATGCATACATATAGTCCTCAAGCAGACATGTGTTATGGGGGGTACAACCACTATACAATTTAATCCCCCAAACATGTCTGTCCTGAGCTACAGCTACTGCATTGGACAGTGAAGGGCAATTCCAAGAAGGTCCTGTTTGACATTGTCTGCTCACCACATCCTAGATCTCCCCATTTTTAATAGCCTTTAGGCACTGTTCATAACCTTATTCACTAATCTGTAGTTATGCATATGGGCAACATGGGTTGGGTTGTTTTACCTCTGAGCGGCACTTTTTTGCACACTATGGGCTAAATGGCCAGGTCACACGGACCCCGAAGGCTCAGAGAAGGTTGGGGGAGGGGACCCACTGGAACAGCTGTTGGGAGACAGATGGTAGCCTCCCGTCAAGGCCATCCAGCGTGTTCTTTAACGTGCACAGGGTATGGCTCTCCCGCACACGGGGCCACGGCTTAACGTCCCATCCGACGGACGGCGGCCTTTCCAAGCCCATCGGTGTCCCCTACTGACCGTGGGCAGGGCGGGGAATTTTGCGGAGATAAATCTCAACGCTGACCCAGCTGGGACTCGAACCTGGGAACTACAGATTACGAGCCTGGCGCGCTACCGACTGAGCCACCCCCGCCCCCTGGGCAACATGGCCACACCAATGAAATCTCTCTGTACACAATATGCTGCTCAGAGGTGGTTGCAGACTCCTTTGCCCAACTTCATTGTTCCTTACAAAATCAAACCATCTAATACATCTTATGTATCAAAAGATACTACATAAGCATTTAGAATCAAAGGCATCACGTTTTTGCCATCTTGCTTACAAAGTGTCCTAGTTTAACTACCATAACTAATTTTAGGACTCAAATCTTTTCCTCCTTTTTTAAATTAATTTTTGTAGTGAGATCCTCTTCCTAATTTTTCTAAACTATTATGCAACCTAATTTTAGTCTTTTAGGATATAAGCCTATATTTCCACTCTCTATAGATTGTTAAAAGTCCCAGTAGCAATTTCTTTTCTTCTGTTTATCTCAAGCCACACTTTCACCAGTATGTATTACACAGTTTCCAAAATAATTAAACTGAGACTCTTGCTCAAGACTGCAACCAGCGTAACTAATTTTCTGCATTTAAGCTTTCTCTCTGTTTATTCCCAAACCTTCCCTGATACCAGTCTCATCAACATCTCGAATGAAAGTACACCTCATCAACATCTCAAATGTAAGTACATTTCGTCAACATGATTTGCCAAAAAGGCAAAATCTTCAATGTAATTTAAATCAAAAATTTTTAAATCTCTAGACCATTTAACTCCTAAATCTTCCCCTTACAAGGAATTCTGCATAACATAATCAATAACCAAACTAAAGAAAAAATTTTTAAAAAAATGCACTGTTGTCAAATTTTACTAGCAATGCTAAACCAATTGCTACAAGCCTTACCAGCTCTCACGTGACTTAGTGTTATTATAGAGAGCACCATTATGCTAGCCTGTCAGGTATGACATACAATCTAACATTCAACCACAAATTATGATTGATCGAATCAAAGGCCTTTTTGAAATCTACAACACTACTAACCATGAGTTTCTGAAATTCTAAACATTTCACAAGAATCTGCCTAAGTAAAAATATTCTCTTTTGAATCCACACTTGTTCATCCCAGTTGCCCAGCAACTAAATTCTTAATTCCATTAAGCGCAATAATGCAAAGGGCTTTACCTAGAACAGAAAGTACACTGATTCCTCTATAATTATTAGAAGTACTATGATCACCTTTCTTAAAAATGGAGATAATAACTCTGGTAAAATCCTTGGGAATATCTTTATCAAAGAAAGTAAACGTGACAATTTTGCAAAGTTTACAACCATCCAACATAGCTTTCCTAAACAGCATAAAATAAAATACTCAAAGTCACATGAGTCAATGAATATATGCACAAACAGCACATTGATATAATCTGACATGTCAGTTAACACCAATGCAAATGATCACTACACAGTAGCTGAAACATAGTTTCAAGTAAATCTGAGACACAAAGATCTAGAGCTGCAAAATGAAGGAGCCATAAGCTAATAATAGGTAAGCATCCATAAGTCAGAAGCATGGACCATCTTTTAGGAGGCAACCAACTAAACCCACTAACAAAACCAGCAAAGGCCTAAAGATGGATTAAATAACAATAACAGAAGAATCACAACACTCCACCACACTGCCACCACCTACTATAACATAGTACTATAACACAATGCCTGGGACTATTTAGTGTTTAGATTTTTAAAAGTGTTATGGCATGTTGGTACGCATTTCAGTATACATTTAAAAATCATACACAATATAATTTCATTTATGTTAAGCATTGTAATATAACTGGGATTTTAATGTACAGCATGGATGAATTTTGCAGACTTCCTTCAAAAATGAATGAACATTAACAGTTATCTGTCACTTAGCACGTGTTTCTTCAATTATTCTATAGCATTAGCTGCTTACAGGGCATGAAGTTATAATTTTAACTACCACTATGATAATATACACTGAGATGCCAGTTTATTAGGTACACCATCCCTTGTCACATGAATGGTTCATTTCAACACATAAAACATCATGTGACAACAGTACGGTACAAGTGTACGGTATAAATCAGGCAGACCAGCACTTCAAACATCAGTTAGAGTTGGATTCAGCATCAGAATGGGCAGAACAATCTGAGTGACTTTTAACATTCCATGATAGTTGGCACTAGGCATGCAGGATCTAGCATCTCCCAAAGAGCCATTCTCCTGGGCTTTTCACACACATCCATTTCAAGGGTTTACCAAGAATGGTGCATAAAACTAACTCTGATCGGCAATCCTGTGGATGAAAATAGCTTATGGATTAGAGGGGTCAAAGGAGACTAGCAAGAATTGTGCAAGTAAACAGACTGGCCACAACCAGGCAATCACACCAGAATTAAACAGTGTACAGGTCATCTCCAAACACACCATGTATCAAACCTGGTCACAAATGGGCTACAACAGCCGCCAACCATGTCAAGTGCCAATGTTGTCAGCAAAGAACACAAAAGCACATCACCAGTGGGCATAGGAGCATCGACACTGGGCAATTGAGGACTGGATAAAGGTAACCTGGTCAGATGAATCAAGATTCCTTTTGCATCATGCTGATGGATCAGAATTTGGTGCAAGCAACATGAGGCCATGGAACCATCTTATCTGGTGTCAACAGTGTGATGGTGTGGGGAATGTTTTCCTTGCACATATTAGGCTCTCTGATACCTGTCGAAGAACATCTGAATCCCATGGCATATCTGAACATCGATGCTGACCAAGTTCATCCCTTCATAGCTACAATTTATCTTCACTTGGATGGACAAGTTCAGCATGATAATGCATCTGCTCACAAGGCACATATCGTCACCAAATGGTTTCTGCAATATACCAATGAGTTTTGTTTGCTTCATTGGCCTGCACAGTCCCCAGATCTAAACCCTATCAAGCATTTTTGAGATGAGGTGGTAAGGGCTGTTCATAGTAAGACTGTCACATTCCAATTTGCAGCAACTGCACAACACAATCATTTCCACATGGTACAACATTCCTGTAGAACACATCCAGCATTTTGTAAGTTCCATGCCCCAACGAATTCAGGCTGTTATGAAAGCCAAAGGAGGCAACATGCTAATAGGTAGGTGTACTTAATAAACTGGCATCTCAGCTTTTTAGTATAAGCTATCACACTTATTCATACTAAACAAGATAAATATATATAGATACACACATCTATACTAACATGTTACAAAACATCATATAACAATCTAAAAAGTTATCACACTATTTTTCATCAATTTGAAAAGCAAAAGAAGCATCCTAAAAATAAACCTAGTGTTTCACACATTATCACTTAAAAATTTATACAAGTATATTGTAAAAAAAAAAATCACATTTCAAATATTGGGATTTCAAAAAATTTGCTTTAAAAAAAAGGTTGGTTCAAGTTTATAAAAAATGGCAGCAACATTATGAATTCTTAGATTTTATCAAGTACTTCATTTTTCTATTTTTTTTCTGACTTTATTATATACAATATATTGCCAAGAGCATTTAAAACTTCCATATTATATAAATGGAAAGCCGCATTTAAAGCTACACACCTTTAAATAAAAAGCCTTAAATGGCAAGACTCTGAACAATATACAATAGTAGATAATTTCTGTTTTATCCTCCTCCTCAAGCAGCCATGGGCTACGGAGGTCCAAGCAGACCGTGCAGTTTAATTCTCCAAGCATATCTGTCCTGAGCAACATCTGCTGCATCCGGCCACTGCACACCAATTCTAACGTCCTGTTTGACTTTGTCTGCCCACCACATCCTAGGTCTCCCCCTCCTTCTAAGGCCTCTAGGCACACTGTTCATAACCCTATTCGCCAGTCTATAATTATCCATACGGGCAACATGGCGAAACCAGCGGAGTCTCTCTCTGCACAATATGCTGCTTAAAGGAAGTTGCAACTCCTTTGCCTAACCTCATCATTAGTTACAAAGTTAAACCACCTAATACCCAAGATACTACGTAAGCATCTAGAATCAAAAGCATCTAGTTTCCTGTTATCTTGTTTACACAGCGTCCAAGTTTCACTACCATAACTAACCTTAGAAAGAACCAAACTATTATACAGTCTAATTTTAGTCTTTAGGTGTATACACCTATTTCTCCACAATCTCCATAGATTCTTAAAAGTCCTGACAGCAATCCCTATTCGTCTGTTAATCTCAGCCGCACATCACCAGTATCTGTTACATAGCTCCCAAGATAATTAAACTGTGACACCTGCTCAAGACTGCAACCATTCAGATTAACTGAATCACAGCCTGCCTGACCAATTTTCATCACTTTAGTTTTCTCTCTGTTTATAACCAAACCTACTCTACTACCAGTCTCATCAACAGCTCGAATAAAAGAGTTCATCTCATCAACATCATTTGCCAAAAGGGCTAAATCATCAACATAATCTAAATCAGAAATTTTAGTATCTCAAGACCATTTAAGGCCAAAATCTTTCCCTTGAAGTGAATTTTGCATAACATAATCAATAACCAAACTAAAGAGAAAAGGAGACAAAATGCACCCTTGTCGAACACCAGAAGTAATGCTAAACCAATTGCTACAAGCCTTACCAACTCTCACACACGACTCAGTGTTATTATAGAGAGCTTTCATTATGCTATCTTGTCTGGTATACCATATGATCTCACAATCAACCACAAATTATGACGATCAACAGAGTTGAAAGCCTTTTCGAAATCAACAAAGCTAGCAACCAAAGGTTTCTGAAACTCTAAACATTTCTCAAGAACCTGCCTAAGTGAAAATATCTGATCCACACATCCCCTACCACTTCTGAATCCACATTGCTCATCACGCAATTGACTATCAACCAGATTCTTAATTCTATTAAGCACAATCATGGAAAGAACTTTACCTGGAAAAGAGAGTAGGCTGATACCCCTATAGTTAACACAAGAACTACAACCACCTTTTTTGAAAATAGGGATCTGTTAAAATCCTTAGGAACCATGCCATTATCATAAAAGATATTCAAAATTTCAGTCATCCAAATGGTAACCAAAGCATTCCCAGCTCTAAGCATTTTCATAGTAATTTCATCTACCCCTGAAGATTTATGAAGTTTAAGTTTAGAAATAGCCAAAATAACTTCAGATTGTGTTATAGAGCCAACATTAAAGCCACCAATGCATCTATCATCATTACAAATAATAAGAGTAGAACTAACCACATGGTTTAGAACATCACTGAAATGCTCAGCCCACCTAGCCATGACAGAATCCTCACCTTCTATAACCTTACCTTGTTTATCCTCCAATCCTTGTATGCCTGTCTGTTTTCTACCACATAAAGTATTAACTACCTGGTACAGCTCTCTGCTGTTGTGCTGCCTAACTGCTTCCTCAGCTTTGTCAGCCAAGCCATCAAGCCAAAGATTCTTATCAGTAGTTAACTGATCCTTTACATGTTTATTAAGCTCTCTGTAATCCTTTCTATTAGGACTAGTAGGGTACTGATTAAGGACATTCCTGCAGTTCCTTCTTTCAGAAATAAGTTCAAGTACCTTATCACTCACATAATTATGCCTCCTCTGCTCCTTTTTTCCTAAAAGAGTACTGTTAGTTTCCAAAAAAGCCTGTTTAAAACGGCCCCATTCTTCCTCAACTTCAGTAGTAAGCACACCATGACTGTCATAATGACTAAGTAAACTTATCATGGTAAGTAAGCTTTAGTTATAACTGGGTCTTTCAGAGCTTCAGTATTAAAGGTAAATTTTTTAACTTTAGCACAACACTTTTTAAGTTGCAAGACACTTTTAACAAGGTAATGGTCAGATCCAATTTCAGCTCCCCTATATGCCATAGTATTTCTAACAGAACTAGCCCATTTGCTGTTAATTAATATATAATCAATCATATTCTTATGCAGCCCATCAGGTGAAACCCATGTGTACTTATGTATGTCGCAGTGTTTGTAATAAGTGTTAGTTATTCTGAAACCATTGATTTACCTGTAGGAGAGGTTGCCCATTGCAGCTAACAATACCAAAAGGGCCTATCACCCCTCACCAAAGGTCAGAGTCAGTACCAACTTTGGCATTGAAGTCACCTAGAACAAGGGTAATATCTCCTTTCTTGACAGAATTCAAAACATCCTGAAGCTGTCCATAAAACCTATCCTTCTCATCCTCATCGGCATTCTCAGTGGGGGCATAACAGCAGATAACATTCAAGTCTTTAATGCTTGTCTGAAATTTTGCTGTAAGAAACCTTTCATTAATGCTCTCATATCCTGGAAGAGCATCACTAGCATATCTGCTGAGAAGCAGACTCACACCTTGGTGATGCTTTCCATCATCCCCCCCCCCCCTGTAAAGAGAAATTTAAAGTTATTTTTAAGTATCTCACCTTTACCTGTCCATCTTGCAAGCCTAGAATATCTAGGTTATAGCACTGGAATTCCTGCATGAGGACATCAAGAGAATAATCTCTATGTAATGTCCTCACGTCTCGCATTCCTGCAGAGAGAAAATGATTAGTAGGATTTTTAAAGAAATAAGATTCATTGAGATTGGTAGGGCCAACAATATCAAACAGCCCCCTGATCGCAGGCATTGGGGCAAAGACCTGTTCCTCCTCCACTAAAGGCTGAAGTCACCGATGCTGGTAGGAACTTCAGGCACCACCTTTTCAAGTGGACTTTTTCAAGAGCCACATGGCCTGCCTGAGACGCATTACTCCAGTTTAGGCTTGACGATGCCCAACTAGCTAAGTAAGGTTCAGGTACCTGCGATGGCCTCCGATTAGGATTATCCACCAGCTGATATAAGGTATCCCATGCCTCTGTTCACTTAGGGCTGGCAACCCGGAAGCAAACAGAAAATACAGCGCAGCAGATTCTCCCTCAACAGAGGCCCACCAGTGCAGCAAGTCCAGGATCCATAATCAAACTCAAATCCATAAACAAGTCCAGTCTAGTAGGTATAAATGGTCAGCACCAAGACCCTGTGAAGTTGACCACTCCTCAGCAGGTTTGAAAAAAAAGAAAAAGTGGCCATAGATGACCAGATCAGTAGGCCATACTGAACTAGCAGCCCTTCCGTTCCCTTCCAAAAGAGAATATCTCTTTTGAAAGGTACTAACGGACTGCACCACGAGAAGGCGGGGTCGGACATTAGGTGCTAGACCTGGCCAGTTCTCTACATCATCCTAGGGATAAGAGGTGAAAAAAATAATTTGCTGTTATTTACTGCATATAGGATATTAAATAAGATTTGAGTTTAATAATGAAACAAGTTTTGAGTACAAAGTTATGGAATTATCAGATAAATTTACACTATTATAATCTAGATCATAGCATTTATTCAGATTTATATTAAATAAAACTTTAAAAATATTGCTAATTACTTACCCAAAAGATATCATATATAAAAAGCCCACCAAGAAGAGTGCAACCAATCACTATATTGTTTAGATGTAAGAGCTCTACACCATTTAGAGCAAAGGCCAAGCCAAATAAATTATTGGCAACCCAATGCTGGGGGAGGGAAAACACACATTAAAAATATGTCTAATTATATATGGTAACACTTGAAACATACTTTTAATAAATTTAAAAACAGCAGTCTTTTACCAAATATGCACAAAAAATATTAAAACTCATAAAATGGCCAAAAAATTTCAAATTTTGCAAAATGTTTTATGGCATGAAATTGGGAGAAATAGATTATTGCAATTTGTGAAACAAAATCATACTATTCTACTTTAGTGTATTGCTGTAACCTATTAGCTCCTCATACCAAGATTGAAAAGTACACTATGTAGAACTTTCAGCCAGACTTTATCTTCCAGTTATGGAGTTTCTTACACAATTACTTTTTAACTACTTAACTGAGAAAGCTAAATGTTCCACATGGAATAATTTACAGTTAGTTCTCAATCTATGTGGATTCGATTAACTGTTTTTGAACATCATCATTGTATTTACACCTTTTTTTAATTTGCATTTTTCTTTTTTGGAATAACACTTAGAAATCTTAAAAGAAAATGGAAGCCTCTCAAGCATCATTCCCTTCAATTTATTATCAGACCCCGAAAGCTATAGCTTATCTGCAGCTTATGACAGAACAAATGACCATGCCATCCCAGAACTCAAACCCAGACCCCAGCAGCTGCAATGTCATCAAGAAGCAATGTGATAACACTCGTGCCCACCTGGCAGCAGGAGTTTCTTAAGGTCACCTCAGTAGCAACCTTAAGAAAAAGGGAAGCATAAAACCTGAACCTCAACCAGCAGATGAAGAGGCATAAACATTTAATTTATTAAATAATTAAATTAACCCTAACTTCCACCAATCCCATCAAACCAGCACCAATAAGCCCCCCTAACTTCCACCAATCCCATCAAAACAGCACCAATAAGACATCAGAGATAGCACTCAGTATGTGTTCATTTCTTTCTAGTTCCTTAGCTGAAATCTTTAACCCTTCCAGTGTCCAGCCTGAAAAATTGGTTTACATCCAGAGGCCAAATTTAACTTTAGAACTTTTTTTCCAAATAATTAGTTAAAGGAATCATGGCATGTTATATGCCAAATTAATCAACATTTAATTGTGGATTTTCTGAAAATAAAATATTTAACAAAAAAGACTATGTGTTTCATTTTAATAAGACTTTTTTAGAGTTATGTGGTAAAAAAATGCATCTGGCAACACAAATAAAAATTTATAAAAAAAAAAAGCTAATAGACAGAAATGATTATAATGCACATGAATAGAAAGGCTATTTATTTCTAAAAACAACAAAAAAATTCTTGTTTAAAGTAAATATTTCTTCCATTTTGAAATTCTTTTCTCCATACTATACTTTGAGAAAAAGTCCAGGCTTGTTGCAGTCCAATAAACAAGTCACATTTAGAATATTTTTAATAAATAACTAATCAACAGAAATAGCTCATGTTATATACCAAATTAAAAAGAATTTAATTCTGAATTTTATTGAAGTAAAAAATTTGAACACTGTAGTAACATATTAATTTTAATAACAATTTTTACAGTGATATACCAAAAAAAAGTACACATTTCATAATTACTTCCAAAATCTTCCATTTTTAAAACGTAGCAGTTCTTTAATAATTATCAGTTTTTAAAAACTTTAAGGAAAATTTTGTTGATAATAGTTCAAATCAAACTTCTGAGCTTAAAATTAGGGGATTGCTTCAGCACAGAGTAATGTTAACAAACAAATTGGCAATACCTTATATAACTTCTAAGAAATGGCAAACAAATGGCTTTAACAAATTATTTATGTCATAGTTTAATAAAATATGCATCAAATAAAAAAAAGGAAATATTATTTATCAAGCTTAAATTACATATTTTTATAAAATATCTATTAAAAAATTTAAAAATGGCAATTTTTTTAAATCGTTTTCTTTTATTGTAGTAAAAATGGATATATACGTTCTGGACACTGGAAGGGTTAAGAATACTGCTCATCAAGTCTGGGAAAATACACTGGTTCAATTATCAATGGCAAGTGAATTTTATGTTGTCACCTTCTTTCTAAGTTAGGAAAAATTACAACAGTAAAACATTTTTGGAGGTAAAAACATCTTTGAATGCAGTATCATTAATTCCATTACATGTTCTTAGACAAACTATTCATTTCCCACCCTCTTTTAAAATCAGTGATCTAATTCTTTTAATGCATATAGGAGCAGGAAAGCATAAACATAACCCTCCCTCATAAAAGATACTGGTAAAAAAGCAGTTAACAACCACTTCAATCGCATATTTTTACTTAATCAAACCAAAATGAAAGATCAGGACCCAAGATGATGCATTAGTATCTGGAATCAAAAATCATGCTTCCTATTACCTTGCTAAAAATGGGACTAGTTTCGCTTCCCTGTTTATATTATATTTAACTGTCAGATTTAACTAGCACAACTTGGGTTCATAATTCTATAATATATAGTATGACTCCCCATTTTGCAAGCTTTCGTTGACATAAAACTCATTATAATTTGACCCTGTGAAATTTCTACCCTCCCCCCTTCCCCACTTGAGGGGAAAGAGAAAATAGGGGAAAGGTTGGAGGGGCTAAAACCTGGTTTGTTTATAAGTCGCATGCCAAATTTCTGTCCAAAACCCTGTTTAGGAGTTCACCCTTCCCACTTTCTTCAGGGGGAGCACTAGGGACCTAAACATACTGCTCTGACAAGAGGAAGCTTTGTACCAAATTTTATGGTCCCAGCTTTCACCATTTATGGGTTGTGTTATTTTACCTCTGAGCAGTATTTTTTTTTTTGCACACAATGGGCTAAATGGCCAGGTCACATGGACCCCGAACTCTCAGAGAAGGTTGGGGGAGGGGACCCACTGGAACAGCTGTTGGGAGACATATGGTAGCCTCCTGTCAAGGCCATCCAGCGTGATCTTTAACGTGCACAGGGTATGGCTCTCTCCAGCATACAGGACCACGACTTAATATCCCATTCAACAGACGGCAGCCTTTCCAAGCCCATCGGTGTCCCCTACTAACCATGGGCAGAGCGGAGAATTTTGCAGAGATAAATCTCAACACTGACCCAACTGTGACTCAAACCTGGAAACTACAGATTATGAGCCTGGTGCGCTACCAACTGAGCCACCCCCACCCTGGACCCTGAAGGCTCAAAGGTTGGGGAAGAGGGCCTACGGAACAGCTGTTTGGAGATAGATGGTAGCCTTCCTGTCAAGGTCATCCAGTGTGTTCTTTAATGTGCACAGGGTATGGCTCTACCGCACACTGAGCCACCACTTAACTTCCCATCTGATGGACTGCAGCCTTTCCAAGCCCATCAGTGTCCCCTATTGACTGTGGGCAGGTGGGGAGTTTTGCAGAGATAAATCTCAATGCTGACCCAGCTGGGACTCAAATCTGGGAACTGTAGATTACGAGTCTAATGCGCTACCGACTGAGCCATCCCCACCCACCATTTATGAGCCACAAACTCTCTAAAATATATTACAGTAACTACATATTACATTGTTTCAATTGTGCAGTTTTTATAGCACTATAAAAGAGTTCACAAGGAAATACAATAGAAACATCACACACATAGTTAAAAAAAAGTTAATGCTAAACAGAATGACCACTAGAAAAAACTACTTGATTGACATACCTATCACATTTCAACTCCATAAACAATATAAACAGTAATCAGAAAAGAGTAAGTGTGAAAATTCTATTTACATTAACTAAGAACTAGGCAATTTTTGTGCAGCAGGTATATATATTGACTAGATGTTCATCATAACCAATACATTCTCTAAAGTGCAGAAGATGCTATATATCACAAACACAGAAACTCACAATTGTAAAACCAGATACTAATCAAAAATAAGTAGAAGTGAAAAACATCACTCACTTTCCAGACTTGACACTTCTTGGTTTTAAGTCAGTTGTTCTACCGGTTAAGCTTAGGAAATGGAACTTTCACACTTATTAAAAGTTACAAAGGAAACAGGTATTGAACTTTCACTTTCTATTAGTTCAAAGTAAAACTCTAACACATACTTCTTTTATAACCTTACCTCAGTAGATATGAAAGCACCATTGCCTTAGCTTAACTGGTAGTGCAACTGCCACAAAACCAAGAGGTCCCAAAGTTCATGTCTGGGAGGCTGATAGTGTTTTCTTTTTTTCCCCCTTGTCTATTTTTAATTAATATCCTTTTTTCACAGCATGTTTCTATGCTTATGAGGTTTGCTGCACTCTGGTAGAGTGTCTTGGTTATGATTAACATCTGATAAATATATGTGCCTGCTAAATAAAAATTAACAAATTCCTGATCAATTTAAAATACATTATTGCATTCTGCCATTTGAAAAGTGAATGCCAAAAGTTTCCTTCCTTCGTATCTTTATTTAAACAATTGTAAAAGAGCCATTGCCTTAACAGATAGAGCAATTGTCATGTAATCAAGTGGGGTTTTTACCACTGAGGGGAACTTTTCCCACACAATGTGCTAATTGCTAGTCACTGGGACTGTGATGGTCTACCCATTCATTTTTACTTTTCCTTAACCAGTTTTACTTTAATTACATTATAATTATTATTTTGGGGCTTTTCTTTAAGTTAATCATCATTTCTCACTGCCCAAACCACTAGAGGAGTTGAGCACAAGCAACTCCAATTTTTAATTGACAGCTGCTAATACTCTTGGAAGGACACCCCCCCCCCCCCTCTTGCATCATAACTAGTGTGAGTGCATGATCATATGTTTATGCAAATTTGTTTTCCCAGCATGCAACACATGTGTCAGTTGCACGCCACGTGTATAGTGACATTAGGTCACGGAAGTAGACAGTAGAATTATGGTGTTGGAGCTCAGTGGAGCAATTTTGGTTGACTGAGCTGTTAGTTGCTCAGATATTTTGTAGAAGGAAAAATTCACTTTGGTGAGTCTAGATTTTTGGGAAATAAAACTTTTATTTGTTTTATAAAATTGTTTTTTCTAATTTTTTTCTCTTGAGAAGGATTAGATATACTAGAATTAACTTTAATAATTGACAATCTCTTGATTTAATTTTTTTTCTATTAAGTAATGTAATTATACTAAGAACCCTCATTTAACTTTATTGGCAAGATTAATTGTCTGGCACCCGAGCTATCGGCAATTTAACATACATTTTGAATCAGTTACAAGGTCTACAGTAAAGAAAGTAACATATATTTTGGAGCATTACAGGGCCCCATGTTAGGGATTCCCTTCCCCAAGTTAGGGGGGCCAAGTTAGGGGGGCCAAGTTAGCCCCCCTAACTTGGCCCCCCTAACTTGGGTGAAACTTGGTGGCCCCTCTCCAGTGAATTCCCTTCCCCTACTTTGAGCCCAAGAGGCTCAAAGTAGGGGAAGGGAATTCACTGGAGAGCTGTTGCAAGACAGATTGAAACCCATCAAGGCTCTTCAGCATGTTCTTTAACATGCAAAAGGCATAGTTTTGTCTACACATGGGGTCACAGCTTAACATCCTATCCAATGGTCAGCAGCCTTTTCAAGCTCATACAAAGACAAAATGTGGTTAGCACAGATAAATCTCACAGCAGGTACAATTCAGACTCAAATTTGGGAGATGAAGATTAAGAGCCTAATGCAGTATCAACTGAACAAACCACTGTCCTCACATAATTAAATGCTTATTTCTGATTAGTATCCTGACTTTACAACTGTTTTTACATGATATATTATGGATAATTATAACATAATGATATAATATGGATAACATAATTTTAATTAAAAAATACATTTTAATAACAGTCTCACTTACTTTTTTCCATAAATACCAGAATCCTGCTATGCTGGAAATTCCAACAGCTACTAAATCTTTGTGGCTGAATTCAAAATTGATAATTTCTATAAAAGAAATTTTTTAGCACATTAATCATATATAAATTCTAAGTACAAAAATAATATAACTTCGATGACAGTATACTTGTAAGAACTTATAATATTGATCAAAAGCTGATGTACATAGTTCCTGAATGCCACAATTTTCAGTAGTAAAAAAATCAATATCCTTACGTTAAAAGTTTAGAAACCATTACAACTCTAGTAGAGCTATAAATAGCACAAAAGGGCAGGAAATGCAATCAATCAATAAGCTAGGCACGTACGGCAGAATAAAGGCATGAACTGAATTGGAGCTACTTTATGCTGTTTATGATGACTAAACATGAGCATTTGACTCAGTTTTATTTTTAAACTTTATCATAATTTTTTCAAGTGGAATCAACAGGTACAAAATTTCTCTATCATAGATTTAAACGTTATTTTCAATATTTGACTAGAAACAGTTGCAAAAAAATCTATTCATAATTTTTTTTTCACAACCTTATACTAAAGCTTTGGTGTCCAACCACTAGAATGGGAAAGATAAAAGCGATTCTTCAGGCTGCGACATGGTAAGGGTTAATTATTGTTCCAATTGGCATATCCTTATGTGTCAGTTCTAAGGCTATGGTCAGAAAATCTAATTTCTATAACAGTGAACTTGTATGAAAATGCCCATATAGGTCGAGTTTTAAGTTTTGCTGTGCTATGTATTACATGGCCCAGTGGTTAGTGCGCTTGGCTACTGATCTAAGGGACCTGGGTTCAAGCCCCGGGTAAGGCATGGCTGTTTGTGTCATTTTTCTGCTGAGGGCCTGCCATCCTCTCAGATCTTCTACTATGGCATATAAACTGACAGGCTCCTGTCAGACCTCTGTGGCAAGCAGCTGCTTGAGGGTGTATTTATTTATTTTATTTTATTATATGTATTACATACAAAAGTAAATTAACCCTTAATCTAGTTGAATTTTTATTATTTATACCAATCTTTATTATATCTATCTATTATACTTTACGGAAATGAGAAATTAAAAATGCTGCTTTTAATTTTGAAATAATGCAAAGTACAAAATGAAGCATAATTTCTTTTATACTTGTATATTAGCAACTAGAACCATTGCTCGGTGTTACTCAGGTCATTGCTCAATCAGTGCACAATCTCATAGCCCATGGCTTCATGTAGGTAAATAATCAAAAGTGTTATTTCCATTTTGACAGATTTTGGTCCCTGTAATTCCCAAGATACTTGATTGAATGGTCCAAAATTTTATATATGGGTTCTCCTTTTATGATCAAATGTTGGGAGAAAAAATCAGGTTCCTACCTGCAATGGGATCCTTTAACATAATATCTTTGTGAAGATGATGGACGTGGCAACAGTTGGCAGCTTTTTCTATTAGAATTTACGAATGAGCAGAAGCTACAAATGGAGAACAGAGTAAAAAGAGTTTTATCCAAAGTAGCAATTTCTAACCACCTATTCAACCTATTGAGTTTAAATTTTGCACTCTACATTCTCATGCAACTCTTAATCTTCTGGCAAAATTCCAGGTTCCTAGTCCTTTTATATGAAGAGATTTGATGACCACAAACATATTATTTATAGATATAAAATACTGCCATAGAAGCTCCCTAAGAGTTGAGGATTGATACATTTTCAGGCATAGAATCTTACCTTTCATTAGATTTCATGGTTCAGCATAATAAACCACAATTGCACACAAAACTCTTTGAGGGAGACCTGCTGCTCCATTCTTTATGTAAAACAGAGTATAGAATAATATCTATGTTTCTCAGCTACACATTTCTTTTTGGTTATAAACAAATTTATATCAGTAGCTAATATTTTTCAGAGCTTTCATTATTATTTCATTTCAGCAATACATCAATCATTTAGGTATTACATTTTATGGAACAATTTATGTTTTTCTTGTTTATATGCATTTCATAGTACAGAAACAAAAAAAAAAACTACACATTTTGTCAAGTTTGAGTTCATTTGTGCATTTGATTATCTGAATCCATGAAAAAAAAAAGTACTATTTATACAGCATGGTCCAGAATAAAGTAATATGAAAGAGAAATTGGATAAGATCATAGCTGTAATTTTTTACGTATGTACATTTTATTAATTATTTTTATGTATTCGAGATGAGAGCCTCTAACTTACAAGCCACTATTCAACCTTTTTTTCTCCAAGATGGAAAACAATTTTTGAATGGTAATAAATGGTATGCTATGAATGGCATTTATGTTTCCCTGTATAATCTTGCAAATTCCCAGTATGGGATCACAAAATTCTCGACAATTCCTCAAGAGTATTTTCATTATCTTCTAGTTATCCGAGTTTTTGTGCAATTTTTAACTCCTCAAATGAAAAATCTAAACATTTCACACGTAAAGTTCTTTTGTGTTTGTAACAATGCTGTGGCAACACTCTTGGTTCACATAACAGTATGCCTGTCATCTTCAAAAAAGGACCAATTTAGTTACAATTCAGTTTATCTTATTTCTATCGCTTTCAATCTGGTGAGTGATAACAATATAATGTTCCCAAAGTATTAATGCAAAAATTGCAGGATCAAATATGCTGTATGAGATGTGCCATAATTTTTAAACCTTTAACTTTTGAAACTTATGTTCCTGAGGCAACAAAAACATTTCAGTTCACAACAATGCTGTAGTAACACTCTTGGTTCACAGTAATAGTATGCTCATTCTCACATTCAAAAAAATAAGAAACAATTTAGTTCCAATTCAGTTTATCTTACTGCTATCACTTTTAATCTCCGAAATTTGTTTGGAAATATCCCCATGCCTTAAGCAAAAACTGATGTTTAAATCAATCCCTTTGCTCATTGAATATTTTTAACACTACTATTTATTAGTAACAATTACATAACTTATTTAACTTTAACAGTGAATCTTGCAGCTGTATAAGTATATCCATCTCATTTGGTTACAATGTCAGAATTATATAAATCAGTGTTCTTCAACCAGAGTTTGAATCCCAACATATGGCCTGAGGGGGAAGGCGAGTTGTGCTTAGGGTCTGCAAATTCAGTAGATTCTACTTAGTAGAACAAAATATTTTTTCATCTTAGTTTCAATGTTATTATTGCTAAAGAAATTACTTTTTTATGTTAATTTTTCACACCAATTTAATAAAAGTAGTCATCCCGTGGCCGAGTGGTTAGCACGCTTGGCTAATGATCTAAGGGACCTGTGTTCAAGCCCCGGGTAAGGAATAATGTTAGTGTTTTTCTGCCAAGGTCCTCCATCCTCACAGACCTTCTACTATGGCATATATCCTAAAAATTAGCAAAAACTGCAATTTTTAAAAATGATTGATTTTGGAAGTAATTACAAAGTACATACTGCCATTTTTTTTTTTCCATTTCACACTCTTTTCTGTGACAAACCTATTTCAGAATTCCCAAGTTATTTTTATCATTTTTCCCTCATCATTCTATGCATCTTTCCCATTCTTAAAATAAACACTGGAAGTAAACACATCCTTCTTAGAAATTCTGGCTGCAGCAGCATTTAATTACTTATGCTTTACTGAGGCAAACAAGATGCAGATGGCTGACACATGCTATCTCCCGTGTGCTATAAGTGATTTTTTACAATTTTGGTCCAACATATTGGATATCTTTTGTAAAGTTAGTATTTACTTTTTATATTTAAACCTTAGTTTTTATTTCAGTAGATTTATTTTCAGAAATTAGCAATCTTTTGGGACGATTGATAAGTATTGATTTTTTCATAGTTATGCTACATGGTATGGCCAGCCTACAACTTGTTGCTGTGGATATTTTAACATTGCATTAAGCTATATGTTAATTTTTATTTTATTATTTATTACTTTTCCAATAAAACTTTGATTTAGTATCATTTTCTGAAAATAAATGAGGTCTTGGATATGGAAGCAAATTCATTTCTGTAGATTTATTTCCGTTAGTTAGCGATCTTTTGATAGGCTGATTTATCAATCTTTCCGAGTTATGCTAGATTGGAGGCCAGTTAAAAGTTGTTGCAGGTATTTTAACATCCCATTATGTTATATGTAATTTTTTTTATTATTTCCTGTTTTTTGTAAAAAAAACTTTGAGCTTATACCATTTTCTGAAAATGAATGTCTTGGATACGGAAGTTGGGTTGTTTTACCTCTGAGCGGCACTTTTTTGCACACCATGGGCTAAATGGCCAGGTCACATGGACCCCGAAGGCTCAGAGAAGGTTGGGAGAGGAGACCCACTGGAACAGCTGTTGGGAGACAGATGGTAGCCTCCCGTCAAGGCCATCCAGCGTGTTCTTTAACGTGCACAGGGTATGGCTCTCCCGCACACGGGGCCACGGTTTAACGTCCCATCCGACGGACGGCGGCCTTTCCAAGCCCATCGGTGTCCCCTACTGACCGTGGGCAGGGCGGGGAATTTTGCGGAGATAAATCTCAACGCTGACCCAGCTGGGACTCGAACCTGGGAACTACAGATTACGAGCCTGGCACGCTACTGACTGAGCCACCCCCACCCCTGGATACGGAAGCAAAATACACTTCCTTGCTATGGAAATCAGCCATCATGTGGGAGGGCAATTTCGGGAAGGCATCCCCTCCACTAAACTCATGGTGAAAATTTCACCTCCTCCCCTCTAGAAAAATATAATTTTTTTCAAAATTACGAGTTTTTATGTTTGTATCGAATGATTTTAAAGTCAACTCCCCCCCCCCCTCCTCTTTAGTACCTTGGCTGTGCCACACAGATGACATAATGCTGTGTTTTTGCATTGGTGCACAAACCTTTCTGAACTTTGCAAAGATTGCCAAACTTCAACACTCAAAGAAAAAATTCATAAAGTTTTGCAAAAAAAAAGCAGCCAAGGAAGTTTTTTTCTATTTCATAATCAGTTCAAAAAATGCCATGAATGTAAGAAGTCCAAGTCACTTCATATAACACTGGCCGTGTTTAAAATACACAATACTGAAAAGAATCATTAAAGAAATAAAAATCATTTCAGGTTGAATATTATATTATTCTGGAGGAAATTTCCTTTCAATAAATATATAATTTAACTATTTTTATTCACCATGTTTTCCAAATTGAAGCTTTAATTGCATAGTGCAATCTTTTTTTTCACTATATCACATTGAAAAAGGTTTATTAAAATCAATATGCTTGTAAATTTGTTCATATTATTTATTTTCATAAAATTAGTAATTAAATTCTGTTTAATTCGATATATAACATGACCTATTTCCGTTGATTTTTTTATTCTAAAGTCAGCACAATTGGCTAAAAGCCTAGAATTTTCTCAAAGTATGGTACCGAGAAAAAGTATTACAAAGCGGGAGAAATATTTACTTAAAACCAAAAAAAATTTTCTTATTCAGAAATATATAGCCATTCTATTCGTATGCATTGTAATTATTTCTGTCTACTAGTTTCTTTTAAATGTATTATTTGTGTTGCCAGATACATTTTTTTACTACACGACTCTAAAAAACAGTCTTTTTTGTCAAATACTTTATTTTCAGAAAATACAGAAATGCTGATTAATTTGGCATACAACATGCTATAATTCCTTTCATTGGTTATTTGGCAAAAAAGTTCTAAAGTTAGTTTTTTTTTTGACTGAGCACAGGGAGAAAATAGCTTAGCCTCTGGATGGAAACCTGTTTTTCAGGCTGAACACTGGAAGGATTAATAAAGGCGTTTACAATTTAAGTCTTTTTATTTCAAATATTTCAATTTAAGTGTTACTTCTTAAGCTTTCTTATGCCATTTTTATCCCTCTTTTTATTTTCATGTTTAAGTAAAAAAATGATAAAAAAAAACTATACCTGTTTGTATTTTAGTTAATATTCTATTTATCAAAATGTATAATTTTGGGAAGGGGGTACGCAAAATGAGTGAGTCTTTGAAAAGGGTTCCCAGTACCAAAAAGGTTGAGAAACATTGACATAGATGACAACTACAGTAGAAGCTATTGAACAGTGAAAAGTTTGTGTCTATAATGCAGCTTGGTCTTTTTATGGAGACTTTTTAAGATAAAAATTCTAATCATACAATTAGTTAAAACAATGTGATTAATTTTAAATATTGAATTTTCTACTATGATATTAACTTTAATATTGATAAAAATTAATAAATTTTATCTGTGCAACTCTGGAAACATTTTATTTGATTACTACTAGGTTTTTTTTGGGGGGGAAAAACTTTATACAAGTTTTTTCCCCATAATTATAAACCTACCTTCTTTTTGGTCCCCTTTCCCTTTTGTAAACAACAGATTATGTGGAATATCAAAACTATCTGGAATGAGTCTATTCACAAGAGGACTGAAAAACAAAAATATTTTACTTCAGTTGAATAATTAGATTTATTTCTTTGCTAAAACTATTATTAAGAATGAACTTAAAATTACTTTATCAAAGTATATATCAAAGTATAAAAATCCTGCAAATTTTCAGATTGAAATATAGGCTTTACAAAGTTATGTTCAAAAGTATCAGTCACAGATCTACACCTCCATAATATTCCATCCAATGACAGAAGCTTTTCCAACAACATTAGTGTTAACTTTATCACAGAAGGTAGGACCAGGTGCAAAGAGAAAATCTCAACATTGGCAATGGTTGAGATCTGAACCTTAATACCTCAAATTATAACAGTGGTGAAGTATCCATGGAAGCAAGGAAAGCAATGGTTCCTTTAAAATTCTCATTAAAAAAATAAGAAATATAAATTAAATATATTTAAATGTTTTGACATAAAAGTAAAAGTATTTTTACAACTTTAATAAGTTTATTTGAACAAAAAGTTTACATTTATATAATATTCTTCGTATTTTTCTGCTATATTATACTGTATAATTAATGAAACACCAATTTGCTAGGCTAGTCGAGCTAGGAGTGTATGAAGAATCTCGCTTCCTGGCTACTGCATTGGTTATCGTATTTTACAGCAGCAGTTACATCTTCTATATTAAATCCACAGAATTCATTGGGAGAAATTTCTTTCATTGGAAGCACTTTTCCCATTGTTTTGCATAATATTTCACATCCTTTTCTTACTAATCACTAGAGGACACTACAGTCCCTGCCACTCATCAGTAATGGCGCCGACTAATGAGTCGTTGAAGGTAAGCGAAAATATTTAGTAACAGAACGGAGTTCCATTTCAGTGATTGGGAAACATTGCATAATGGAATGGCATTCCAGTTCAATGATTCAGAAGCAGAGAGTAGCAGAACTGTGCTCCATTTTGTTGCAGTAGTGCTTTCGTTAATTGCTTCCCCTACTCAAAATGTCACGCTTCGCCACTGGATTATAAACAAGGTATATGATGAACTACTGTCTCAAACTCTACAAAAATCACAAACTTATGTTGAAGAACATTAACATCCAAATTTGTTTCCAATTAATATTTTACATAGTTTAGTAAACTAATAATCACATAAAATAGTTCTAGGTATAATGACTATAGAGTTTTCAGTTTAAGAATCGCCATGTTCTCCCAAAAAAATGACTGATGTATTATATATGTAGAACTACTAGTTCATAAAAATATTTTATTCTGAATACTTTCGACACCTAGAATATGATTACAATTCAATACTAAAATCATTAGAAATACCTAAAATTTCCAGAAAAACCTAACATAAAATTCTTCAACACAGTGATAGGTAAATATCATATGTCATTGAATTTTAAAGAAACTTTTTTCTTCTTTTTTAAAATGTGATTTAATAATCAAAAGTGTAAATATTATAGTGTGAAAAGAATTATATCACTTTATAAATAAAATGACAAAAAAATATAACTCTGATAAACATCTGAAATGTTTCAGAAATAAAAGTAGCTAATCTTTACCATTTTTGTGGCACTGAGCACAAATATAATGCTTAGCTAGAATGCAATTAAAATTGTTATTTGGTTCTAGTTTTGAAGATGCAGGGTCGAGTCCCAATGTGATTTGCACTGGTGTTGGCAATGTGTAGCTTTGAGGCAAGATCTGGAAACTGAGCACAAAGTGGATGATGCAATCAGCATCCAGATATTGCATTACTCTACACTGAGATGCCAGTTTATTAGGTACACCTACTTGTAGCATGTTGCATCTCCTTTGGACTTCAGAACAGCCTGAATTCATCGGGGCATGGAACTTACAAGATGTTGGATGTGTTGTGCAGGAATGTTGTACCATGCAGAAATTATTATGTCATTCAATAGCTGCAAATTGGATGGCAGCACTGTCTCACTGTGAACAGCCATTAACCACCTCATCCCAAAGATGCTCAATACGGTTTAGATCTGGGGACTGTGCAGGCTAACGAAGCAAAGAAAACTTGTTAGCATGTTCGTGGAATAATTCAGTGCCAATACATGCCTTGTGAGCAGGTGCATTATCATGCTGAACGTGTCCAACCAAAAGGGACATCAGCACTTCACATGGTCGGCGGCTGTTGTAGCCCATTTGCAACAATGTCCAATACATAACAAGCTGTTTTCATCCACAGGATCACAGATCACTGGTAGTTTTTTGCTTTTCACAATACCCTTGAAATGGTTGTGCATGAAAAGCCCAGGAAGACAGATGCTAGAATTTGGGAGATGCTACAACTGGCATACCTAGCACCATCATGCCACACACTCAAAGTCCCTCGTTTTGCCCATTCTAATGCTCAATCCAACTCTAACTGATGTTCAAAGAGCTGGTCTGCCTGATTTATACTGCACACCGCAGTCATGTGACTTACCACAGGTTGAAATCAACCATTTATATGACAAGAGTTAGTTACCTAATAAACTGGCATCTCAATGTATTTGCTGCTTATCAGTTCCTTTTGAGAAGTCACCCAATGCACATGTCATACTCATTTCATAGTTTTTTAACAGCCCAAACTTTTCATTAATGTCATAATCATTTCATATGGTCTTTTTCATATCCAGATATTTTTACTTGTGTCATGCTCTTGTCAAACAGTTGTTTCTTTCATATCACTAAGTCTGCTTTCAAGTTGGAAAGCAGTGTACAGAATTTTGATACAGAGGAAAATTTGTCTAAAACTGGGTGAGATTACTATTAACGAATGGTCATGGTTTTGTATCCTGTCTGGCTAAATACAATTTTTCATCTATGAATTTTAATTTGTTTTTAGTTGTATGTATCCAATTTTCTGATATTAAACAGACTTATATGTAGCATACAATGAGACTTTCAACATATCTTGCTGACTTGTTTCTGTATCACAAATTACATCTCTTGAGGTATAGCATTTTTTCAGGGTTATTAAAAAACCGTTTGCCTATATTTTTCCTCTTATTCTAATCAATTAATTTATTAAATATTTAATGCACCATAAATATCAGACTTGTGGTGCACAAAACAAGCTAAACCCAGATTTATGTTGAACTCCTTATTCAACTAAATTTTGTTCACCTGTGCCAGACCGGTTCAAAGGGATAAATGTGTTATTATCCAGCACATATTACAACATGCAGGGCATAACTATTCTGAACAAAACCAGTTACATTTTACACTGCTGCCATTTCCCCATCAAAATCTTCTAACTTTATCAGCATAAACTCCAGAAATTCATCCAATGCTAGTATCTAAAATTCTATCATTATTAATCTTTGTAATACCTCACCTGGCTTAAAACATTGTGTAGCTATTGTATCCATATCAATTCTACAACACTAGCAAAAGATGCATGAATTATACATATGATTACACCTTTTTGCAATAAACAATTTTTTGGATGCTGTACATTGGGGCTTATCTAAAATATTATGCAAACTCATTACTATTAAACTAGTATCAATTCTAAACTATATCCTATATAACCATATACTACTATCATGAAGCTGCAGTGCTTAATGATAGAGATACTGAAATTTCATTTATTTGTACACATATAGAGATTTTATTAAATCATAAATCTTTAAAAGTGTGTTTTAGCATTCTTAACCTTTAAAGTGTCAAGAGGTTTAACTCTTTTTTAAAAATTAGGTTTAAGTAGCCTTCATTTTAATTTCAATTTGTTATTTTTATTATTCAAAATGAAATTCATTTGGTATGTAACATGATCTATATATATATATACACACACTGAAGAGCCAAAACATTGTGGCCAGCATGTCTTTATGCAAATCGAAGCAACTGCAGGTAAACAACAGCACGTGTGAAAGTCGTGAAACAGTATAAATAACACCTGATACTGAGCTCTGTTAATCAGGTTATTTTTATTCTTCAGATGGGAAAGGCAGTGGACTTAAGTGAACTTGACAAGACCAAATTGTAAATGGCCAGACAACTGGGTCAGAGCATTTCCAAGACAGCAAGGCTTGTGGGGTGCTCACAGTCGGCCGTGGTTAGTACCTTCAAAAAGTGGTCCAAGGAGGGAAAAAACCACAAACTGCAGGCAAGGTGTGGGCTGACCATGGCTCATCAATGCTAGAGGTGAGCAAAGGCTATCCCATATGGTACGAGCCAACAGAAGGGATAGTGTAGAGGTCCTATATAGGTAGAGGTTGGCCATCTCAAAATTGGACGCCATGTTTTGTCATTGCTCCGATTGTCTAGCTTGCATAACTGAATGGTATTTGCACGGTATTTATAGATTCCGGAAAAGGGTAGAGTAATATTTGATACAGATTTCAGTGCTGACGATTGAAAGCACTTTAGAAAACGGCTAAAAAAGGAAAAGCAAATTTTAAGGCTTTTTTTTTAAAAAGCAGACATAATTTCGCTTTGCTGTCTGTCTGTCTGTCTGTAGACATCGAACTTTTTGTTTATACAGATAAATAAATTCTTTTTGTGTTAGATAGGTATTAATGAATGATATATTACGATTTGCATTTTTCGAATCTCCCAAGAGATAACTGCGCCCTCTAACGGTGAAAAGAGTTGAAAATTCCAAAATATCAAACGAATATTCCAAACAATGTAATTATGTTAGAAGTTTGAAATTTTGGTGTTGAAACGTGAAGGTTATGAAGTTACCATTGGCAACAATCACTTGACCCTTTAGACCCAGGGGGGAAGGTGAATGCAACTTTTTTTTGTTTTAACAGAAAAATGTGTTTTTAGAGATAAATTAAAAATTCTTTTTGGGTTGGACAGATATTGATGAAATATTACAATTTGCATTTTACGAATTTCCCAAAAGCTATAATTGCGCCCTCTAATGGTGGAAAAAAAATCAAAAATCCCAAAATTTAAAACGAATATTGCAAACAGTGTAGTTATGCTAAAAATTTGAAATTTTGGTCATTGAATGTGACATTCTTGAAAATTCCATTGACAACAATGAGTTGCCCCTAAGCTTAAGGTAGGTAAGAAACGAAGCGGTTTTGCTTTAAAAAATATTTGGAAATCTCTTCTATAGTTGGTTACTAATAAAATGTAATTCGCATTTTCAAAGGTAGTTTTAATTTATATCATTAGGGATCACTAAATATCGAAAATGAAAAACTTTTAATGAATGTTTCAAGTGATCTGTTTATGGTAGAAATTTTGGTGTGTAGAGTTCTGTTATGGTAGAAATTCCACTGACAATAATGATCTGCCCACTGTTTTTAGAGGAGCGAGAGAAAAGCAACTTTCTAAATTTAAGAACTAAAAGACACTTTTTATGTTTTATAATTACTAATAAAATACTACTATGTGCATTTCCACCCCCACCCCCCCATCATACATTAAAAACTAAATAAATAACCCCTCAAGCAGCTGCTTGTACAGAGGTCAGACAGGAGCCTATCAGTTTATATACTATAGTAGAAGGTCCATGAGGATGGCGGGACCTCAGCAGAAAAACTACACGAATATCCGTAATTAAAACTTTTAAGGAGTGAAAAAGTGGGCAAAGGAAGAACTTCATTCTCTTTGAAAATGAGATTCCCATATGCACCAGGGGCGATATCATTCTAGTTATTTTACACTTTCAGTCCCTCTGACAGTGGAAATTCGAACTACTGTATAATTGACAAAATAAACTATTAATATTTTATTAGTACCTGTAATGTGTAAAAAGTTTTTCATTTATCTCTTAAAGCAGAAAAGTTGCATTTTACCAATGCGACAAATCATTACTATTAGTGTAAACCACTTGATCATTACACTCTATGACCAAAAATTTAAGTTTCTAGCAATAATAGATCTTTGCAATATTTATTTAAAGATTTCGTATTTTCCAGCTTCTTTCCTCCACTAGAGGTCACCTTTCAAGTTTTTATTTACCAACTTTAGCACTTTCTAACACTGGAAATTCCAATGAGGATTCAAAAGATGTAAATATTAATATTTTTTGGGAAAAATATTTTGCTGACATACGGGATTGGAACCTGCATCTCTCCAGAAATATGCCAGAGTATTCTAACCTGTTGAACTTACGCCGGCTTTTTCCACAAAATACATTTGATTTATAGACGTTTAACGTCTACAGGTAACGCTGATATCAAATATTGTTGAAATCATTAATAACGCTAAATAGCGTGATGTGACTTCATTATTTATTTCTATCTAAAAATTTCCACTAAAAAAGAAACAGTTGCCACCCGAGATCATAGATGGCGCCATAAGGAGGCACCCAAAATTAACGGGAAGAGTGATAGTCATTATTAGTGGAAAAAAAACTGAGACAGCATTAGTTCAACAGGTTAGAATACTCTGGCATATTTCTGGAGAGATGCGGGTTCGAATCCCTTATGTCAGCGAAATTTTTTTCACAAAAACACTTATTGATTTATAGACGTTTAAATATCTACAGGTAACGCTGAGATTATCAAGTATTGTTTAAATAATTAATGTTTTGTTAGTGCCAGTAAAACAAAAAAATATATTTATATAATTTTTCGTTTATCTCTTAAAAAAAAGTTTCATTTTCGCACCCCCTTCTGACCACAACACTCTACTACCAAAATTTCAGATTTCCATTGCAAATAGTTTGTAATATTCATTTGAAATTTTAGCATTTTCCACCTTTTCCCCCATCGCTAGAGGCGCTATTAAAGCTTTTGAAAATTTTCAAAATTGCAAATCGCAAAACTTGTTCGACACCTATCCAACCCAAAAAGAAGTTTTCATTTAGCTCTAAAAGTAAAAAATTGATTGTCTACAGACGGACAGACAGGTGGAAAGACAGAGAGACAACAGTTAACAGAGAGAGGGACAGACAGACGAACAAATATTGGCATATGCAGACGACAAAGTGAAAACATTAGCTCGTTTTTCAAATGAACCTTAAAAGAAATTAATTGTTGGTTTTCAGTTAGCTAATTTCAGTTTTGTAGCCATAAATTTCAGTTTTGTAGCCATTTGCCGTCTTCTGACGGAGTTTCTCAGAAAAAAATATTCATTAATTTACTACTTTGAGTGAAATTTTTACACCCAAATACAGCGCAGTGAGGCATTCATAAAATATGGCAGCTTTTATAGACAAAAAAAGTGGTAGAAATATAAAAAATTGTAATAACCGAGAAGTTTTAACTAGGTACACACACTTAACTCATACGCTTTTGTCTCACGGTATGAGAAAACGTGCCCATAAACCACGCGACTCAATCAACCAATGGCAGAGAACCACCGAGATGGCCAGTCTCTAACACAGGATCTCTAGGATAGTGTAGCGCAAGTCACCCGTAATTTGAATGCTGGTGACAGGAGTAATGTGTCGCAACACACAGAACATCGAATCCTGCTGAAAATGGGGCTGCATAGCTGCTCCGAGTGCCCATGCTAACCTCTGTTCATCGTTGAAGGTGCCTACAATGGGCATGCGAGCATCAAAACTGAACCTTGAATGATTGGAAGGTTGTCTGATCCGATGAATCTCATTTCCTGTTGCGCTATGTGGACAGCTGAGTATGTGTGGGTCATTTACCCAGGATGCACTGTGGGACAAAAACAAACTAGCAGAGGAAGTGTAATATTTTGAGCAATGTTATGCTGGGAAACCCCGGGTCCAGTCATTCATGTGCAGGAAACTATGATGTCTACCACCTACCTAAATATCATTGCAGACCAGGTACATCCTTTCATGACAACGGTATACACTTCTAGTAGTACCTTCTTTCAGCAGGATAATGCGCCATGCCACACTGCCCCGAATTGTTCAAGAATGGTTCACAGAACATTAGGAAGACTTCCAGGTATTGCCCTGGTCTCCAAATTCCCCAGACATCAATCCAATTGAGCATCTGTGGTTTGTGTTGGAACAGCATATCCGATCTGCAGTGACTCAACCACATAACTTACAAGAGTTAAAGAACCTGCTGGTAATATGTTAATACCAGACACCACAAGACACCTTTAGAAATCTTGTAGTGTCCATGCCTCGCCAGATAAGAGCTGTTTAGCAGCACATGGAATATATGGAATACCAACATCATATTAGACTGGAATACCAACATCATATTAGACAGGTGGTCAAAATGTTTTTGGCTCTTTGGTGTATATATATGCCAGTCACTGCAGGTACATTTCTCAAGTTCAGCTATTATTCTGCTGAAAAAGGCTTAAAATTATCTTAACCACAAGCTATCCCCATTGTGAGAAAACTGACATTTTAAGGGTTAAATATTAACTTTTTAAATGTGCATGTGGCTGAGTGGTTAGCACGCTTAGCTACTAATCTAAGGGACCTGGGTTCGAACCCCGGGTAAGGCATGGTTGTGTGTGTTGTTTTTCTGCTGAGGTCCTGCCATCCTCTAAGACCTTCCACTGTGGCATATAAACACCTCAAGCAGCTGATTGCCACAGAGGTCTGACAGAAGCCTAAGAGGCTTCTGTCAGACCTCTGTGGCAATCAGCTGCTTGAGGGGTATTATTTATTATTTATTTATTTTTGTCTTACATATTTTTACAAAAGCATCTCACTAGTACCACACCAAATTTTAAATTTAAAGAAAACAACTCACCTTAAAATATGAGCAAGAGCTAATATTCCCAAAAAGAAAAAGTAGACAGTGAGGAGAAGATTGATGTACTCCTTTGAAAAAATCTAAATAAAAAATATTTTTAAAAAAATTAAATACATGACAAAAAAAAAAATCCTTTAAAATAACAAACTGATGTACAAAATTTATATTCTTGTACTCAAAGCAAAAACAGATTGTAGAAATTAATGGTTTCTAAGTAATGAGTTAACTTTAAAGCAAGGTGTTCCACAAGAAATGGTTTCGGAAAAATAATTTCCTCAATATGTTTCAATGATTTTTGCTGTTTAAAACTAATTGGACAGATAAATTGCTTTGCTGATGGTATATAGTCATGATATATTGTGAAAAGAATTACAACTTACATATATAAAAATTATACAGATAATAAAACTAGAAGAATAACATATTGCCTCTGGAGAATATGGTATGCTCATTTTCAAAGAGAATGAAGTTTTTTTTTATTTGCCATCCATAACAATGAAAATTGGAACTAATGATGATTGGGAAAAATGCAAATACAGTCAATACTCTCAACTAACCAGAGTAATGAGGAAGGAGGACACAGATAACCCAAAATCATGGTTAAAACAAAATTAGTCAAAAAGTGGTGCAAAATGGATTTAATGCAAACTTATTTAGTTTAAATTACATCTCATATTTAGGAACACATTTACCATCCTACAGACATCATCCAAAAGTGTAAATATTACAACTAGTTACTTTGTTGTAATAGTTACAACTAGAAACACAAAACAAACTGCTTGATGAAAAATAGCAAAAAGATTATACGCATGGTTTATTATTATTTTTCATCACGGTTAATCTGCAAACCATTTACCCCTTAAAAAAATATGCACTTTTCCATTCCCTCACTTTCTGGGAGTAGATGGGCAAATCATTGTTGCCAATGTATAAACCTCATGAATTTCACACTGCCACTAAAATTACAATTTCTAATATTAATAGATCATTTGCAATAACCATTAAAGATTTAGCATTTTTCCACCATTAGATGGCATTATTAACACTTCCAAGCTCTATCCAGAAAAATGGGTTGTGTTGTTTTACATCTGAGAAGCACTTTCTGTGCACAATGGGATAAATGGAAAGGTCACAAGAACCCAAAGATTCAGAAGTTAGGGAAGGGAATCCATGGACTGCCATTAGAAGACAAGTGGAAGACTCCTGTCAGGGCCATCAAGAGAGTTTTTTTTTAACCCTTACATAGCTCTCATCCATTATATAAGTTGACAGAATCCAAAATGAGAGGCCGATGAAGGCCTATATCAGTTTTTAGTACGATGCATTAAACTTCAGTTGTTTTTTCCTTTTTCATTTGCCATCTGAAATTTTTTTACACATATAAAAAAAACATTATAAATACTTGAAAAACAATACTTTCTTTTCCCATTTGATTCATTCCTTATTGAACTATGATATAAATAATCTGTTGAAGCCATCTGATTGCCATTTCTTAGAAGCGATATACAGTATTGCCGATATGGATGTTAACATTACTCTATGCTGAAGCAACCCTGATTTTAAGTTAACAAGCATGATTTGAACTTCAACAAACTTTTCCTTCAAGTTTGAAAATCTTACAAAAATTATGAAAAAATGCTATTTTTTAAAAATGGAAGATTTTGGTAGTAATTACAAAATACATACCTCTGGTTATTTCCCCCACTTTACACTCTTTTCTGCCTTAAACATATTTCAGTATTCCTAGAATTATTTTTATCATTTATCCCTGCATTCTATGCATCATTCCCACTCCTCAAATCAAAACTATAATTAAAGAGATCTGTTGAAGTTTCTAGAAGCCTGAGGTATAAAAGTAGGTCATGGCCCAGCAATAGTAGATGGTATTAGTTATTTAATGTGTGTGTCCAGCATGCTTGGTGCATGCTGGATTGTTTATAGCATTGGATATCCATTCACTGAGTTGGTGCTACATATTTATTCATACTCTTATAATTTAACCTTCATTTTTATTTCTGCATATGCATTTTAATTTTATTTCTGTTGATTTACAAATAATTACTAATATTTTGGAGTTATGCTACATCAGTGGTTATCACAGTAGAAGCTTACAACTTGTTGCTTGGCTATCACAATGGGCTTACAACTTGTTGCTTCAATATTTTGTTTATATTGCATTAGGTTACATATTAATTTTTCTTTTATTATTCTTCATTTTCAAGTAAAAAGCTTTGTTTTTTTTATCATTTTTTGAAGAAGAATGAAGTCTGGGATACGGAAACAAAAAGAACTTCCTTGACAAGGAAATCAGTCCTCAGGTGGAATCGTTAAAAATTTTGGAATTTTCGATTTTTTTTTTCCACCATTAGAGAGTGCAGTTATAGCTTTTGGGAAATTTGAAAGTGTAAATTGTAATATTTCATCAATGCCTATCCAACACAAAAATAATTTTTAACTTATATCTAAAAACAAACTATCACTTTAAAAAAGTTTAATTTTCCTACCACCCCCTGGGTCTAAGGGGTCAACTCCTTGTTGCCAATGCAAACTTTGTGGCCTTCACATTCCACCACTAACCTGGATGTAAGCGTTTTTCAGGTTAGAACCTGGAAGTGTTAATGTGAACAGGGTATGGCTCTCCTGCACAAATCAGTGTCCATCAGTGTCTCCTTTCTCAATAAAGGAAGAATAAGGTTAGTGGAGAAAATTCTCAATACAGACAAAGTTGGAATTCGAATCAGGGAATGGCAGATTACTGACAGACACTGTTGACTAAGCCAACACCCACCTCTGTGAAAAACTGGATTACATCCATGGATTATTTTTTCACTTTGTTCAAAACCCAAAAAACTTTAGTTATTTGGCAAAAAAAAGTCCTAATGAAATAGGAAAAGGGCTTGTAAATAGCATTTAATTCTGAATTTTATGAAAATAAATTAAGAAAAATGAGTAGTACATTTATTTCAATAAGACTTTTTAAGTGATACAATAAACAAAAGAACATATATTGCATTTGGTAAATATAAGAATCTTGTTTTGAAACAGAATAAAGTTTTTCATTTACTCTCTTTTGCATTCTTTAAAAGCTTTAATTTGAACTAATAGCTGATGGAAAAATGCAAATAGCAATATTTTATTACCAGTTATATAACATACATTTCTCTTCCATTCTTTAAAATGAAAAAGTTGTTTTTCTCACTCCCCTTTGAGAAAGAGCAAACTATTGCTGTCAGTGGAATACCTTTTGACACTCTACCAAAAAATTTCAGATTTCTACCATAAACAGATCACTTGTAATATTTGATAAAAGTTATGCATTTTTCCATATTTAGTGCCCTCTAACACCATAAATTAAGACTGCCTAAGGATTTGAAAAATGTGAATTATATTTAATTTTTCCATCCAACAATTCAATATCAATCCAACGGAAAAAGAATTTTCTAATAATCTCTTAAAACAAAACAGTTGTGTTTCCCACCTACCCTGGGTATAAGCAAGCAACATATTGTTCAAATGCAAGTTTTATGATCTTCACATTCTACTATCAAAATTTCAAAATTTCCAGCATAAATACAGTGGGGCCTTGCCTTCTGTTAACATTGGCATTCAATATTCTCAGGAAGTAATTTACCTTCTGAGCTTTCATTTTAAGGGTCAATTATATTTGCCGGAACCAATGGCTTTCTGCTACAGCTGGGAACAATGCATGAGTGGAAATTTCCAGACACGTGGGTAGAATCTTAGCCAATCAGCACGGAACGTCACTCGTACATTCTCATACAATTCTTCTCAGCCAATCAGCATCTTTGTTATTGTTCAGCACAACATTCCACTTTTGCTTTGAAATTCATAATGGGCATTGTTATTTTTTATCTTCTGTTTAGTCTTAGTTATTAGTTCTTTTGTTTGTTTAGTGTAAACAGAGTGCATTTTTGTGAATTATAATTTGTGATTATTTTGAAATTTACTAATTAAATTGAAATTCCTGAATCATGGCTCCTAAAGTGCAAAAATAAAATTTCCATTAAAGTGAAGCAGATGATAAAAAAAAACACGAAGGAGTGAAAATTAGTGCATGAATATAGTTTTCCTCAATCGACCATTTTTACAATAAACAAACAACCGGTGGCAGTGCTGTGTACTTTGAAAGCCAGCAGAGGCTGGTTTGAGCACTTCAAAAACAGGGCAAATATCAAAAGTGTTGTGGCATGGAGATGCATCCAGAGCTGATGTATTCAAAATTGAATTTCAAGAGCTTGTTGATCAGGAGGATTATATTCCCAGCGAGTTTTTAATATTGACAAAACTGGCCTCTTCTGGAGGCAAATGCCAAGGAGAACGTACATCACTAAGGATGAGGCTAGTTACTGGGCATAAGTCTATGAAAGACAGACTCACTCTCCTGTTGGGTGCCAATGCCTCTTGAGATTTTATGCAGAAGCCTTTGATGGTGTATCACTCTACCCCCCCCCCCCCTTTTAAGAGTGTTTAAACAACAAAAAATCCACAAATGCATGTTGAGAGTATTTTGGTATAGTAACAAGAAGGCCAGGGTTACAAGTTATGTCTTGAATGGGTAATTGTAGTTTTCTTTCCTTCAGTGAAGAGTTATCTTGAGAAAAAATTCCTGTGAAGTAGGCACTGCTCCTACTGGATAATGATCATCAGGCCATGATCAGAACTTGCCCAATCTCTGGAGGCACAATTTGATTTTGTTCAAGTCAATTTTTGTCAGCAAACATCACTCCTCTTCTTAAATAAGTCGACCAGCAGGTGATTGCAAACGAGAAAATGTTTGCAATTTGTTTTGCAATGACCTCTGATGAAAATGCTGTCACCCTCAAAGAATTTTGAAGGTCAAAGTTCAACATCCTGGACTGTCTGAGGTTGATCACAAGTTCTTGGAATGTTTCTACCAGGTGCTTAAATTCAGCCTGTAAAAACATGTGGCCTTTAGTCATCTACAACTTTAAACGATTTAAAGTTGATAGTGCTTTAATAAATGAAATCGCACTCTTGGTGAATCAATGGGTCTGAGACTGATGCAGAGGATGTCTTTACAATAGTAAAATAAGACAGCCCAAAAACACAGGTTACAGAAGACACCCAAAATGTGTCAGCTGTAAAGTTAAAGACTGTCATTTCTTGTTAGAATCATTTAAGAGAAATGGTAGAAAAAAAACATTGAAAACACTGAACTTTTGATGTGTAGAAATGGAGAATGAAGTTATTTCTTACTTCAAGAAGTTGCAAAAAGGTCACCAAAAACTGTCCACTTTGGACAGTTTTCTTCTTTACCAGTAGCAGCAAAAGACACCTGATCCCCACCAGCAATTTCATCAGCCCTGCACTTCAAATCTAAGGTAAATGCTAATCTATTGTTTTTTTTTTTTAAGATGTTTTATAACTATTTATTAAATGATCTTTATTTAACACTCATTTTTAATATAAAAATCAAGCATATGTGTAACTATTTTATGTGTTGTTAGGGTCAGCTGTCAAGGATTTGAGATGAATTACAAGAAATCAATGTATTATTGGTTTCAGTTTATATTTTCAACATATAGTGGGTTTTGTGGAATGAATTACTATTGGATGTTAGGATCCCACTGCACAATGCTTGCAATATTTGTTAAAAAGTTTGCAATTTTCAATTTTTTTCCCTCATTAGAGGGCACAATTTAAGCTTCTGGAAGATTTGAAAAGTGAAAATCATAATATTTCAATCTTATCCAACACCAAAAGAATTTTAAATTTATCTCTAAACTCAGTTACTTCTTAAAACAAAGAGTTCATTTTCCCACCCACCCTGGAAGTAAGGGTTAATTCATTGTCACTAATGTAAACTTCATGACTGTCACACACATTCAACTATCAAAATTTCAAATATCTAACATAAATATATTTGTCTAACATTTGTTAAAATTTTGCAATTTTCAACTTTTTCCACTGTTTGTAGGCCACCTATAGCTTTTGAGACTCATCCAATTGATATGAATTTTTAATTTATCACCAAAAACAAAAAGAGTTAATGTCTACAGACTGATGACAAAAGGAAAATATTTGCTCATTTGAAAAAAATGAGATAAAAAGAAATCAGAACATTTAGAACAAAGAGAAACTGTGCAATTTTCAACTATTAGGCACTTCACTTTTTTTTTTTCACTTAAAAAGTATGAGGGAATACTACTAATAGTACAATACTTGGTTAAATATATATAAAAAATACTTACCTTAAAAAATATGTACAGACCTAAAAGAGCACCACTAGCTATAAAAGGAAACATTGCTGCATCCTTATGTGACATTGTTTCTGGCTTTTCTCCAGATTCCTTAATGGTAAAAAAAAAGAAATTACCATCAGACTAAAATTAACCATTTCATAGATATACTTTCAATTAAAAGAAAACAGTATTTAGGAGATATTTACATACCTCATGTCAAAATATTTAATATGCATACACATAACAACAAACTGTTCAGGAAATTAATAATTATGAAATCATTTCTGATTCTCACAATTCACAATAGAAAACTATTAGTAAATTACAAGAATGTATTAAATTATACTGATTTCTTATTCTAGTTTTTAAAAAATGTTAGTTTTTAAAAGTTCACAAAATCATCTGACAGATGTTTTGCCTCAAGTAAATTAAAAAAAATAAATACCCCTCAAGCAGCTGCTTGACAAAGAGATCTAATAGAAGCCTGTCAGTTTAATATGTCATAGAGAATATCTGAAAAAGGAGAGACCTCAGCAGAAAGACAAAAAAAATCCATGCCTTACCTAACCACTCAGCCACCAGGACAGCTTTGCATAAAAAGCATACCCATAAAAAAAAATCACAATTTTTTCCGGAAATATTTTGTTCATTCTGGATACACATATTTTTAGGCTTCTCTGATTCAAAAGTAGATTTTTTAAGTATAGTATAATATTAGTGAGAGTATATTATTTTTGCATTGCAATTTCTTATCTATATTGCTTCTCAAATAAATAGTGAAATTAAGAAGAATAATTATTTGAAACTTGACTGAAGAGGAAGTTATAGGTATACCTCAAATGGTAGTTACCTTAGGAGGCATCTGATTCAAGCATCATAGCAAAAAGTTAAATTTTTTAAAGATAGGATTTATTTTAATACTATTTTCAATTGAAGTAATTTTCCAACTAGAATTAAGAAATTGTGATATTTTTGAATAAACCTTTGCTATTCTTTAAAAATTAAACTTTTTTTGTAGAAGTATTTAAAGCAAATTGATCTGGAATTGTTCAATCTCAATGGTTTAAATTTTACATGTCCAAATATTTTTTTTCAAAGCTCTTTACTTCATTTTAAGCCTTTTTATTTAAATCACCTACTTTTAAATAAAGAAAATTAATTTTTTTGTGACACTGTTGCCATAGTCTCAGATAAAAGGATTTATTTCACAATATCACTGTTTAGGAGAGTTGTCTCCTGTGTTGCAGCTTGAGATGCAGAAACAAATTGGAAACAGTGATATCATGCAGTTAAAAGCTTAATAAGTTATATTTACCACTATGCGAGAGGTGTCCTTGGCTGGTACCTCACCATAGTTAATAGTGCAGCTGATCTGGGCTGTGCTAATAACAGTTTGAGCAAGAAATATGGCTTTTTATTTTCTGACACAAGTTGAGGAATCATAATTATATAATAGCCATAATTCTGTGCAGGCAAATGGACAGACATGTGTGACATCATTAGTGGCAGAAATTGACTGTTTCCCAGGGATTCCATCCATAGCTACATGAATGATCGGTCCCGAATTTGGTGGGGTGATAGATGGGGTTCCTAGCTGCTATGGGTCAGGAATTATCCTTCAAAAAGAATACAAGATTTCTGGGGCACTGCCTGTCTTGTGAATGCAATTATCAATCAACATATGTTTGGTGTGAATGAACTTATCAAAAAGTTTTGCACCAAACATTTGGCATGGGTATTAATAGTAAATTGAAAAAATTAGCATTTTTTAGGAGCTCTGAAATATCTATTATATATAAGCTCACCGGAAAAAAAATTAGTCACCCCCGGCTGAATGTCACCTAATAGCGTGTAACATCTCCATGCAACCGAAGAACAGCTGAAATCCTGTCTGAAATGGATGCCACCAGTGTGCGGATGTAGTGCACATCAATATTCATCCACTCTTCCAGCAACAAATTCCATAGTTCGGACAGATTGGCCAGATGGCTGGGACAGTGCTTCATTCGTTACCCCAAATAGTCCCACAAGTTTTCTATGGGATTCAAATCTGGGGATTTGGCGGGCCAGTCGAGATGTTCAAAGGCTTCAGAATGCTCGTCATGCCACCAATCTGACACACTTCGAGCCCTGTGCATGCGACAATTGTCGTCTTGGAAGACTGGAGTATCCTTCTGGTGTTCATTGTGGAGATGCTTCACAAAAGGCAACATGTGGTCATCCAGTAGCTTCATATAGCCCTTCTGGTTCAAGTGTGACGTCACCACAACCATTTTCTTGTATGTGAAACATCCCCAGAACATCACAGAGCCTCCTCCAGCTTGAAAAGAACCTTGCACACAGTTGGCATGGAAGACTTCATGTGGCTTACGATGTACCCATCGCCTCGCATCATCCGAGTACAAGCAAATAACCAGATCACACGCTTCCAAGATCATCTAACCAGATCACACGCTTCCAAGATCATCTAACCAGATCACACGCTTCCAAGAGTCGACAGTCGTGTCCTTGTGGCGCCGCACCCACTGTAGCCGTGCAGCCTTGTGCAGAGCTGTTGACATGGGTCTCTTCCGCGGTACTCTGCTCCAGATATCCATGGCATGCAGTTCCCTTTGGAGTGTTCATTCAGAAACAGTTTGCTGTAGGCCTGCATTGACTGACTGGAGCAATTCCTGCCTTGATGCAATGCAGTTTGCCCTAACACACTGTAGCAGTCCCTATTGGTGAGCAGTCTTTCTGCCACAGTTCTGGCAACGATTAGCGGTGTACTAAGATGTACGCCACTGCTGGAAGACACTTTGGACAGTATGTTTCGATACACCTGCAAAGGTAGCAACTTCTTGTACACTATGCCCTTTGGCTCAACCAAATGCAACACCCTTTTGCCACTCTTTCACATCTTTGGTGAGACCAATGTTTCATGGAGCGATTAACACATACGTGACACACAACCACTTCTTGTCACTGTATGAGCCACGCAGTGCATGGCACAGCTATTTGTAGGAGGCATTTAATTACTGGTGTGCCCTCTGTTGCTGTCGAACAGATGTAACCCTCTTATGGTGGGAGATGACTAATTTTTTTGTCCAGTGAGTTTATATATAAACAAAAAAGGTAGCTCAAACTTTAATATTTAAAAAAAAAATTAATTTTTTTGATACTAAAGAATGAGTTTAGGTTCATGTCCATATATACAGGCTTCGTAACCTGATTTTATAGGTCATGGCAGCATAAAGTTCAATCATTACTGCCTTGTAACATGTTCTACCACCCTGCTCAGTGTCATCGAGATTTGAGGACTGTTTCATGGTGTTGCAGTTTTTTTAGGAGGATTTATTTTATCAGTTTTTGTGTCAATGAATGCATTTTTAGCTAGTTACTTCACACTTTGACAAGCATATATAATTACAAGTCTTTGCATATAGCACAATGAAATTCCAAATTTAATTGGTGAATCACCAACGTAACTAAAAATTAATAATTTTAGATTTATTAACATTTAGAGTTTTGTTCATTTAATTTAAACAAATCCTCTTCGATGTTATTTTTTAATTTTAACAGATTTTTACCTCCATATATTAAAACAATATCATCAGCAAATGCAATGTTTCCATTTAAACCAAGGGAATATAGATTAGTGATAATAAATGACAGCCTCAAAACTGATCCTTATGGAACTTTATAAACTGCAAGTTACTCTGAACATTTGTCCTGCATTGAGATTTATCTCTGCAAAACTCCACCCTGCCCACAATCAGTAGAGGACTCCACTGGGCTTAGAAAGCCTGCCTTCCATTGGATGGGATGTTAAGCATTGGCCCCTATGTGGAGAGCCACACCCTGTGCACATTAAAGAACACACTGTATGGCCTTGATGGGAGGCTACCATCTGTCTCCCAACAGCTGTCCAGTGGGTCCATTCCCCCAATCCTTCTCTGAGCTCTCAGGGTCCTTGTGATCTGGCCATTTAGCCCATTGTGTGCAAAAAAAGTGTCACTCAGAGGTAAAACAAAACAACTCTGAACATTTGCTGTTATTGCTTGACTTCTGTTATTTAAATAAGATTTAAACAAATCAGAGATTTCCTCTAATTCTTTATTTTATACATTTTGAAGAATAACAATTCATAGTCAACAGCACCCAAATATTTTCTAGCATGATAAATAATGCAGTGACATTTATATTAAAATAATAAAATGCTTTAGAAAAGATTACTTTTTTTTTCAATTTAATGAAATTAAAATGGGAAAAAAATACAGTAAAACTTTGCTGTTTTTAACTCTTCCAGGATCCCCCATCGATTATAATCGATTATACACATTGACAGAATCCATAATGAGAAGCCCAAGACATATATGTCATTTTCAGTAAATGAAACATTTTTTATAAACAAACTGCCATTTGAATAGTCTTTTTACATATCTTATAAAAATATGCAATTCAAGCTTGAAAATAATTATTTCTTTTTTCATTTGATGTATGTTTCAGATCTGTAAATGGTAGTTAGGTAGTCACTGGAAGGAGAGCTATGCACCAATCCCGTGATAATGCACAGAAAAGGCCATACCTAGCACCTAATGTCTAACCCCACCTTCTCGTAGTGCAGACCGTTAGTACCTTTCAAAAGAGATACTCTTGTGGAAGTGAACGGAAGGGGATGGATGCCAGATTAGTGTGGCCTACTGATCTGGACAACTCTGGCAACTTTTTTTTTTTCTACCATGCTGAGGAGTGGTCAACCACACAGGGTCCTGGGTGCTGACCATACAAACATTGGACTGAATTAAGGCTCAGCTTCATTATGGATCCTGAATTTGCTGCACTGGATGTGCAGCAAATTCTGTGGAGGGAAAATCTTCCGCTGTGGTTTCTGTTTGTTTGTGGGTTGACAGCCCCAAGGAAATAGATTCACAGGATATGTTTATCAGCTGGTGGATAATCCTGAGCAGAAGTCATCGCAGGCACCTGAACTCTTTGCTTCTATTGGCATCGACAAATTCTACATTGGAGGAAGTCATCCAGTGTAGATGGCTTCAGCCTTTAGTGGTGGGGGAACGGGTCTTTGCCCCATGTCTGCGATTAGGGGGCTGTTTGATATTGTCAGCATTCCCTCTCTCAATAAACATAGTTTCTTTAAACATCCCACTAACCATTTTCTCTCCATAGGTAGTTGGAATGTGAGGACTCTGCACAGAGCTTTTTCTCTTGATGTCCTCACACAAGAATTCCACCATTATAATTTAGATATTCTCGGCTTGCAAGAGACCAGATGGACAGATAAAGGTCAGATTCTTAAAAATAATCTTAAATTTCTCTTTTCAGGGAGGGACGACAATAAGCATCACCAAGGCATGGCTCTGCTTCTCAGCAGATGCGCTAGTGATGCTCTTCTAGGATATGAGTGCATTAATGAAAGGTTACTTACAGCAAAATTTCAGACAAGCGTTAAAGACTTGAATGTTATCTGCTGTTATGCCCCCACTAAGGATGCCAAGGTTGAGAAGGATAGGTTTTACGGACAACTTCAGGATATTTTGAATTCTGTCAAGAAAGGAGATATTACCCTTGTTCTAGGTGACTTCAATGCCAAAGTTGGTACTAAAACTGACCTTTGGGGAGGAGTGATAGGCCCTTTTAGTATTGGTACCTGCAATGGGCAATATCTCCTACAGGTAAGTAAACTCAATGGTTTCAGAATAACTAACACTTATTACAAACACCACGACATACATAAGTACACATGGGTTTCACCTGATGGGCTGCATAAGAATATGATTGATTATATATTAATTAACAACAAATGGGCTAGTTCTGTTAGGAATACCAGGGCATATAGGGCGAGCTGAAATTGGATCTGACCATTACCTTGTTAAAAGGGTCTTGCAACTTAAACTTAAAAAGTGCTGTGCTAAAGTTAAAAAATTTTCGTTTAATACTGAAGCTCTGAAAGATCCAGGTATAGCTAAAGCTTACCATGATAGGTTATTTAGTCATTATGACAGTCATGGTTTGCTTACTACTGAAGCTGAGGAAGAATGGGGCCGTTTTAAACAGGCTTTTTTGGAAACAGTACTCTTTTAGGAAAAAAGGAGCAGAGGAGGCAGAATTATTTGAGTGATAAGGCACTTGAGCTTATTTCTGAAAGGTACTGCAAGAATGTCCTTAATCAGTACCCTACTAGTCCTAATAGAAAGGATTACAGAGAGCTTAATAAACGCACAAAGCAGGCAAGTCAAACTCGTTAACCACCATGAGCCATATTAGGTATTATATATTAAATCGCGGGCTGCAAAACAAAAAAAAAAAAGATGAAAATTGTTATGTGCAAACTAGATCAGAACGCAGTATTCGTTCACTGACTGCTAACGAATAGCTTCCAACTCTACTGGCATTTCGTGACTCATTGCCATGTGCAAAGTACGTACATTTGAATGACCTCGAGACATGAGTATACATGTCGGGGCCCGATCGTAGAATTGCTCATATTATGAAATGCCACTATTTCATGAAATGATCGGGCATTTCATGATATGAGCAATTCTACGATCGGGCTCAGACATATACATTTATGCGGAATATTGTTTCCCTTATATATAAATGGAAATGTTTTCTGAAATACGTTTATTTAATTCATGTACCGTGTACGTACTTATAATTTTAATTAAAGAATCCAGTGTTGTCAAAAGTTAAATAAATGTATTGGTTATCAATCTTGGAGGCCGCAGAACAGTTCCCGGCGGGCTGCGTGTTTGACATGCCTGGCGTAAAGGTTAGCTACTGATAAGAATCTTGGTCTTGATGGCTTGGCTGACAAAGCTGAGGAAGCAGTTAGGCAGCACACCAGTAGAGAGCTTTACCAGATAGTTAATGTTTTGTGGTAGAAAACGGACAGGCATACAAGGATTGAAGGATAAACAAGGTAAGGTTATAGAAGGTGAGGATTCTGTCATGGCTAGGTGGGCTGAGCATTTCAGTGATGTTCTAAACCATGTGGTTAGTTCTACTCCCATTGTTTGTAATGATGATAGATGCATTACTGGCTTTAATGTTGGCCCTATAACACAATCTGAAGTTATTTTGGCTATTTCTAAACATAAATTTCATAAATCCCCAAGTGTAGATGTCAGTTTATATGCCATAGTAGAACCTCTGTGAGGATGGCAGGACATCAGCAGAAAAACAACACAACATCCATGCCTTACCTGAGGCTCTAACCCAGGTCTGTAGATTAGTAGCCTAGCATGCTAATCACTCTGCCACAGGATGACAAAAAACTGTTTCCTATGGCTGGTCTCAAACCTCCGTTCTTCATGTTTATCAGTGCATTTATCCATTACACCAAGGAGGTAAACAAAAATTATAATTTTTTTTTCAATACAGGATTCATATAAGATGGCTGAAATTTCAACAAATGTATTTTATAAAACAAACTAAATTTGTGTGTAGAGATATAGCATCTAGTAGTGAAGATGACAAATAGATGAAAGTGATTATTGACTCTGAAAACTGAATGTGACAACCTGGATTTTTCTAGAGATGATGGTCAGGTTGAAAGTTCTGTAGATTAAGAAATTGCATCCAATAAGGAAATTATAGTACCAAATAGCACTTTAAATCAAATTTTAAGGAATGCCACAATTCAGTCTTATGACATAAAAAGATAAAGCACTGAAGAAGGAAAAGGTTTAACTTTGCTGGAAACTGGTAAACTCAGAAAGGTCCTATACCTAAAAGTATAAAATATAATCTACATATAGATGGAATCAACCTATCACTTCTGTAAATGGTCTCAATAGAAATGAGATCAGGTCAAAGAAATTGGCATTTAGAATTTTAACACATTTTTTGGGCATGATAATAGAAGTAAGGCTTGTTTAACCCTTTCACGACTAAGGGAAACATTTTTCCCATTTTAAAATTGGTGATTGTCGTATTTAATTATAACCTTATCTACATTTTTTATACAGAATGTCAAAATAGAACGTATGCCGAACACAATTACGTAAACGGGAATGTTTAGTCCATGTCCATCTTTGCAATAATGTTGCATCTGTGCAATGTCCATCTTTGCTTCACAACCAAAAGAAATTGCTTCGCAAAATATCATAATTAGCACATCATTTTGTATAGTAATTTTATTTCATAATTTTGTATTATTTTAGTTAACATTTTGTTATAATAAACCAATAAATAAGAGACATTGCATAATAAGCCTAACTATAATTTGTGTTACCTTTATAGTCCATTGGGAAAAATATTTCACATAAAATTCCAAAAAAACTGCACATTGTTATGTATTTTTCTTATGATTTTTATTTATTTTACGTCTAAACAAACTAGAATAAACAGTTACATACTAATATTTACTCTTAGAAACCTTATGGTCCTGAAAGGGTTAAAAGTAAATTTCAAAATATTGTCCAATTACAAATATACCAAAAATGGCAATGCTGAAAGAGAAATAAAAAATACTGTGCTAGCTAAAAAAGGGGGCCTACTGCCCAAGCATGGTGGAGGTTTGTACAAATCAAAATGATCATTGGACCAAATGTGTAGATGACAAAATATGCTGCAAATTACCTGGTTATAAAAATTAAAATAATGTTTATTGTATTAAATGTAAAGTATCACTCAGTTTTTATTAAAAATAAAAGTTGTTTATAGCAAATAATAAATCTCCCAAAGTTGCAAGATGCATCATTGGTATGAGGGATACAATTTGCATCACACCTGAAAGTGACATTTAAATTTAGATATTTTTTAAAAATAAGTATTTTATTTGTACAATAAAGCATGTTCTCAAAACATTTGTTCTTAAATTTAAAAATTCAATGCCTTTATGAAATGAAAATTAAGGAATGAAAATTTATTCTTTAGCAGTATGCTGGAGTCAAAAATAGTTGTATCCAATGATATTATCTTTTACAGCTTTTGTTAAGTGTGGAAGGGGTGTTTATTGATTTGTTTGTGATATGCATTGCTGATAAAGTGGCTTTGTTTGGTATTGTTACTTGTTTAGCAACATGCTCAGTTAAGAATAAAACAGATTAGATGTAGTTATTTTGGTGGTATTTGAAATGCTAAACAAAAATTTTACTTTTAAAAATAAGCATTTATCGTTCTATTCTTTTTGGTCTATTCTCGCTTTATGGTGCTTTCCCTAGCTTGTAATACGAGTTTTAGGCCATTATAGGTACAACTTACTTAATATTTTTGGCAATGTGCAATTGCTACACTTTGCTTCATTCCATTGTGAATTTAGCATTTTCTTTATATCAGTAATTTAAGGAGTGTTTTTTTATGTTTATTTAGTTTTTTTTTTTACTTTCTACTATTGGCTATCAGAGGGCATTTAGTTAAAATGCAACACATCATGTTGCGTAAATAACAAGATGTTGAAATCATGAACTGCAGTGCTGCCTAAGTGTTAAATTGTAAATAACTATGGGAATCAATTTCAGAAGTGGTTACTTTACCTCCAACTCCCTGTCAAACTAAGAAGACAAATGGAAGCCCCCATCAAGACCACCTATCACAGTAACATACATAAGGCGACTCTCCCATACATGAGACCCTAGCTTAATATCCCTTTCAATAAACATTTCTAAGATCATCAGCATCGCCTTTCATAATAATGTTGGATTAGTGGAGATAAATTTGTACTGGCACTCAAATCTGGGATCATCAGATTATGAGTGTGCTGCCCTACCAACTAAACCAATTTAAAAACACCATTTTCAAATATATAGTTTGTTAAACATTCTTCTCAAGATGCTTGGCTATGACAACTAATTATAAACAAAGTAGCTGACTAGGCCCTCAAAGGATCTAAGAACCAACTAGATAGTAGTAGTCCAGGCATAAAGGCACTGCTCTAATTGCTACCTCCTAGTTCTGCAAATGATTCTCCTTTGACTTGCTGCTACCCTGCTGTAGTATTTTTAAATATATTATACCCATTACAATGGTACAAATGTTCTGCATTGTGATTTTTCATGAACCATTCTGTTCAAATCTTTATACAGAAATATCACCTCTGGCATTTGGTACCCAATAATGAAGGCTGGATCTAAAAGTTGTTTAATAGATTAATCCTAAGAATAAGGTAACTACAAGTATAGAATTTTCATAGAGCTAACAATATTGATATTAAATACACTATATAGCTGTTTAGCATAAAAATTCTTAGAAGGCAGTTTCTAACTTTTGGTACATTCTAAGAATTTCTTTGGACTTTTTAAATCCTTTATATCATTTATCTTGCTTACAAAATATAGTTTCTATGTGTTAACAAAAACTATGTGGTAAAACAAAACTTAAGACATCCAAATGACTTTCCCTGACCATAACACCCAGATGTAATTATATGGATGTGGAACAAACAAGAATTACTGACCTGCTACCGAATAGAGTAAGTTCGTTCCATTGACTTCAAAGAAATTCTTATTTTTTATGCTACACAGCCAAATAGTGTATTTATTACCATTAAGATAACTACTTTTTAATTTTGCATCTGGATATCGTTTGTTGATGTTATCTTATACTATGGTTACATACTACATTCCGAACAAAATACACGAATAGTACGAAACTGAACATCACTTTTAAGCGTTAAGTATATGAAAGATTTCAAAAAACAAGAATGTATTCTATTTCTTCAAAATAATTTGAATAAAATTTTCACTAGTTATGAATATTAACACTTACAGAGAGAATTACAAACAAGCATATGGCAAATTGAAATCAGGCATAAACTACTGACCTTCTGTTCCTTCAGATGCTTCACAGAGCGAAAGGCACCAAAAAATATTGGTACTAAAGCCATGAAAACTAAACTGGCATATGCAACAGCCATTCCCTCAGGCGAAGGCTTAACCTTTGTAGTTGCATTTTGAGCTAGATCTTCAATTTCGGTCAATGTTTCATTTATTATATCAGCCATATTGTATGTAGTGTCCTGTCAGCGTTACTCTCGAGAAAAGGAAGATACAGTCAATAATTCGTAAACTACGTGGGAACTGTGTACCGCTATCGCCACCTAGAAGAACGAAATTGTAGAAAGAATACTAGTATTATTGACTTAGCGATCAGAATCAACTTTTTTTCAAAAAATGACGCATGCTATTTTTCAGGAGATTAATAAATTCTATATAGAGATATTCAGGGGCGTATCCATGGGGGGATGGATCCCCCCCAAACTAACTCGGAGTTGGCAAAATTCGAAGCGACTTCGTAATACCTAGGTGAGTTCTGAAAATTTGTAAATTTTTTTTTGGAAAATTAAGGGGAGTTGTCAAAATCGAGACAACTTGGCAAATCTAAGGCAGTTTGGAAAATGGAGAGACGGCAAAATTTAGGCAGTTCGCAAAATTCTAAGCCACTTAGTAAAATGCAGGAGAGTTGGCAAAATCTTAGGGAGTTGGCAAAATTCAGAGTGACTTGGTAAAATCTTGCGAAGTTGGCAAAATTCGGAATGACTTGGTAAAATCTTGGGGAGTTGGTAAAATTCGGAGTGACTTAACAAAATCTTGGGGAGTTGGCAAAATTCAGGTGAAATGTAAAAATTAGGATTTTTTTCTGTAAAATTATGGCCAGTTGGCAAAACTTACGGTGTTGGCAAAATCTAGGGACAGTTGGGAAAATTCGGAGTGACTTGGCAAAATCGTGGAGAGTTGACAAAATTCAGGTGAGATGTAAAAATTGCACTCTTTTTTCTGTAAAATTATGGCGTATTGGCAAAATCGAGGAAACTTCGCAATATCTAGGAGAGTTGGCAAATCTTGGGGGAGTTGGCAAAATTCAGAGTGCCTTTGCAAAAATTAGATGTGATGTAAAATTGGGTTTTGTTTTCTGTAAAATTGTGGCAAGATAGGAAAATGGAGGAAACTTGACAAAATCTGTGGCAGTTGGCAAAATTCGAATCCACTTGGTAAAATACGGGCGATTTGTGAAAATTGGGATGGTTTTTGTGAAATTAAGGAGAGTTGACAAAATCGAGAAAACTTGGCAAAATCTAGGGAAGTTGGCAAAACTGGAACGAAATTGATACATTTAACCCATTAAATCCCAGATTATTTTTTTTTCTTAGATTTTAGAATTTTATTCTTTATTTCTAAAGTCTATACCATATGTATGACAATAAATAGAACAATTGCACGAAAATATATGTACGTATGCAAATAATGACTGTCCTCAAAATAGGAAGCTGGAATCTAACAGTATCAATAGAATGTATTATACTGTACTTGAGTCCAAACAAATTACTTTTTGTGAAATGGTACAAAACACCCCATACACAGCATAACATTACATTTTACACAATATGACATTGGTTTCCCTTTGCACCCAACTTCTGCACATCTTTTTTGTGCGCACAAGATAATTTCTAGTTGATTGTGAGATCATATGATATACCAGACAAGTTAGTTAACATAATGAAAGCTCTCTATAATAACACTGAGTGGTGTATGAGAGTTGGTAAGGCTTGTAGCAATTGGTTTAGTATTACTTCTGGTGTTCGATAAGGATGCATCTTGTCTCCTTTTCTCTGTAGTTTGGTTATTGATTATGTTTTGCGAAATTCATTTGAAGGGAAAGATTTTGGCCTTAAATGGACTAGAGATACGAAAATTTCTGACTAAGATTATGCTGATGATTTAGCCCTTTTGGCAAATGATGTTGATGAGATGAACTCTTTCATTCGAGCTGTTGATGAGACTGGTAGTAGAGTAGGTTTGGTTATAAACAGAGAGAAAACTAAAGTGATGAAAATTGGTCAGGCAGGTTGTAATTCAGTTAATCTGAATGGTTGCAGTCTTGAGCAGGTCTCACACTTTAATTATCTTGGGAGCTATGTAACAGATACCGGTGATGTGCGGCATGAGATTAATAGACGAATAGGAATTGCTGCCGGGACTTTTAAGAATCTATGGAGAGTATGGAGAAATAGGCGTATACTCCTAAAGACTAAAATTAGACTGTATAATAGTTTGGTTCTTTCTAGGATTAGTTATGGTAGTGAAACTTGGACTCTTTGTAAACATGATAACAGGAAACTAGATGCTTTCGATTCTAGATGCTTGCGCAGTATCTTGGGCATTATGTGGTTCAACTTTGTAAGTAATGATGAGGTTAGGCAAACGAGTTGGCAACCTCCCTTTAGCAGCATATTTTGCAGAGAGAGACTCCGTTGGTTTGGCCATGTTGTCCATATGGATAATTATAGATTGGCGAATAGGGTTATGAACAGTGTGCCTAAAGGCCTCAGAAAGAGGGGTAGACCTAGGATGCAGTGGACAGATAATGTCAAACAGGAATTGGTGGGCAGTGGCCAGATGCTGCAAATGTAGCTCAGGAGAGACATGCTTGGAGAACTAAATTGCATGGTCTGGTTGGACCTCCATAGCGCTTGATGATGATGATGATGATGATGATGATGATGATGATGATGATGATGACGACGACGACGACGACGACGACGACGACGACGACGACTATAAACAAAACCCGCGGCGACTTGCTTCCTCTTCTTGGAACTGTAGCAAATAGACAAAACAAGCAGCAACTTGCTTCCGCTTCTTGGAACGACTGGCTAAAGCAGAGGCCAGATGAGCTGAGACTGGGTAAAAGAGGGTCTACTGTACTTAATAATATTGATTAATTATAATACTTTATTCCATATAGAATATTATTTTTACCTTTCCTGTCCATTGGAATATTTAGTAATTGGGAAACCTTACTCAAAAATTATTCTCAGACCCTCCCTCCCAACCCCTCAAAACTAAATTCTCAGACACCCTTTAACTAAATTGTCTCCCCAAAATATAAACATTTTGACACATTTTTAATAACTTCTGAAATGTATACCACTAGTTTTTTATTTATTTTTTGGTTGCCTTTTTGTAACATTTTCTTGTAGATTATCATTTTTTGAATTTTTTTCGAAAAATATCAAATCGCCTCCTTCCAAACATATTTTGAAAATAGGTCACGGGCGAAATCTAATTACTTAAACTTCCAAAAATTATTTCAGCAAATAGTTTAATTTGCAGTCAATGTTTTACATGGTGTCAAATGGTCAGTGTTTTTCAAATTTAATAGGATCTGTATGAAAATGGTCAGATTTAATAGATCTGTAAGAGATTTTATTTACAATGGTGAGTCTCTATGCAGAGTATTTTTAAAATATTGAAAGTTGATTTTTACATACTCCTTTATACGTAATAAATGAATCGTGAACAATTAAATTTAGGACCACATATGTTTTTGCCTTTAAGCATGAAATTGATTGATATTAGAAAATCTGTTAAAGATTTTTCTGGATTTTTTCTTAGTGTTGTGTTTGTACACCCATAGCAAAACACTACATCTTCGAAATAGAATACCAATGATCAAAAACGGTAAAAAAAAATATAAGAACGAATGCGGTGTAATACACTCGTAAGTTTTGAGACGTTTCTGTTAACCAGTATCCCAGATTGCATCTCGCCGTTTGGCTTCGCTTTGAGAGCCAAATGCTCCATCCAATTTTTTTTTATCTTCTTGGTGGGGGTCATATAGCTATCGTCATCTAGAAACAACGAAACTGTAGAAATACTGGTGACTTAACAATCAGAAAAGTAGTAAAAATCCAAGAAATATTCTTTTTCTTTTTATTTTACAAAATTACCAAATTCGACAGAGTGACCAAATCGAAACATAAATATCTTTTGTCATTCTATAGTAAGAGTTGAGGGTGGGGGTTTCACCACCTCATTTTATAGGTACCTACAAGCAAACAAATTACGCTGAATAAATATATTGATGTAGAAATATGTTCAATAGTTCATGTACAGATTCTGTATTAATATAAATTACTACCTGTCCCACTTTTAACAGGTTCCTTCCTGGATTTCAAATATTTGTGTCATTTTCCGCTTTGCACTCATAATGTCCCATTTTGGCCACATTCCCCATTTTCTAAAGTACAAAACTCTAGGAAACAAATACAACAGAAGCCTGATCAGTGACCACGATTGTAGTTTTATAAGGTCACGCTTCTATTGCTTTATTTGTTTCCCAGTGTCATCCAGCTGCAAATGCCAATGTCAGAATGCTTAGCCTGCTCTTTCGCAATGTGCATGACTTGTGCAGTACAAGTGATTCATGTAGTTCTATGTTAACCTAAATTATCGACGCTTATTGTCTTTGATCTATAGAAAGTATGATAGTTATTAGTGGTTTACTATATTTAACAAACTAACCTTCGGTACTAATATCGAAATGGATTTGATTCTGGCTCTGAAATTAAGAACAACAAAAACTTTGTCGCCAAAGAAAATATTATTCATATTTAATATATGAATGGCTCAATGTGTTCATTGTGGATTGCAACAACTGATTCAGTGTTTTTAACGTTCTATTTATCAGTATGTCCTAATATGTCCTATCTTTAAAAAGTGAAGAACATAGAAGTGATGAAGAACCAAGAAACCGTATTCTACTTATAATAAACAATAGATTTACGTTTGCATTTTGTTCCACTTTTTTTACTTTTAAAAGGTGGCAAACCTAATTACAAATCTTGAATCGCATAAACTTTGCACAGTGAACTATGTGAGGAATAGTCCTTCCAGGCAGTGTGAGCGATAATTTCCGAGTAAACGAGGATAAAAATTGGTGTCCCTTTCGCTTACAATCAAACGTACTTTATTGCAATGGAAGATCCGCAACATGCGTGATATGTAATGACCATAGGGCAAAACTGAATATCTCTAAAACTTGTAGGTAACAATAAAATCGATTACATGGGCAACAAGTAATAAGCTATGTACGGAATTGATCGCATAAAAACACCATGTCATGGAATGTTGTAGCTGTATCACAGTGCCGGATCTAGAGAAAAATCTAGGGGAAGGGTTAAAAACCTGCAAAACAAATGGAGAAATGTTCACTGAAAATCCAGTGAACATTTGTTTATCCATTCTAATTTTTTAAAACTTTCTTGAAAAATGCATTAAATATAATCAAGTTTACAATATTTTGGCCTCAGTTACCCTTACTAACATTCTTAAAGAGAGTTGCCATGCCTTCGCACCCTAGAGCTGGAACTGGTGGCAAATGAGCAAAATAACCATCCTTCATGTGGATACAAGTTGTGCACGTTTTGCAACGAATGAGAGAATATGTTCCAATAGCACACATCATCAACAAACATGAACACAGCATGTAGGCATGCCAGAAGATCTTTCATAGTGGGTGACATTCGCTACACCAGCTGCTTGATATGACCCCATAAGAAATCCAATTGTGAGAGATCTGGCTGGTCATTGAACACAACTATCACATCCAGTCCAGTGACCTGGGTGTGCAGTACCCAACCAATCTCAATCCAGAGATTACATAGCATCATCAGTGGTACATTGTCCAGAAAACCAGGGAATGTATTGCATACAAACGTTTGTCAGTTAGCCTATTTAGCAACAGATATGGACCAATAATGTGGTACCAAATTCATGGACCTACAGATCTCAGGCTGCTGTGGGTGGGTAATATATGGGTTAGAACTTGGCTGTTGGCACTTGAAAATGCAATATGTATAAACACGCTTCATCCCTCCACAGTACGTATCACAACACCGCAGTAAATTCGTCAATGATAATACAAAATATTTCTTTCAAAAGCTCCTCCATTGTGCTGTTGACTGCTTTTGTTTTATTAGCTCGAGTTTTATGAGGCAGCTTGTCCAAGTCGCTAAATATCTTCAACATTAGATATCGTTCTTGGATTTATCCACCCCCTCATAGACTTGCAGTTGATTCATACATCATCCACCATACTGAGTCCACACTTGTGGCGAATTTTAACTGGTTATTCCTTCAGCATTCAGAAATATAATTGCAACTCGCCTATCTTGGTGCGATTGTATGGGCGCTCCCCCACCCGCATCTTTAAGACTGAATGTTTACGAATAATTCCAGCAGATAGCGCCACAGATGAGTAGAGTGTTGTATAATATTGCGACATCATTGTTCGAAATTTATGATTTTGCGGTTACAATATTGAGCTATATAGGAAACTGAAGCAACTGCTTTACGGGGCTTGAGTGAGGTTACTTATCGATTACATTCTTCTAGCACAGGTGGCAAAACAGCACATTTTTAATAACGTATGGGAAAACTCATCATTTAGAATAAATCATAATGGATTTGCTTCCTGTTCCTACTAGGTTGATTAAAAAGGCAGACTATGAATATAGCATTCCTAAAAGACTTTTAGTACTTAACTAAAAAATTATCACAAAAAAAATCACGAAATATTCGCTCTGAAATGTTACATTTTCAGATACGGTACTCAAATCACAAATACTCAAAAGAAAAACTGCTTCAAAGTTGTCCACACTTCAACTAGCAGCAAAATATACATCTTTCATTTGTGAGAAAACAAGAAATATTAGACATAGTTATACCTTTTAAGAGAATAATTTTAGATACCTTTTTCTCTGTCTTTTTCAAGTGATAGCATTTTTTATATTAATTTCTTGAATCAGCCTACTGATTTTTTCACACTATATAATTTTTTTAATAAAAATAACCTCCTCAAGCAGCTGCTTGACACAGAGACTTTCAGTTTATACATCATAGTAGATCTGTGAGAATGGTAGGACCTCAGTAGAAAAACAAGAGAAGCATCCATGCCTTATTCAGAGCTTGAACCAAGATCCCTTTGATCAGTAGCCAAGCACGTTAACCACTCCGCCATAAAAAGCATATTTTATTTCTATTTACCCAATGCTGAATTGTAATTGGCTAAGTGGATTGAGATAATCAAAAACCGTCTAACATTATTTTTTTAACTCTTTATAAAAAAATAAATACCCCCTCAACAAATTCTTACCAGAGAATTCTGACAGGAATCTGTCAGTTTATATGCCATAGTAGGTTTGTGAGGATGCAGGACCTCGGCAGAAAAACGACACACACATCCATGCCTTAACCTGGGCCTCACCCAGGTCCCTTAGATCAGTAGCCAAGTGCGCTAACCACTCGGCCACACGTGTTTTAAATGTAATAAGAAAAGGTTGGGTTGTTTTACCTCTGAGCGGCACTTTTTTGCACACAATGGGGCTAAATGGCCAGGTCACATGGACTCCGAAGACTCAGAGAAAGTTGGGGGAGGGGACCCACTGGAACAGCTGTTGGGAGACAGATGGTAGCCTCCCATCAAGGCCATCCAGCATGTTCTTTAATACGCACAGGGTATGGCTCTCCCACACACGGGGCCATGGCTTAACGTCCCATCCGATGGACAGCGGTCTTTCCAAGCCCATCAGTGTCCCCTACTGACCGTGGGCAGGGCGAGTAATTTTGCGGAGATAAATCTCAACGCTGACCCAGCTGGGACTCGAACCTGGGAACTACAGATTACAAGCCTGACGCGCTACCGACTGAGCCACCCCCGCCCCGTAGTAAGAAAGATTCTCAATTTATATAGATAAGTCAGATAAGCACGAGATATTTTTCGCATTTGGAAACTGTACAATTTCGAACAAATATTTCTCTGTTAAAAAATATTTTGAATCAAATATAAAGTTCTAGAATTATATTCCTAGTACTAATAAATCAAGGCTGTTTGCCGTTTTCATTAGATCCTTCCATTTTATTTGTAAAACATCTGTGAATATCATCATCATCATCATCATCCTCCTCAAGCAGCCATGGGCTACGGAGGTCCAACCAGACCACGCAGTTTAATTCTCCAAGCCTATCTGTCCTGAGCTACATCTGCTGCATCCGGCCACTGTACACCAATTCTAACAAGGTCCTGTTTGACATTGTCTGCCCACCGCATCCTAGGTCTCCCCCTCCTTCTGAGGCCTCCAGGCACACTGTTCATAACCCTATTCGTCAATCTATAATTATCCATACGGGCAACATGGCCAAACCAGCGGAGTCTCTCTCTGCACAATATGCTGCTTAAAGGAGGTTGCAGACCCCTTTGCCTAACCTCATCATTAGTTACAAAGTTAAACCACCTAATACCCAAGATACTGCGTAAGCATCTAGTTTCCTGTTACCTTGCTTACACAGCGTCCAAGTTTCACTACCATAACTAACCCTAGAAAGAACCAAACTATTATACAGTCTAATTTTAGTCTTTAGGTGTATACGCCTATTTCTCCACAATCTCCATAGATTCTTAAAAGTCCCGGCAGCAATACCCATTCGTCTGTTAGACTAAAACTAATACATTTTTTTCAACGAAAAAATATATTTTGTAATTACTTGAGAAGTCGTATTACGGTATAATCTTTTTTGCAAGGACTGATGCAACCGAAATCAAGAAAACTTTTTTCTCATCGTTATATTTTTATGGAAGCAATTTTGATAGAAAATACGCGATTTTACGTATATTAAGCAAATGGGTCTGCTCTACGTGTTACTGGGTTGATTAAAAAGGCAGACTATGAATATAGCATTCCTAAAAGATTTTTAATACTTTACCTAAAAAATTATCACAAAAAAAGCACGAAACATTCGCTCTCAAATGTTACATTTTCAGATCCTGCACTGGGTCATAAATACTCAAAAGAAAAAACTGCTTCAGAGTTGTCCACACTTCAACTACCAGCAAAATATGTCTTTCATTTGTGAGGAAACAAAACACATTAGACATATTTATACCTTTTAAAGAAATAATTTTAGATACCTTTTTCTCCATCTTTTTCAAGTATTCAAACCAGAAGCAGGTAGAGCAGACCTATTTTGTCACCTATGCGATATCACAAGCAATACTTTTATACCTACAAAGCATCAGAGGCAGTCTCTCCAGTTCCGTATATAGCTAAGTGTCATGGAATGACCTCCTCATTCTTAATGTCGCATTTGACGGATGGTGGCCTTTCCAAGCCCATCAATATTCTCCATTGTCTGGAGGGCACGGCAGGGAGTTTCGTGGAACTAAATCTCAACGTTGGGCCTGGTGTGACTCGAACCTGTGAACTGCAGCTTACAAGTCAACACTGGCCCTGGTGGGACTCGAACCTAGGAACTGCAGCTTACGAGTCAATGCTGGCCCTGGTGGGACTCGAACCTGGGAACTGCAGCTTACGAGTCAACGCTGGCCCTGGTGGGACTCGAACCTGGGAACTGCAGCTTACGAGTTTGGTGCACTGCCGACTGAGCCAGCCCCGCCCCTAGTCTATCTGTGCCAACTAGTCCAATCTATGGGTTGAAAGTATCAGCAAATTCCGATTTGCCTCCAAAATATTTCTCAAAGTAGTTTCCTTTCAAAGAAACTGTGAATTGTTATAATTATCAAGCAATTATTTGAACGTTTTTCTAAAACACGTAACTTTTTTATCTATCTTCCTATTACTTTTCGCTCGACATTTATTTTTCAATTTGTCAAAATAGTCGTTCCCCCATAATTTTCGAATGCAATGTGGAAATTTAATGATTTTTGTGTCGAATGAAAGCTTGTAATGCAAGGAATGTCATAGGCTATAAAAAAAAGTGACTCCCACGCTTCCTTCCTGCTAAAACATGGTGGAATTATGAAAACAATTGTTCCCCTATATCTAGAAAGCTGGCGCGGAAAGTAACAAGTTAGGTATCAAATGAAAGCTTGTGAATCATGGAGTGTCGTAAGCTATAAAAAAAGACTTCTCTTGCTTTCTTTCAAACTAAAAACGGAAAATATGAAAGCCGTTCTTTTATTATATCTTCTGAATGCGAGGGCCTACAGTTAGGAGGGGTGGAATTTGGCGGGATCGACCTTAACGAGTTGGATCTCAGATAAAGGCGAATTTTCCAAAAGGGAGGAAAATTCGGGTCGTTGCTTATTAGTAATGTATCAAAGTTCCTGAAGGTAGGTGTTTTTAGTGACAGACAAAAATATAAATTTAAACAATACCTATCCTTATATGCACCCTAAAATGTAGAAAATAAATCTAATGCATATCGACGGTGCAATCAGTTACAGAGTTCATATTCACTTTGAAGGAAGATGGGTCGCCAGCAAACTTGACAAGTAAGTAAATCGGCGCCCTATGTTCCTTTGAAGTGAATACAAACTCTGACTGATTGCACCATCGATATGCTTTAGGTTTATTTTCTACTTTTTAGATTGGGGAGGGAGGGGGTGAGGTCTTCAGTCAATAGCATGCCAGTCTCGTAATATGTAGTCCCCAGGTTCGAGTCCCAGCTGGGTCAGCATTGAGATTATCTCCGCAAAACTTCCCGCCTTGCTCAGGGTCAGTAGAGGACACTGATGGGAGTAGTCATGATACTTTTATAGCACGGGCGTGGCCGAAATGACATCATCACTGCATTTTCGCTGGGTGCTTTCTGTTGCTAGGTTTCCTACTTTTTTAGGAGGGGTGTGGTCGAAATGACGTCATCGCTGGATGTTTTCTGTTGCAAGGTTGCCCTCCAGTGGCGTTCTAACTTGGGTTGGTGAAGAGTTCAACATCCTAGGATGGGGGCTGCAAAATTTATTGGTTGACCCCCTTTTTCCTCTTCATTACCGCTGGAGAGTTTCTGTTGAGTCACACCTCCTTGCCGTGTGCGGGAGAGCCATACCCTATGCACGTTAAAGAACACGCTGGATGGCCTTGACGGGAGGCTACCATCTGTCTCCCAACAGCTGTTCCAGTGGGTCCCCTCCCCCAACCTTCTCTGAGCCTTCGGGGTCCATGTGACCTGGCCATTTAGCCCATGGTGTGCAAAAAAGTGCCGCTCAGAGGTAAAACAACCCAACCCAACCCACACCTCCTTGACTGTCAACCTCTAAGTTTTTGTTGCAAGGTTGCCCTCCAGTGGCGTCCTAACTTGGATTCCACTGTAGGGGAAGAGTTCGACATCCTAGGATGGAACACTGCTATGAGGTTTACTCCTCTAAACTACACTCTGCCATCAGCAAAAAAAAATGACGCTGATGGGCTTGCTCAGGTTACTGTTTGTTGGTTGGGACTTGAAGCAATGATTTCTTGTTCATTATGCACATTAAGAAACACAATTGCCTTGACGGAAGACTCGCATCTCTTTGCAGTGTGGCCAGTTACTCAGTTCTGAACTATTTGTGTCATTATGTGGCAAAAGCGTTAGAGGTAAAACACTCCAACTTTATTGTAACTTGATGTTATAAAGTTTTTTGCTGTTTGCTGGACTTTCGAATCAACCTTTATACGTTTAAGAAAAGGTTTAATAATTGCTGATTGTTTCAATTTTCATGAAACTTTTAAAGTTTTTTTTTCCATGGGTGGCATTGGATCTTACAGAAATGGTTCCCTGATTTTTATTTATTCAGATTTCCAAGATATTTTAAATTATCTTATCATAGGATTTAATTTTTTGACATCGTCTTAACATTTAATGTACTTTACTAAATAATGACAATACCCCTCTGAAGAACTGCTTGCCACCGAGATCTTACAAGAGCCTGTCAGTTTATACGCCATAGTAGAAGGTCTGTGGGAAAGGCGAGACCTCAGGAGAAAAACAATGCTGGCCTTACCCGGGTTCATACCCAGGTCCCTTTGATCAATAGCCAAGCATTGTAACAACTCGACAATGGAACAGCACTGTACTAAGCCAGATAGCTTATAATTCTGGTGGTATTCTTCGTTTATATGGAAGGTTTATGTTATAATCTATCATTAGAGACTGCAAATTATTCACTTTCACAATGCTTGATAATTTCAAGTTGTAAAACCTATGTCTGGAAAGTTCTGAGATTTGGGTTGTTTTGGGTTGTTTTACCTCTGAGCGGCACTTTTTTGCACACCATGGGCTAAATGGCCAGGTCACATGGACCCCGAAGGCTCAGAGAAGGTTGGGGGAGGGGACCCACTGGAACAACTATTGGGAGACAGATGGTAGCCTCCCGTCAAGGCCATCCAGCGTGTTCTTTAACGTGCACAGGGTATGGCTCTCCCGCACACGGGGCCACGGCTTAACGTCCCATCCGACGGACGGCGGCCTTTCCAAGCCCATCGGTGTCCCCTATGACCGTGGGCAGGGCGGGGAATTTTGCGGAGATAAATCTCAACGCTGACCCAGCTGGGACTCGAACCTGGGAACTACAGATTACGAGCCTGGCGCGCTACCGACTGAGCCACCCCCGCCCCGAAAGTTCTGAGACTGAATTATTGAAGACAAATCAGGAATAACCGACCAGTTCTGTTTCTTTGGCAGTAAAGTAGAATTATTCCCTTACTGCTAAGCAAGTTTTTACATGTTTAGATCTGCACAGCTACTCACTGCAATGGTTCTCGATTTTGCTATGTAACACTTTTACACGGTCAGAGTCCGAGATCTTTTGCAAAAAAAACTGTCAAATAGCTATTCGAATGTTGTCAGATGAGCTGAACATCAGCCTGAAAGAAATGTCTGATGATCTAGGCAACAGAAAATTGAATGCTATCACTATTCTGACGTTCAGATATCCGTGACAGAACAGTCCACAGCATTAGAGAAAATGCTTTCCAGGACTGCTTCAAAGACTTCCAGAAATGCTGGAATCGGTGTATTGATGCAGGACGAAATTAATTCGAAGATGATCCTTAGCACCAGAGTGTAAGTACACCATACTCATGTTTATACCGTCAGTCTCAAAACGTTCTGGACATTGATTGTATTTCTAAATTCATCTTTATCAAGAGTGATCAAGGTACAGACAAATTTGCAAGATTCATATGAAAATGAGAAGTTTATAATTTGTTTAGGTGGGAAAATCTGGCCTTAGGATGTAAAATTGTCAAGCAGTTACAGCCATCTCAGAACGAGATCAAAATGTATATTTTCTAATACAATTTTATAAGAATAACAATGTGAATGGTTAATTGGTTTATTTTGTTTTCTGAAATAAAGCGATACTTTCTGGAAGCAACAAATAAACTTTTTAATCTATTTTCAGGGTCGGCCATATAACATGGAGCTAAAATAAAATTACACAAATATATCTCTTTTTGGATTTCAAAGCAATGAGGCGAGTTAGGGAAAAACGACGTGATTTGGGGAGAGGGAAGTGGACACCCCCACCTGGGTACATCTTTGCTTTCAGCCAGACCCGGATCTAGGAAAAATAAGGGGAGAAAAAAGATGGTTTTATCAATCCATTGGATTTGCCAAAACCATCCAACTACCCTTGTCCCATCGAAAACCTTACAGTAATAAGTATTGTAAGCAAGGTATAATACTTATTGTACCTTGCCTACAATCCGAGCTCTCACATATCAATGATTTGCTCTCTCTCAGAAGGCATAAATTGTGCATAAGGGTCCCGCCAGCGTCTCCAAGACATGTTCCCAACATTTTTGCAGAATGCACTCTCTCACTGTTGGTTGTACTTCGATACGAGCTTGTAGGCACCCAGTGTTTAAACATGGCTCGGATGGGTGTTACCTGTCTATTCGTTGAGGGACTTTGATCATTTACATATCTCCAACGGCCTATTGCGATTTATACATCTCTACTTCCATTCCTTCTTGGTGTTGCGATTTCCACTTTGAACAATGTAGTTGTCACTGACTAAAAGCTCATTCTTTAAAATATTTTACTCTAGTCAGTTTTAATCTTTTTTATAATTCTACACTTTATTTCTTGAAAGAATACACAAATATATTTTATATTTTGGCAGATTAAAATTTTTTAAAATTCACACTTTAAATTCATACTTTTTTCTTTGGACTTTTTTTATTTACATACATAAGCAATATTGAATATAGCCTTTGCATCCATAATTTGCGGAATCATGTTTTGAACGTTCATCTTCAAAAATATAAAAGGATGCAATGGGAAAAATGTAGAGCAAAGTGTGGTAAAAACAACTAAAATCAGATGCATTACAGTCCTTCAGACTCACCATGATTTTTTTTCTATACCACCATAGCAAAATGCATTTTCCAGTGCCAAAATTTATTTATGTCTATATATCAGAAACACTCAAGATTAGCTGATAGACGTCATTAGTGGCAATCCAAAAACGTATGAGTAGGCTAAATGATCAATGTACGATCACTCCTGGGTTAATGAGGTTTGGTACAGTAGACGATTTAGCACTTGCTACTTCAATGTTTGACATTTCAATGGTCTTCACCAAGAAATGAGATTTAACAATTTAAAAATAGGCATTTGAAAATTGTTAATCTTAAAAATAAGTAGCACATGTGTAAAAAAAAGGAATGTGAAATAATAAGCAAGTGGTATGCAGTTCGCAAATCACTCTGCAACAATCCATACACATAGCAGGATTGCTAAAATATTAGGACTGGTAGTATTATTCTGGAAGATCTATTGATAAAATATTACAACTGGAAGTATTATTCTGGAAAACTACGGATCAAGTATTGTGCATGTGAAAAATTTGCATTGCTCACATACTTCGAAATAGCAGTAATGAATACCTCAAAAGCCTCCTTGTAAGAGATGGCCTGCTGATCATCAGTACTTCTGTACAAAGGAATATTCATGGTCACAAACTCATCAACAGGACATCATTTTTTAGGTATAGATAGCTGCACAGATTTATTATGAATAAGACTTACTAGAAATACTGGCATAAAAGTAGGCTCCTAAATTTTCTTAGTAACAAAGAGATTAATAATGGATATAATTCAAAAATATTCACAAATGTATTTATTATATAACACATTAGGGAAAATGAATTTGTAGTTAAATATACTCTATATGAGGCAATGGCAACTTTAATAGAGCCTGTACAAAACTAATTTCCACAATTTATCATATAAATGGTTCATCACAAGATGAAAATACAAAGTTGTATTTAGTGTTGCTATAGAATAAACAAATTTAACACAAATATATTATCTATAATCATAAAAGAACTAATAATAAAATAAAGAAACTACAACACTCACAAAATATACACAATATTGTACCTACATTTAATATTTAAATTTTGTTACTTTTAAATAAGCTATTTTTTTCAGTTCTGGATGGCCAAAAGCATTTATCATATTTTAAATAATTATATACCCCAAAACAAAATAATTCAGTGCTGCGTAAGTTCTATGATGTTTATTCCTCATATAAGCATTAAAAAAAACCTCTTAGCAGATATTGAAGCCTTAAGAAATAACCAAAAACTGAGCTAACCAAATAACTGAACATAGAAAAATCAATTAGGTAATGTTAACAATAAAGAAAGAGGATCTATATTGCGAACTAATTCGATCCTCCATTCAAATACTGAATGATTTTACTGCTCCAGCCCAGCTTTGAAAGTCCATTAGATATTCTAAAAAAGTCATTAAAAATATTTGGAGTAACTGTTTTATCTGATTATGAGCTAAATGATGCCATTATTATTACCCTGAAAAGTAAAAAGCAACAAGTGCCAAAATGGTCAAGGGAAATAATTATCTAGCAATAGAAACAGCACATAATTAGAGGATCTTAGTTAATTCCTTTTCTGTATTCTTTTTAATCTAAACAGTATTATTCAACATAAAAATGTACTTATATATATACACAGTCATATTAGAATAATATGACCACCCACGGAATTATACCCACCCAGGCACATGACAAGGTCGACCACACGGAGATATAAATGGCTGGCCAGATGAGCCATAGTAGGTAACGCGAGCACAATCGTCAGAGGTATTGATTTGTTGGACATTCAAAAAGGAATGATGATTGGCTACCACACCAAGGGTGGATTTGTTGTTTCACCTCTGAGCGGCACTTTTTTGCACACCATGGGCTAAATGGCCAGGTCACATGGACCCCGAAGGCTCAGAGGTTGGGGGAGGGGACCCACTGGAACAGCTGTTGGGAGACAGATGGTAGCCTCCCGTCAAGGCCATCCAGCGTGTTCTTTAACACACACAGGGTATGGCTTAACGTCCCATCCGACTGACAGTGGCCTTTCCAAGCCCATCTGTTGGATGGCTGCCTTTCCAAGCCCATCGGTGTCCCCTACTGACCGTGGGCAGGACAGGGAATTTTGCGGAGATAAATCTCAACGCTGACCCAGCTGGGACTCAAACCTGGGAACTACAGATTACGAGCCTGGCGTGCTACCGACTGAGCCACCCCCGCCCTTCACCAAGGATGGAAGCATCTCGGAAACAGCATTAGCATATAATGCATGAGCAAAAGGAGCCTTAATTCATCCAACCAGGTTATCTTTTTCCAGTCCTGAACAGTCCAGTGTGAATGCTCCTATGCACATTGGAGAAGTGGTTTCATGTTCTTCACTGACATCGGTACTCAACATGGTCAGTGGCTATTGTTGCCCATTCATAACAAGGTCCGATGTGTGGTGCATTCGGAGATGACCTTCTGCACACCAATATTTAAATCTGTGGCAATTGCCTGGTTCTGAACAATGTTTGCAGCCCATAGTATATGTCCGAAACTAAAAATAGATTTAAGAAACTATAAAATCTTATTTCATAAGCAATATGATTTTAACCTTTCCCGCAAGGTGGAATATTTTGGTAATTGGGAAACATCTTATTCGTTATCTTTGCGTCTTGTGAAATTCAATTAAATTTCAACAGATTCCAGATACGAGAATTTCATTGATCTGTGATTTAGAGAGAGGGCACACCACTGCAATGCGACGATGATCCTACTTTGGGCCATTCGCAAGGTGCTGTAATAAGGGTGTACCAAGAATGTACTGCATGCACACCGAGTACTTCTAGACGTCCTAACTGTGGAGTCCCAAAAGCCATAAACTTCAGAGCAGAATATCGCCTCCGTCAACTGTAAAGGGCAATCAACGCGCAACAATGCAGCAATTGGCTACTCAAATAAACGCTGGGGCACCCAGGTACTTCCCCGATAATAGTAGAGCAAACCCTGTTACATATGGGTCTCCAGAGTCGACACTGTGGTAAAGGCACCCATATTAACCAAGGTCCATTGGCAATGATGCCTGCAGTTCGCACAGGACTACTGTTATTGGACAGTGGAAAAGGTTGTCTTCTCCAACAAATCGAGGTTTCTACTCCACAAAGGTGACGGGCAGTGGTGGATACGGTGTCAAACACACGAGAACCAACACTCAGACACGCCTGTCGGTCAAGTACAGGCTGTTGGTGGCAGCGTGCATGTCTGAGGGATTTTTTCCTGGTATGACCTGGGACCACTGGATGAGTGTTACTGGTTGGTACTGAACACCAATACCTGAACTCACTGACCACATGCATCCCTTCATGTTGGACGTTTACCCTTGTGGTGATGGTGTCTACCAACAGTACAATGCACCCTGCCATGTCACTAAGGTGGTGCGTGATTGGTTCCAGGAACACGACAGCGATGTCTCCGTTGTCCCTTGGCCAGCAAAATCACCTGGCCTCAATCCCATAGAGCACTTGTGGGACCATTTGGATCGACAGGTTCGGCGTGCAGACCAATAACCACGTCATTTCTGGAATCTCAATGCTCTGCTGGAGTCCGAATGGACATGTGACTCTGGCAACCTTCCAGGGCCTCATTGTGTGCATGCCACGCCGTCTCACCGCTGTCATCCGGGTTAAGGGTGGTTATTCCCATTATTAGGTAGGTGGTCATATTATTCTGATACGACTATGTATATATATAAAACACCGAACAACATACCTAACCAAAATGCTATGTGGCAGATTTCAGGGAGAGGTCGAAGATGTAACATATCCATTGGAACATTCATTTCAAGTCCTTTTCTTCTTATTGATCAGTTTTGCACAAATTATAACTGCCTAAAACAATCTTCGTAATTTGAAGCTTCACAAGCTACTTCAGCGAATGAACCAGTGAGTGATAAATAAATAACCGATTTATTTCACAATTATCATTGTTGGGAGATTTATGTATCCTGTGTTACAGCTAGAGATGCTAAACGATTCGGTGGTTGATTCAATGGTTATAGTTCGTTTAGGTGTTGTGCAGTTAAAAGCTCATGTATGTACTAGCTATTAACTGCACACCTAAACTACAACCATCGAATTGTTTACCATCTCCAGCTGCAACACAGGAGACATAAATCTCCCAACAAGTGATAACTGTGAAATAAATCGGTTATTTACAAGCTACCTTATTCAATAACTGACCACAATTGGCCCTCAGGACTATTTTTTTAAAGCTCTGCTCCTCCATTTGATAGGTGTTGTTAAACATTACTTAGCCCTTCCTTATACATCTAAATACTATTCAGATTTACTACATTCTATGATATGTAACAATTACGCTACAATGGTATTAAACTATGCCCAATTAAAGAAGAAACTACATCTCACAAGCAGATTATCACTTACTATTACATGCTAAATCATATATTTTTTTTAGAGAAATGATATTATACCCATCCATTAATTTACACTGTATAGGTTCAGAGAAATCACCGTATAAATCGAAACCAACAACTTACGGAGAAAAGTGGGATAAGTTCCAAAAAAAGAAAAACTTTGCTATGAATAAAACATACATTGAAGCTTTATTTATACATAGTTATCTCAAAAGTCAGTTCAGCACGAATAATAATAAACATTAACGTAGCATTATTTGGAACTCTGTTTATACTATATTCAGATAAGTTAATTTTCTACCTTTCTTTTTGGCCACGAAAAATATTCATCGTTAATGTAGATACCACTAATCTGGACAAAATTCAAAAGGATATTTATGAACTGAATACAAATTAGAAATTAAGTATTTCTATCTAGTGCTTTATTTTGCAAAATTAATATTTATATATTTTATGAAAGTGTACTTACGAATCAGCTGTATTCAACCTATATAAAAGTCTACAATTTTAAACTTGTTGCTAAAAACGGTTTTCAGTAGGCTGAAAAATTCATTCTAGAAACATCAGATCTCGTTGCCGATTCAAAACAGCCTTTATTTCGTTAAGATGTCGTGAGATAGCTTGCATTAAAATGAATTTTTGCGAAAGAATATAAATAAAACTTGTTAGATATGACGATTTGGTTAACATAGCAATGCAATGCACTATTATCTATTTATTCTTGAAAATAAACTATCACAATCAAAACCATTCAGTTGATTTTTACTTTGGGATGAGTCTAATAATCTCCCTTGAGGCTATAACACTGCTACTTCGTAATATGCACTATATCTACACATTAAAAAAAAACTCAATCCGTACCATATAAAAGCAAATGGTTGCATTCGCTTGACCGTGCAAAACAGGGTCTATCATCGTGTAAATTGAAACTGGTTGCATTTTTTTTTACCGTTTAAAATCGAAACCGTGTAAATCGAGGGAGAAGCATTTTACCGTTTTTCTTCTTACGAAAATTGCTGCAAAATTTGTTGAAAATTCTGAATTTAGATATTTTATATAAATTACAATTTGCTTGTACAAACAGCAGCAGCGACGAAGCATGCATGAAAACAACTGAGATAGACCAGGGGAGTAGCGAAGGATTATGATTGAAGGAGGGGGGGGAGAGAAATTGAAAAATTTCCAACTCGAAAATCAAATTTTGTCAACTGAGAAAATAATGTCTCTGTCAGGGTTCATACCTAGATTTTCGCTCCGTGGGTGGGTGGTGGTAGTGGGGGGGCTATTTTCCACAACGTTCCTGTATTCCTGCATTTCACCATGTAACTTCCAATTTTGCCAACTAGCCATAACTTCACACAAATAATCCCAATATTTACATCTCGCCTGAATTATAATTAGTGTCAATTTTTCAAACTACCCTTGGTTTGGCCAACCCTCTTTACTTTCCCATAACCAATCTTTACATCTCTCTTAAATTTGCGGAGTCACTTCAAATTTTTCAAATTCCCAAAGATTTTGCCTACTTGTCTCGATTTGGCCAACTCTCTTTTATTTCACAAAACTAATCCCAATTTTCACAACTCGCCAGTATTTTACCAAGTGGATTCAAGTTTGGCCAACTACCCTACATTTTGCAAAGTGGCCTCGAATTTGCTAACTATCCGTAATTTTACAGAAAAAAATTTTTTTTTTTACATCTTCCCTTAATTTGCCATCTCACTTCGAATTTTATCAATTCTTAATTGCACAAAAAACACAATTTTCACAACTCCTCAAGATTTTGCCAACTCTCCTTAATTTCACAAAACCAATCCCAATTTTCACAACTCGCCCGTAATTTACCAAGTTTCCTCGATTTTGCCAACTCGCCACAATTTTAAAGAAAAAAAATCCCAATTTTTTACATCTCTCCTGATTTTTTCCAATTCCCCTAGATTTTGCTAACACACCATAATTTTACACAAAAAGATTCCAATTTTTACATCTAACTTGAAAATTGCCAACTCCCGACGATTTTGCCAGGTCACTCCAAATTTTGCCAACTAACCTGTATTTTACTAAGTGGCTTCGAATTTTGCCAACTGCCCTAGATTTGCCAAGTTGTCTAGATTTTGCTAACTCCCCTTAATTTCACAAAAAAAAAAGATTACAAATTTTTACAACTCACCTAGACTTTATGAAGTCCGAATTTTGCCAACTCCAAGTTACTTTGGGGAGGAAAGGCTCCTCCCCAAAGTAACTCTGTAATCTATTATACAGTCAACTAATCTATTATACATCAACTAGTAATCTGTTATAGAATAGATTACTGGTTGACTGAGCCATCAATAACTTGCAGGACCAGCTCAAGATACCAATGAACCAGGCAACCACATGTGGGTGGTAACAACTTATGGGCACTGTTACAGTATTCTTTCAAATATAATTATATAATAATTTTATTAAAGCACTATCTTTGCTGAGGGCACTAAAATACCTGTCACTGTCTCTAACTTGCCAATCAACTAATGATCTTGTTCTATGATACTACTGGTTAACTAATAATCAATAGCATAATTAACCAATGACCTTTGACAGCCACTGGTGCATTCAAATGTGCAGTCTCATTGTCTCAACTACCATGTGGAGGTACAACCAGGCTGTGAGTTGTTTGGGTTGTTTTACCTCTGAGCGGCACTTTTTTGCACACCATGGGCTAAATGGCCAGGTCACATGGACCCCGAAGGCTCAGAGAATGTTGGGGGAGGGGACCCACTGGAACAGCTGTTGGGAGACAGATGGTAGCCTCCCGTCAAGGCCATCCAGCGTGTTCTTTAACGTGCACAGGGTATGGCTCTCCCGCACACGGGGCCACGGCTTAACGTCCCATCCGACGGACGGCGGCCTTTCCAAGCTCATCGGTGTCCCCTACTGACCGTGGGCAGGGCGGGGAATTTTGCGGAGATAAATCTCAACGCTGACCCAGCTGGGACTCGAACCTGGGAACTACAGATTACGAGCCTGGCGCGCTACCGACTGAGCCACCCCCGCCCCTCCAGGCTGTGAAATTTTGTTCTTCGACATGTCTATTCTGAGCTACAGCTGCTGCATTTGGCTAATTCTAGCAAAGTCTTGTTTGACATTGTCTACCCATCACATCTCCCCCTTTTCCCGAGGCCTTTAGACATGTTCATAACACTATTCGCCAATCTACAGCAATGCTGGGTTGTTTTACCTCTGAGAAGCACTTTTTTTTGTACACAATGGGCTAAAGGCCAGGTCACAAGCTGTAGGAAACCACAGATAACATACAACAGAAGCTTAGTAATTCATAGAATTAAGAATAGGCTTAGAATAATTATGAACTTAAAAATCATTAGATAAGCAAATATATAGTCAAAAAGAAATATGCACTTTCTGTTCAAATTTCCATCTATGGTCAAGCTTTGGAGAATGATTCAGGCATCTTATGAAAATATTAAAACTAGGTATATACAAATATTAACCACTCTGGAAGTCGAATATTTAGAGGAAAAATTGTCTTGAGTCGGGTGGGATATGAACCCACGACCTCCTGATAACATGTCAGGTGCTCTAAACCACTGAGCTACCGGCCGCCGATCAAGATTTCCTCTAACAGATGATATAAACATTCTCAACCTATAGTACATATTCCATTATGTCACATATAGGCGCTGTTTCGGGCGATCTTAGCCACAATACGGCAAATAAAGGCCTTAAAAATGGAAAGTATATCTTACGAGTATTGCAATTAATTAAATATTGAATAAGTTACAAGTACGAGTATACAATTAATTAAATCGGCGGCCGGTAGCTCAGTGGTTTAGAGCACCTGACATGTTATCAGGAGGTCATGGGTTCATATCCCACCCGGCTCAAGACAATTTTTTCTCTAAACATTAAATCAACTTCCAGAGTGGTTAATATTTGTATATAACGAGAATGTCGAGTTTATTCAATATTTAATTAAAACTAGGTATATTTATAAACTTAAAAATATAGTGGTTCTCAAACTGTGGATCACTAGCAGCTCGGAATAAAGCTCACAAAGCTCTGATAAGTTTTATATTTGTTAGCATTTTTAGCTAATTTTTTTTTCAATAGCATGTGACTGTGTTTATATAAGTGTTTTGCGACAAATATATTGTGTTAAATGCAAAAAAGGTAGTTTTCATTTGAGACATAACTCGTGATTGACACCAGTGAAATTTCTCTCCTTTTTTGTGTCGTAGAAGAGTGTAGGTCATAACTTGATGCAACCCACCAGGACACTCCCCATATTACAAGCTTTCACTTGACACATAACTTCTTACTTATAGGCCATCGTACTGAAGGATAGTGGAACAATTGTTGAAACCTTTCCTTGTTTTTAGGGGGAGAAGGCATTGGAGATACATTTTTTATAACCTGTGACACTCTCCATATCAAACGCTTTCATTTGACAGATAACTCATTGCTCAGCCTTCGCAGATATAGTGGAACAATTGTTTACAAATTTCTCCCTTTTCAGATGGGAAAAGAGCAAGGGTATAAACTTCTTTTGGCTATGATATTCATCATGTCACAAATTTTCGTTTCACACATAATTCGTTGTGTCAGTCAACAGATTGGGAAGATATGGTGCAGCAGTCATTTTAACAAGCAAGCAAACCGATAAATATTTAGTGAAAAGCAATAGGAAAACATGCAAAAATAAAAATTCCATGATCACTATACTACTGTGAAGTGATGGATTACTATATGCAGACAAGAACAAAAAATGTGGTATTCATGTTGCGTTCCTACTAATAGATATACTTGAGGCTAAAGACCTGATATAAAGTAAAAATTATTATTTCATGAATGTTTCCAAAAATACTCATTTCAAAACAAAGGTACAAAATTTCCCTCAAAAATGCATTTGCAACATATAATTGTCCTAATCCCAGTAACGAGTTTAATGAATTTAAGTAGCTCTTAACTAACTGCAAACATATTCTAAGGTTTTTATTCTGTCAGGAAAAGGGAACACAATCAAAAGTAATCTATATTGTCATAACAATAGTGAAACTCCTTTCCTATCAATTATATAACTATTCATAGGACTTTTAGAATGTCCTTGCATTAACACTGGAAAACTCTACCTAACAGATTGAAATAACAAAAGAAATTTCTACATAACAAGTTGAAATGATATAAACATTTTAAATTGTTAGATTCCAGGAACTTGCATTAGCCACTATTTCCATATATATTATCATGCAATATATAAAATAGCATACTATACCATGAAGGTCTGGATAATATAGGTTATTTTCTAGATATTAATTGAATCTCCATGATAAAATGTGATATTAATTTCAACTTACTATTTGACGGTTGGCCAAAACCATGTTGTCTCTACTGACTTAGAAAGCAATAGAACTTTTTACACATCAGATATTACAAATGTCAATTTTTATACGGATGGAAAATACAAGAAAGCACCTTTCAAAAATTCTAGTAATATGAGATTTTTAAGATGCTAATATGACTAGGATTTCAAATGAACCCCTGAGTATAGTGCCAAATATTCTAATTACTACCAGTCCATCATTAACTCTTATTATCTCATTTACAATTTTTAAAAGTGATATTCATGCACTGCATATAACTTAACTATATGCATCTCCTTCTTAAGGACAAACTTAATAATTAAATTCTTGCATGCAGATGCAACCACTAAAAAATTATCAACAAGCCTAGCTTTAATGTCATCTGCAGACAAACTAAAAATCTTAAAACACAAATAAAATATAATCTCAGGAAGTCACATGAAATGGAAAACTTAGTGAGTAGGTTGGATTAAAAATATCATATATTTTCCTTATCAAATGCATACTTTTTTCCCCTGAATTTAGCATACAAATAACAAGTTGCACGACTCATGTAAGGATAAGTTTTTAACCATAGCCAAACAGCACACATGCTGTAGTTAGTTAGCTGTTTTACTTCTGAGTGACACTCTTTTTGTGCACATACAATGGGCTAAATGGCCAGGTCACAAGAACCCCAAGGGATCAGAAAAGGTTGGGGAAAGGGGATCCACTGGATAGCTGTTAGGAGACAAGTGATAACCTGCATCTCAAGACCATCCAGAGTTTTAACATGCACTGGGTATAGCTCTTCTGCAAATTGACCCATGGCTTAACATCCCATCCGATAGGCAATGGATTTTTCAAGCCCATCAGTATCTCCTTTCTGACTAAAGATTTGGCAGAGATAAATCTCAATACTGGCACAGCTGGGACTCAAACCTAGGAACTGCAGATTAGTAGCCTGACACAATACCAACTGTCAGCCCTGCCCCCACATGCTTTGCCAATCTTTCTTGACTGCAAAACATGACAAAGTCAATGTAGCCTATATTACAATAAGCTTTAACAATATGGCAATGCCATTATGATAATGCAATAATGGCAGGGTTTATTTATTTACTTCCAGCTGATGCCCATATTTTCAACCTTTTTCCAAAATAGGTTATACAAATAGGGTGCATGTGATACACAAAAATATATGTTATATTAAATTACAGGAAAAACATATTTGAGGACCTGAAAGATAAATTAGGGTGACAGCCACCCACCAAGACTATCATCATGCATCTACACTTTATTCAAGATTCAACCCAAGCTTTTTAATTGTAGACTAATACATTAAACTTTCAAGTATTATAATGGCAAAATCAGTATACATATATACAATAGAACTTCAGTAGTATGACATTTCAAGAGGAATGAAGATATGGAAATTATCAGGATTATCAAATTACCAAGGTTCATATGAAAGATAAGTTGAAATGTAGCACAGAGAATATTGCTTTATTAAGCCTCCAAAAGGTTTAAAATTCAGGCAATGAAAATCAAAATAGTGGCATTTGTACTGAAGTATTTTAGCAGCAGTAAAATACAGTTCAGCTCTGTTTAGATTTGAACTTAAACATGTTAAAATTTTCCTACTGATATATATATACTCAGCAGAAACTTGATTAGGCACAGTTCCATGTTATATCAATAGTAACTCAGATACAAAAACGCTGCGACTTCTTAAATAAACTTTTACGAAAAAATGTGACTGAAGATAATTTCAAGATCTGAATCAAATTTATATAACTAATTATATTATATAACTAATCAAATTTATATAACTTATGTAACTCTAAATTAATTTTTAAAATTAAATACCCCCTCATGCAGCTGCTTGCCAGAGAGGTCTGACAGGAGCCTGTCAGTTTATATGCCATAGTAGAAGGTCTGAGAGGATGGCAAGACCTCAGCAGAAAAACAACACAAACGTCCATGCCTTATCCAGGGCTCGAACCCAGGTCCCATTAGGTCAGTTGCCAAGCGCGCTAACCATACCAAATAAATATTATTGAAGATCGAGATCTTCAATAATATTTGTTTGGTATTTAGAGTTACAAAAATTGGAATATTTAATAGCAACAATGCATATAAATAATTGCTCTGAAAAGTTAACAAAAACAAGTTAAAACAAAAGTAATAACCATTAGACTAAATTTTACCAATGCATGCAAAGAGTACTTTTAACAGTTCGTGAAATAATTATGCTAATTTTCATCAATTTTGAACGATTTTTTGCAGAAGGAACTAACTTGCTAAATGTTTCAGCTTCCAGAACTCTTTAAATACTGAATGCATGTTGTTGGAAATTTAAATTTAAATAGATTTTATTCAGCTTTCACTCTATTCAAAATTTTTCATTTTCATTAAAAAATGTCATTCTTGATGTAAAATTACTTTATTAAACTTGTCCAAATATAATTAATAAAATAATTAGTGAACAGAATCATGAAAAGCATATTTGTTCCCTTGGAGAGTAAATAATGAACTAAACTTTGCTTTTCATCAAGATACTAATTCATTAAAAATTTACAGAGTTGCATGAGTTGTAATTTTGACAAGACAGATGGTTTTCTATTGAAAACATTTAAACTACAACGATGTTTCTCTACCCTGTCCAGATGGGATAAACTAGCTAAGAAAACTCTTGGAGAATTTTTTATGTCAAGTCAAAGAAGTTACTGCGATTCTAATGTACACACATTTATAATTTGCAAAGTGATTCTTTTAAATTTCCAAACTAAGCTTAATACAATTTATAAATAAATACATCATATACTATCTAAACATTGAAATAGAAAAAAAAAACTTTCTTACCATGGGAATAATGAACTACTTATGTCCAAGTGATGCATAAGCACATTTAAAACCTTCATTAAGGTATTTATTAATTAAAAAAAATTGAGAATGACAGTAGTGTAGTTAGTTAGTTAGTTTTGATAAGTTATTATCAAAACCAATAGCAAAGTGTTTATGCTCAGAAGGTGTGAAGGGCTACTAAGAAAATTTCTAGGTTCTGTGAATGAAAAAAAGTTTTTTTCTTGGAAAAATCATATTACTAAAATAGGTAGAATTTTGTGTCTATACAGTGTAAACATTCAAAATGATCGATTCTGTATATATACATATTCCACATGATCTATGTTCTTTCTATTATGTTGTGAGGAATCTGTTCAATACAGGCCCCTGTGAAACTGCCCCATTTGTTCCCCATTTTCAGCATCCTGAAGGTTGGGTTGTTTTACCTACGAGCAACATTTTCCTGTATACAATGGGCTAAATGGCTAGGTCGCAAGGATTCCAATCTCTCAGAAAATGATAGGGGAACTGAACCCATTGGACAGTTGTTAGGAGACATAGTGGCGTTCCTTCAAGGCCATCAGGGTGTTCTTTATTACATAGAGGGTATAGCTCTCCTGCACATAAGGCCACAGCTTTAATATCCCAGCTGGGCCTAAAGGTGTAAAGGCTTCTGTCAATCTTTTTTTACAATTTGAATCAGGTGCTACATTATTTTTACAGACATATAAATAGCATACCAACAGCAGATGCATGGCATAAATATATTCATTCATAGTTTAGAGCAGATTTTATCTCGATTACAAATGGTTTTAGTACCTACATCTATATTGCACAATAGCATCACTGTATTCTCAAAAGCACCGAGTAATTCCATGTTATTTCAATGGGAAGACAAAGTTGAAGTTTGTAAAATAAACTTTCTATAGAAAAATGAGATACATCCGATTCTGAATATTTATTCGATACTAGCTGAACTGTACCCAGCATTGCACGGGTTGGGTTGTTTTACTATTGAGCAACACTTTTTTGCACACAATGGGCTAAATGGTCATGTCACAAGGATCCCGATGGCTCAGAGGTTAGGAGAGGGGACCTACAGGAACAGATGTTGGGAGACATAGTATCCTCCCGTCAAGGTCATCCAGCGTGTTCTTTAACGTGCACAGGGTATGGTTCTCCCATACACAGGGCCACAGCTTAATGTCCCATCCTATGGATGGTGGCATTTCCAAGTCCATCGGTGTCCTCTACTGACCGTGGGCATGGGGAGGAATTTTGCAGAGATAACTCTCAACGCTGACCCAGCTGAGACTCGAACCTGCGAACTGCAGATTACGAGCCTGGCATGCTACCAACTGAGCCACCCCGCATGGATCTCACTTTTAAGAAGCAACTATATATTCCGATTTTCCCTGCACTAAAGGCTAGTTTTGTGAGCATCACTCCTTTCCACTCCAACCCCTTAGCATAGATTTAAAATGTATATATATTGGTGTTGCAATAAAAAAGGTCAAATTGCCAACTCCAAAAGATAAAATCATACCTAAACTGCAGAACATGGCAACTATGGATTTGGCAGCAGTTACCATTTCCTGTAGGACTAACACTGCAATTTGGATAAAAACCAAAAACATTGTTGAAATTTTGAAGCATCTACTCAATTTGCTGATGAATTATGGCTGCCACAGATATCTTTTATTATTACTATAGATTCATTGATAAATATGACATCTGATCAAAAAGTTCTAAGAATTTACATATTACAAAAGAAATGGTAGGGATAGTGGACCAAAATGATGATTGCGTAGGGGGTGGGGTGTCATCCCATTCCTGGGTGAAGCTGCTTCTCCTTTCACAAACCAGTATTGAGCATCATTGTTCAAGTTCAGACGTCTTGGGCCTTTGTTGTGATTGTAATGAACACTACTGCACACACCATACTCTCCATAAACAAAATTTTGGCCCACAAAACATTTCTATAGTATCCTATATCCCCCTGACACCTTGACACATGCAAATTTTTTTCTCTTCCCAAAATTCAAAATGATGCTGAAATGACAAAGATTGATGACATTCCAACCATCAACAGAATGCAAAAGCAGAACTCAACTGACTCACAGTTGAAAGTTTATAGCGATAACTCCCAGAAGTGACAGGAATATTGAGACACTTATATATTATCAGCGGGAGACTACTTTGAAGGAAGACATTCATGAAAATGTTATGTGCCCTACTATTTGAAATAAAAATAGTCTTAAAACTTCTTAATCAGACCTTTATATGGAAGCTAAAACACATAGCAGCAAAAATCAACACCATAAAAACATGCTTCAAACTTTATTTTCTCAGTCAAATTAAAAAAAAAATTCTTATAATAAACAGTTTGATATAACACATATTACTTATGTTTCAGCTTTTGGAAAATTGTCGAGTAGAAACTTCTGTTTATATATCTCTCAACACTGAACAAATACTGTTGAAATTCACTATTTAAATTTTTAATTTTTTTTAAATATTCCTACTCTAATTGCCTATAGAAAGCTTATTTAAGAAATTCAAGAGCATTAAATTTAGCTTTCCACCAACACAACACGAAAGTGCCACAATACTTTTCCAAATATAATGTACATACTATTTCAACTAATAAATCAGCACTCTAGCGGTGATTTAAATTTTAGAGGAAAAATTGTCTTGAGCCGGGTGGAATAAGAACCCACGACCTCCTGTCAGGTGCTCTGGGCCACTGAGCTACCGGCCGCCGATCAAGATCTCCTCTAAATTAGCGCTATAAACATTCCTTTTACGTTTCATATAAGAGCAATTCAGGCAATTTTAGCCACAAACGGCATTTATATTTGCCAATAGATGGAAGCATGTATTACGAGTATGCAACAATGAAATAAACTCGACGTATTCCATATCAACTAATAAATCAGCACTCTAGCATCGATTTAAATTTTAGAGGAAAATTTGTCTTGAGCCGGGTGGGATACGAACTCATGCACCTGACATGTTATCAGGAGGTTGTGGGTTCGTATCCCACCCAGCTCAAGACAATTTTTCCTCTAAAATTTAAATCAACACTAGAGTGTTGATTTATTAGTTGATATGGAATATGTCAAGCTTATTTCATTGTTTATTATCTGCATACTCGTAATACATGCTTCCATCTATTGGCAAATATAAATGCCGTTTGTGGCTAAAATTGCCTGAATTGCACCTATATGAAACATAAAAGGAATGTTCATAGCGCTAATTTAGAGGAGATCTTGATCGGCGGCCGGTAGCTCAGTGGCCCAGTTGGGTTGTTTTACCTCTGAGCGGCACTTTTTTGCACACCATGGGCTAAATGGCCAGGTCACATGGACCCCGAAGGCTCAGAGAAGGTTGGGGGAGGGGACCCACTGGAACAGCTGTTGGGAGACAGATGGTAGCCTCCCGTCAAGGCCATCCAGCGTGTTCTTTAACGTGCACAGGATATGGCTCTCCTGCACACGGGGCCACGGCTTAACGTCCCATCCGACGGACGGCGGCCTTTCCAAGCCCATCGGTGTCCCCTACTGACCGTGGGCAGAGCGGGGAAATTTTGCGGAGATAAATCTCAACGCTGACCCAGCTGGGACTCGAACCTGGGAACTACAGATTACGAGCCTGGCGCGCTACCGACTGAACCACCCCCGCCCCCTCAGTGGCCCAGAGCACCTGACATGTTATCAGGAGGTCGTGGGTTCGTATCCCACCCGGCTCAAGACAATTTTTCCTCTAAAATTTAAATCCACGCTAGAGTGCTGATTTATTAGTTGATATGGAATACGTCGAGCTTATTTCATTGTTTAGTACATACTATTGCTAATTCTATGCTTACACTCTTGATACTTCATTCCACAAATGGAATTTTTCAACTGTTGTATACCAGCATGAGGACTATGAATTTAAGCTATTATATTTAACATAACTTGAGAAAAATTCATCACCACTAACTTTAGAAGCCAAAAAGTATCTTTCAATTAAAATATTACAGAAAAATAGAAAAAATGTCTGAAATCATATATATATATTCATTTTTTACTACAATAAATATTGTGTTAATTAAAAGCAATGTTGCACAGTCATTCCAAAATATTCACCAAGTTATTAGAAATTACAACAGCATTCCTAAAGCTATCAACTTCTAATTAATAAATCTGAAAGCTATATTTGTTTACATTAAATAACTATTCAATAGTTCATTCTAAAATGCACGCAAACAAAACTGATTATTAGCTACTAAACATTATTTTTCAATATGCTGCAGTTTTCAATCTTCTCTACAATGTAGATTCTGAAACACTGAAAAAATAATTTTTTTGCTTGTTTCATAATAGTACTCACAATTCACCACATACCATGTGCAAAAATAAATTTACTACTTTAACAATGAATCACTTGGACCATAAAAGCTATATAATGGACAACCTCCCATGAGAGTACTATAAATTAAGCTATTCTAGTCATTCTGCAATGCCATCAATTAGCTTTACATAGTGTGATCAAAAAGTTCAGGCACTGACTTTTTCTGTTTCTTGAAAATGTGTTATAGCAAGTTGAGGCATTTCACATGTTCAGTGCTCATCAAGACACTGTAACCCATGAATCACCCATTTATCATTTATCTGTATGCTAATAAAAAGTGTTTTGTGTGTTTCATCCATTTTTAAAATAAATGATTTTATTGAGTAGCAAATTTGAATCAACTTTTGTTTCAAATTAGGGAAAAGTGCAATAGAAATCCATGAAATGTTAAAAAAAAAGCTTTTGGAAAAGATGGTGTGTCATTTGAAGACTTTTTCCAGTGGTTTGCAAAGTTTAAGGAGGACTGTGCGAAACAGGCTGTCCTTCAGCTTCAAAAACCAATGATTCAATCACTAGTGTTCTTGATCTTATCAGGAGTCATTGACATTTAACTATTCACAAAGCTTCCAGTGCAAGTGGCATTTCTTATGGGACATGGCAATCAATTTTAACATAAGAATAGGGAATGCGATGCATTTCAGCCAAGTCTATGTCTTGCATCCTTACTGATGATCAGACAGTAATGAGTTCCAGCTTGCTTCACAATAATGCTCTTCCAAACTCAGTGCTTTCCATTCAAGTATTTCTTGCAAAGCACTCCATTATTGTGATCTGCCCTACTCACCAGATTTAATTCCTAATAATTTTTTCCCCAAACTTAAAGCCCCCTTGAGAAGTTGTTAATCAGAAATATATGTTCAGGAAACACAGGCACTATTAGCAATTCAAAAAAAAATAGCCTATCAAGAATGCTTCCAGAAGGATCGGAATCAGTGTTATTAAAATTTAAATACACAGCAATTAGATTAAAAAGTATTTAATGCATGATTATGCCGTTTTTAACAAAGTTCCTAACCACTGTCTCAAATTACTCGAGACTATATAACATATAGTCTGGGTATAAGCTGCTAGACTTGGCATTGATTAACTTAGGGCATTTTTACACTTGTTAAAAAGTCCAAAGTAAGGTTGTAAAAAAGTTATCATTTTATAAGAAGGTCCTGCTGGCTTGCGTGAGCAGCACTGTAATCAGTTGAATCACCGATAGAGGGAGACTACTATTTATGCTCTTACTATCTCATTTCGCATTGCTTGAAAAAGCCCCGCATGCGTTCGGGATGAAACTAGTCGCTTTGAAAGTCTTGATTGAAGATTACTTCTATGATTTTAACGTTTAAATGGTTAATGTTTCACTGGTTGTCATTTTAAACTGGCACTGAATATGCTGTTCATGAGTACTTCTTGACCACTGTGAATCTGCTGTTAGTGAACTATATTTGAATATTATAGCATGAGTTCTTCTGTGAACCTACTACTTCTAACATAAATGAACTGCTAATCAACACTTGTGCATTTTACCATTATTGCCAAAAATATTAAGGAAACAACAGCTTCAACCATCATAAAAATCCGGACTGGTATCTAAAGTGCATGACTACTATATCATTGTGAAATCTTCTACTAATTAACATCATGTCTTCAAATGTCACCCAGAAGAAAAACTATGGAAGATTATCTAAGAAGCACACTTTTAGCTGAAGCCAGCAGGACCTTCTTATAAAATGGTAACTTTTTTACAACCTTACTTTGGACTTTTTAACGAGTGTAAAAATGCCCTAAGTTAATCAATACCAAGTCTAGCAGCTTATACCCAGACTATATGTTATATAGTCTCGAGTAATTTGAGACAGTGGGTTAGGAACTTTGCTATGTTAAAAACAGCCTAATCGTGCATTAAATATTTTTCGGAATCAGTGTATTACAATGTCCATGAGACTACTTTGAAGGAGCTCCATCTGAATAGCCAGTAAGCATCTTCATTTCCCAAATATCAGTTCATTCCCTGAGCTTTTTGATCACATCTCATATGTTGAACTTTCTTTTACCCATACTACTTCACTGGGCAAGGCAGAATCTGCTTTATTGTACTTGTTTGGTAAAAAAAAACTTATGTATCTGCCAAACAGCAGGATTGAACTGCACTTGAAATTAATATGAAATGAATATGTAAACTTCTGATTCCCACTGGATATATTAACAGGAAGATGCCTTACCAAACTTAACCACAATCCAATTCTTGATTAGTGCACTAACACACCCCAAGAATATAGTAGGTGGATAAGTTTTAAACATGTAATCTGAAATGTAAACTGAAAATACAACGCTAATCATTTGCCTGAATTAAATCCAAAATTTTCCTTTTTTTAAGTAAGGAAATACAAATGATCTAGAATTAAAATCCTTAGTGTTGTTTTTTTTACAATGCAATTAAAATTATCAATGAACACTTGCTAATTATTAAAACAGATCAATTATACAGCAAACACTCAAATATTTACTTTCAGTCCAGTTGTAAATGCACCATAAAATTATATATAAGATAAAAATGCTAATGTCTTTTCAATTAATGAGTTAAGTGATTACAATGTACCTTATTCTAGTGGTACTTAATCTAGTTCTTAGAGACATGCAAGACTTTGGTGCAATACAAACCTATTGTGTTTTTTATCTGATGTTGAGATTGCTCATTAATTCAGATTTTTATATTTCTTTAAACATGAAAAATTTCAAATTGTCAGTTGGCTTACCTTATGCACATCTTTAATAAACTGAATAAACTTATAACCTTCAAATACAAATATTTCAATTTACTTAACAAAACCTAGAATAAGTTACTGATTTCTGAGAGTTATGAAACTACGTTTTTCAGATGGGAGAACATAGGTATGCATCTGACCATTGCCTTACTGCATTTAGCACAGAAAACTACATTAAAACCTATTTATCTCCATTCATTAAAATAGCCAAAGAAATACAATGGTCTTGAACTTAAAACTGTCTTAACTTAAACAAAATTCATTACTATTACAATACAGAAAAAAATATGCTTCCGGTGTCACTTTTAATAAATAAAATACATTTTTTATGGTGCTAATAAATACAAACCAACAGATTGTATTTTACATAATCTAACAAAAACTTTCGTATAAGTTTTACATAAACTTTTATTGGTATAGTAATTCCCAACAAACATTTTAAGCACATTTTGAAATTCGTAAGTATAAGAATTCCTTATTAAATGCATATTTTGGGAAATTACAAATAAAATTTGTATGCAATGGGCAGTTTAATATTTTGGTTTTGGCATTAACATTCTACAAAGTCTATTAATATTAAAGATAAAAGTTTGAGGACTTTATCTATCTGATGGCATTTTCAATATGGCATTAATTCTCAGAGCATCACTGGGAACAGCAATTAATGTAACCTCTACTAAAGTAAACATAGTTATATTTTGTACTACATAATTTTTGCCAACCTCACTCTTCCAGACTAGTGTCAATGAAGGGATTCCTTGTTGCTTCTTAAAATCTTTTTTCTTCAAAGGCAATTTATCACAATACACCCTCTTAATTATCCCCAAATGCAAAATAAGACAATCAAATGAATGATCCATGACACCCATTACCATTGCCTGTGCATCCAAGGGACCACATTCCTGAACAAAAACAGCAAGGAATAACTCTGCACTCATCTCACTAACTCTTCTAGCTGCATACTTTTTATCATTACAGTGATCAGCACACCTTTGCATTTCCTTTTCTTTCATGCTGGGTGTTGTATTATACTTGAGGGCGGCACCAAGAAGACGATGAACAATTATATCTGGATAGCGACGAATTGGAGAAGTGAAATGAGTGTATAATGGAACATTAAGAGCATAATGATGATATAATGTAGTGTCCTCAACACAACCACTGCAAAAATATAGGGCACAATTCATTGGCTTTGAACACAAGTGCGTCAAAATTAAACATCTGGCTTGTGAAAAATAATCAGTTCCAAAATACTTAGACAGTGAAAATTGCAAAGTTCCACTGGTGGTAGCATCCAAATGTATACCCATTACAGCACATGTGGCTACTACATCTTCCATAGGCTTCATCTGTGGTGGAGGATGACGTCGAAGAAGTGCAAGATGTGGAAATTCCTCATAGATTTTATGAGCAACTGCTATATTAGCTAATAACATAAATTCTTCAATAAGTTTATTACTATCTCTTTGCTCATATACTGAAAAACCTGATGGTAGACCAGTTTCCACATCTAATGTAAACTGAAGCTTCATCTGGTCAAGTCTAAGTGCTCCTTCACAGAATCGCTTTTCACGTAGTTTTTGGGCTAATAAATGCAACTGAAATACTCTTTTAACAAGGTCAGTCATTGTAAAATTACCATATATTTCAGGATGCTCATCATCTTTCCACAATTTCCCAGGATCAACAATCATATCTTGAGCATGCTCATAACTCATTTTCATACATGATCTGATGACTGATCGCCCAAACCATTCTTTAATAACATCACCATTTTGATTAAGTTCCCACAAGACTGAAAATGTCAATCTATCTTTACCAGGATTCAAGCTACACAATTCATCACATAGGACACGGGGAAGCATAGGAACTACTTTTTGAACAAGGTAGACACTTGTGGCACGACTCTTAGCAACATCATCAAGCATTGTATCTTCACGCACAAAGTAAGTTACATCTGCAATGTGCACTCCAACTTCATAGTGCCCATTTGGTAAAACATTACATGATACAGCATCATCCATATCACGTGCTGTTGCTGGATCTATAGTAAATATGCATTCCGAACGAAAATCTCGTCTTTTTGCAAGTTCTTCATCAGGTATCACCCAGTTTTTGTTCTTGGGCAAACATTCTAGAATCTCATCTGGAAAATCTCCAAATTCCACACCATTTTCAAGCAAAATTCCTTCAGTTTCTGGCTCTACCTGCCCTGTTTCACCAAGGGTCTTTATTAAACTTCCTCTAGCAAAAGTAGAATCTTCATTCCATTCATTTATACGTGCAATGAACAATGTTTTGGCAAAATCAGAAGGTCTTTCATAAAATCCAACTGGGCAGTCTGACATGGGAACAAATATTCTTGGCAAGCGATTGTCATTAGGAGAAAACAGTGCCCATTTGTTACTTCTATCCTGAAGTAATTTAATATGACCAGCAGCAACACAGGGATGTTTTCTTTCCTTTATAAAGACTACTTTTCCTGTCTTCTGGACAAACTTTGACCCTAGTGGAGTGTTCATTACTTGTTCTACCATTAATGAATTAGCACATGGAAGATTTAAATTTGGCACATTTTCAGCATTTTTCTGGACATTTTCTTCATTTTGTTTTGCCTTTCTCAATTTTTTTTGCCTTCGCTTTGCTGCTTTATTCATTTTATCAAGTTTTTTGCCTGGTGGGCACTCAGAATATACCACTTTTTCAATTAATACTGTTTTATCAGGACCTCCTACGACATTACATAGAACAGTACTTTGATCAAATGCTTCCTGATGACTGATATCTTCACTTGTTGCAGTAACATCTGCATCAAAGGATGCTTTAGCTAAAATATCAGCAGAAGAATTTACAACAGGAAATTTAGATTTATATTCTTTAATATCATCTGGTTTAGCTTGATTTTCCATTGGCTTATAAACTGTAATTATGCTTTCATTACAATGATAATCATTTACCATTTCCTCATTTATATCATTATTTTCATGATCAATATCTCCAACATTATTGTTTTGAGCATCCTGCTGACATGCAAGAAAGTCAGCATCTTCTAAAAGCTGATCAATATGAGGACTGCATGTGCTAATGGCACTAGAAGAATCAGAAAAATTATCCTCAGATAGATCATCAGGTGCAACAATGATACCGGCAATACTACTGTCATCACTTCGGCACACCTCTTCTTCCTCGTGGAATCTGCTGGCATAAAGTTCCAACGAATTACCATCTTCAAGATTTAAAAGCTCTTCTGGTGAAATTACTTGATTATAAGAATCTTCCTTCGTAATCCATGGATCTTCACATTCAGATTTTTTGCAGTTATTGTTTTGTAAATTAGGTTCCCGTTTGCAAAAACTGTCATTAACCTCTGAGACAACAGTTTCACAACCAATTTGATCACTACAAAGACTTTTAACACAACTTCTATCTTTGCTGTCAATGCAACCATCCACATTATCATCACAATGCTTCATTTTGTCTGATGAATTTACAGCACAATTTTTATTTTCACAATTGGCTCCAGTTACAACAGTTTTTTCACAATTGGACGAATGTTTGGAAGACAACCTACCTAAACAGTCCTCTGATGAATCTTGAGAAAATGAAGTGACACTACTTTTTTGGCTTCCAGCATCTTTATCTTCATCTGACTTTCCCTTTTGGCTCCTGTGCTTCAGTCGGTTGCGTTTACTTCTGTTTTTCTTCTTCGCTTCCTTTGATAATTGATCATATTGCCTGGCAAATCTGTCAACACCTAAAATTTCCAAACTGTCAGGTAATCTTTCTCCACTAGTATTATCCCATGAACTGGAAGAGCTAGGATGACTTTTACTATGTTTTTCTGGTGTATGCACTTTACACTGTGGTGAAGGGGCAGTTGAAAGGTGAGGAGAGTCAAATATACTCTGACCACACCTTTCTTGATAATCTTTAATGGCTTCACAAAGTACTTTCCATTCTTGCTTTGGTTTTACTTGTACCACAACCAGATCTCCATTGAGTGCCCTATTTCTGTCTCGTATGCCACCTATGTAAATATCCATCCGACCATCTGGGGAGCTAACATAAGCATCTTCATAATTTCTTGGATTAATACGCAAAGCACCTTCTATAAATTCACCTCTTTTAAGCCCCTGCTGCACTTCACAAAGAGGAATATATGGTTCAAACTTGCAATTCTTTTTAGGAGATCGTGGTTTTTTGCGTAATGGAGTTTTCTTCACACTTACATAATCTGGTGTGTCAGGAATGCAATTAGTGATGCCTTCTTTTGCTACAGCTTGGCTTTCTACATAACATTCCTTAGAATTACCTACTAGAGTTTGCTGAATGCCTTCACTGGTACTTTTCAATGTATGTTGTTTAATTTGCCTATCTTTGGTTTTCTTGGGTGTATTTATTCCACATACTGCAGACTGCATACCATAGCACACATCTCTGTCTTCGAATGGATCACTGCTCGAGCTTTTCCGCAAATTATTACCTTTGAAGGAACTTTCACTAGCTTTCTGATTTGAAAGCTCATTTCTGCTTTCTCTATGTTTTGATTTTGGCCCTTTTTGGGGCTTTTTTAATTGAATATCAGTTTCAGATTGATCTAATTTGGACTTATTTTTCAACTTTGTACTAAGGTTATGTTTTTTTTTAATTGCACCACTCTTACTGCTTACACAACTATCACATTCAAGAGCTAAATCTTGAAGTTTAGAATTCACATTTTCTACTGCACTTGCTTTATCTTCAAAACGTGCTGTATTTTGATCTCTTGATTTCTCCATTTACACAGCTGGGAAGAGCAGAATCCTTTGGAGACAACTAAACATTTCCTAAAGAAGAAAATTGGATGTAAAAAACAAATGCAATACAAAGCAATAATAATATTTCCTAAATTTTAAACACTGAGACAAAATAGAAAATTAAGGAATATGCTAATACAAAAGATCCCTGCTTAATGACACTAACTAGTTAATTACTAATATGATAATATTAAATTTTTTGCATAAGAATTAATTGAAACAGGCTTAATTTATTCAAATACTCTTTCTGATTACACAGTAGTTGTTCAATTACTAAAAATAAAAAAAAAATAAATACCCCCTCAAGCAGCTGCTTGCCACAGAGGTCTGACAGGAGCCTGTCAGTTTATATGCCAAAGTAGAAGATCTGAGAGGATGGCAGGACCTCAGCAGAAAAAACACATCCATCCATGCCTTACCCGGGGCTCGAACCCAGGTCCCTTAGATCAGTAGCCAAGCGTGCTAACCACTCGGCCATGGGACGGCACAATTACTATATAAAGCCAAAATTAATACTTACACAGGGTTCAATATAATAATGACTATGACTACTATTAACAAAATTAAAAGTCAAATTCAATATTTATAAACATAAACCGAATATAAAATGTGCTTTAAAGGGGCAAAACAAATTTTTGGAACCAAAATTATTCAATGGATTTGCAGTGGTTAAGCAGAAAGGGGACACCGAGGGCTTGGAAAGGCAACCATCCCCCCAACCTCATAAAGCTGTGGCTCAATGTGCAGGAGAGCCATATCCTGTGTACATTGAAGAACACATAAGCAGAGACAACTTTTACCATGGGGCAGAATAGTGATATCCAGTGCCAGATCTATGGGGGTACAGCAATGGCAACCCCCCCGAAAATGCTATTAAGGGCAACAGAGGCAAAAAAAATATTAAACTTGTGCATATTTCATGCATTTCTCAAGCAATTTAAGAAAAAAAACTTCTAAAAATGGTGGGGAAATATTATACTGCAATGGAAATCCAGTCTTTTACTAATTAAAATTCTCTCATTGAACAATAAAATTTTAAAGTTTATCCTTAAAACTATTTGCATGTTAAAAGTTTTAGGATTTGAAGGAGAAATTTAAAAATTTTATTGCTCAATGACAGAAATTTTTAATTTAGTTTAATTAATTTCTGAGCAAAATAGTCTTTTATAATTTGTGTATTTACAGTCTTTTCTGAACTGTTAAGTCTAGACAGAAAAAGCAGAAGGGGAGGGGGTTACTTATGGCTCCATTGTGCCACTAGTTATATCCAAATATTTATGGCTTTTCACAGAAAATAATATAAACTAGAAGAGCACATATTGCCTCTGGTGCATAAGAATCTCTTTTTCCAAAAAATGAAGTTTCTCTTTTACTTCTTTAACTGAAAATGAAGTACTTCTCTCTTTCATTTCTCAACAGTTTTAATTTCAGCCAGCAGATGATGAGAAAAATGTAAACATAGTAATTATACAACATAAAGGTATTCATGTTTCAATTCTTAAATTTAAAACGTTGCATTTCCCATGACTCTCCCAGAAAAATGGATAGATTATTGCTGTCGGTGATCTCTTGAAAAGCTACCAATAAAATTTCAAATTTTTATCATATGCATATTATTTCAAAAACTTGATAATATCTTTGCTGTTTCTATATTTAGTTATCTGTAAAGATATAACAGTCGTATCAGAATAATATGACCATACATATAACTATAGTAGGTGGTAATATTATTCTGATACGACTGTATATATTAAAACTACCTAAGTATTTGAAAAATGTGAATTATAATATTTCATTAGTACCAATCCAACTGAAATAGAGTTTTCTAATTATCATTACATTGTTTCCAATGGGAACTTAATGACGTTCACATTCCACCACCAAATTTTCAAATTTCTATCATTAATACATCATTGCATTATTCTTTTGAAATTTTGGAATTTTCAACTTTTTTCAGTATTAGAGGGCACAATTATAGCATTCGAAAGATTCCAAAAGTGCAAATCATAATAATTTATCAATTCCTATCTAACCTAAAAGGAATTTTTTACTTATCTCTAAATTTATTTGCTAAACCAAAAAAAAAATGTTTTCCCACTCCCCTGGATCTAGATGCCAACTCATTGTTGGCAAATAAAATTCCATGACTTCACATTCCACCACCAAAAATTAAAATTTCTAGCATAAATACATTGTTGAAATTTTAAACTTTTTCCACCACTAGAGTGCATAATTATAGCTTTAGAGAAATTCAGAAAGTGCATATCATAATATTTTATCAATACCTATCTAACACAAAAATAATTTTTAGTTTATCTCTGTAAACAAAAAAGTTCAATGTCTACAGACAGACAGATGACAATGCAAAACTAATTATCTTGTTTTCCTTGAAAACAAGATAAAAATTATGTTCGTTTGGATGACAACTGTAAAGAGGAAAAATTAGACATAATATTTAACTTAATCTTTTTCTCAGGTTCAAAATTGCATATAGCAAGTTAATAATTTTTATACGGATCTTGAAATATATGCATTTCCTCTGAACGAATTTTTTATTTGCATTTTAAAACTGGCTAGTTTAAATGTCCAAAATGCTGTATACCATATATAATAAAACATTAACCTTTACTTGATTATTTTGCATTTATACTAAAATTATGGTAATATATTTTGTGATAACACTAAATGTAATGAGAAATGAAACTAAACTTTTGCTATGAAGAAAAATAATACTAAATATTGGTTGCAACAAAAACAATTACCCATTTTTTTTTTTACACTGGTACTCAAAAGTTAAGTGATACAGGCTACACAAAGATTCATCATGCTGCAAATCTGGGTGTCGTTGAGAATTTGAAGTGGTAACTGCCATCCATGCATGAGTGCAGATCAGAATTCCTGGAGGGTCCTGGGAGGTGGATGGCAGCCAGCAATGCACCATCCTAGATTGTCCCAAACATGTTCTATTGGATTTATGTCAGGTGATAAAGAAGGATATCCATGTAGCTCATAGTTTTACTCTCTAGGTATTGGTTCACCAAGTGAGCATTATTGTTGATTAATATGGAATCAGGACCCATTACTGTGAGAAATGAATGAACATAAGGTTTGAAGATCTCATTGCAATACCTTATAGCTGTTACAAATCCCTCCTGATAAGACATAAAGGTCTGTGTGACCATTGAGAGATGCCTACCCACATCAACACACCACCAGCTCCAAAACTGTCTCTTTCCCCATAAGTTAATAGGAAGATGTGGTTCCAGGCTGTCCCCACACCAATAGTCATTGAAAATCAGTTTGTAGACTAAATTGGGATTCATCATTGAACAGAATATTGTCCCACTAACGAAATCCAGTTGCGATATTGAGACCAATTCACTCAGGTTCTGCACTGATCAGGCATCAAAGGAGCACACAACTGGTCATCTTGAATAAAGATGACCTGCAGGAAGTCTTCTGGACACAGTTTGAGGGGATGCAGCCTGTGCCGTAAATGTAATGAGGCCAAAATTGAGGTGCTATGCTGTATGGTTTCTATGGCACCTTGCATTTAGGAGCAAGTAATAGTGTCCCTAGTCAATGTAAAAGTTCTTCTAGCGATTGTTTGAAATCAATTCTAATGGCAGCTTACAATGCTGCAATTCACATTTAACCATCTGGCCACCTCAGACTGATGTTGTCCGGTCTCGAGCTTCAAGATCGTTCAACACCTCATTTCTTCATTTAAAAAATTTCTTCTGGCTATTATCTAATGGTTGGCTACCTCTGTGTCATACGTCAAGACTGTAACATGAACTGATGCTTACATACAAATGAAGTGTTTTTCGATGTCATATGTCAAGACTGTAACATGAACTGACACTCACATACAAATGAGGTGTTTTTATACTGACCTGTTTCACATGTGCAACAGTGTATAATACAAATTTTGTCTGCAGATTTGAACTCAGCATTTTTTTTACATAAAAAACTGACTTTTGCTATTTATTTCTTAATTATTGCATAAGATATGCCAATTTTTGCATTTGTTGCTTACATTTTGAACACCAGTGCATTTAATAATACTGGCTATGAACAATCAAGTAGAGGGGAAAACGAGAGCTTTTCAGAGCAAAGACAGTGGTCTGTCTTCAGTGAAGTGACAATGTGTGGTGATGTTTTTATTTTACTCCTCAAGCAACTGTTTGCCACAGACTCTAAAAGGATAGACCTTAGCAGAAAGACAACACAAACGAAACATCCATGCCTTATTTGGGGTTTGAACCCCTTGATCAGTAGCTAAGCATGCTAACTGCTCTGCCACCAGGATGGCTCATGGCAATGTTATAGCTGTTTAAACCTTCTTTCCAAGTGTCATGAAGGGTGATTCCAATGTCACGGTTGCAGGTGGAGATAGATGCATTGGGTTGTTTTACCTCTGAGTGGCACTTTTTTGCACACAATGGGCTAAATGGCCAGGTCACAAGGATACCAAGAAGGTTGGGGGAACAGGACCAACTGGATACCTGTTACAAGACAGATGGTACCCCCCCCCCCCCATCATGGCTATCTAGTATGTTCTTTAATGTGCATAGAGTATGGCTCTCCCACACATAAGGACACAGCTTGACATCACTTCCAGTGGACGGCAGCCTTTCCAAGCCCATCAGTGTCCCCTACTGACAGGGGTTGGGTTGTTTTACCTCTGAGCGGCACTTTTTTGCACACCATGGGCTAAATGGCCAGGTCACATGGACCCCGAAGGCTCAGAGAAGGTTGGGGGAGGGGACCCACTGGAACAGCTGTTGGGAGACAGATGGTAGCCTCCCGTCAAGGCCATCCAGTGTGTTCTTTAATGTGCACAGGGTATGGCTCTCCTGCACACGGGGCCACGGCTTAACGTCCTATCTGACAGACGGCGGCCTTTCCAAGCCCATCGGTGTCCCCTACTGACCGTGGGCAGGGCGGGGAATTTTACGGAGATAAATCTCAACGCTGACCCAGCTGGGACTCAAACCTGGGAACTACAGATTACGAGCCTGGTGCGCTACCGACTGAGCCACCCCTGCCCCACTGACAGGGGCAAGGTGGGGAGTTATGCTGAGATAAATCTTACCACTGCACCTGGTGGGACTCAAAACCTGGGAACCAGGGACAAATGAGAGATTCCACTGTTCCTTTCTACTATCTAGCAAAGATAGATAAGATAGATCCCCCTTCCGAAGATAGAAAGAAAGATAGATCACCGCTGATTCTGCCAAGCCCGTTCCCCTGGCTGTGGTTTCGCTAGATAGTAGATAGGGACAGCGGGAATCTTTGCTAGATAGTAGATAGGGACAGTGAGGTCATTACCACATTAGCCTTGAAGATGACGGTTCCGTATTAAGTGGATGCACAGATAGCAATGTGGCATGCTCATCTATGGTAGCTGCATGTTGAATTGCCAGTTCAAGCTAGGCAGTGGTGATCACTGGTTTGTTTTGCTTGACATCGGTCTCATGCTCTGTAAACCTCTCCTGTACAGAACATATGGTTTTTCCCAATATAATAATTAATGGAATTATCTGGCAAATACAGGGAGGGAAATTAAAAAAAAAAATCAAGAGTGTAATATACCCCCAACATTTGCCAAATAATTCTACTATATCAGAAAAACTACGCATTCTCTACAGGACTACAGGAGAAGTTTACAAATTGTCAGATGGATGTCAGCCAAAATAAATCAATGATTGCTGAGCTGGGAATTCTGAACCTACCATACAGTGAGAGTACATGCATCCACTTACTACAGAAACACTGTCCACATGGCTATTGAGATAATTACCTCATTTATCTCCCACCTGGAACTGAGACAATGGAATCCCCCTTTACATGTAGAAGGTTTAAACAGCCCTTCTGTCACTTCACTGAGGACTAAGTGCTGTCCTTGGTCTGAAAACTTTTCAATACACAAATAGTTTGAAGGATAAACTTTACAGAGTTTAGTGTTTGACAATAGAGAACTTTCAGTTATTATATGCGAATCTTCTAGTGACATTAGACATGCTACCAGATCATAGATTTGTATTCTACCCCTTCCCCTTTCTTAAATTTTTTTTCCTAATCAAGAAAAAATATTTAACAATTTATTTTTATGTATTAGATGTCACTAGTCTGATAAGTCAATAGTGAGGGAGACCATTTTTACATATTGCTAATAGCAACTAAAAAAACATATTGCCATTAGTCAAAATTCAGAATTATTTGTCAGTTTGCTATCCCCCTTCTACCACCAATTTCAAAATTTAATAATGACCATAGGTGACAATGTCCTATAGCAGAAAATTTTATTTTCCAGTTTTTATTTGGCCATTAATGAATTGATTATTGTTTTATGGTAGACACAAATGGTTTACTAGTTATACAAAACTTAAATTTAGATAATACCAAAACACAACACCCAGGATCAGCAATTTTGCCATATTTTAATTTCACTCCTTTTTCTCTGCGTATCTTTTTTAAACATTTCATTGCATTTTCAAAATGCAGAAAAATACAGCATTAATCTGATCATATTAGCTTTCTTTATTTTAAAAATGATTAATATTACTGGTGGCCGAGTGGTTAGCACGCTTGGCTACTGATCTAAGGGACCTGGGTTCGAGCCCCGGATTAGGCATGGATGTGTGTGTGTCGTTTTTCTGCTGAGGTCCTGCCATCCTCTCAGATCTCCTACTATGGCATATAAACTGACAGGCTCCTGTCAGACCTCTGTGGCAAGCAGCTGCTTGAGGGGGTATTTATTTATTTATTTTATGTGCAGATATATACACCAATCAGCCAAAACATTAAAACCACCTATCTAATATGATGTAGGTCCTCCTCTTACCGCCAAACGAGCTCTCATCTGATGAGGCATAGATTCAATGAGATGTTGGTAGGTGTCGCTTGATATCTGGTACCATGACTGCAACAGATGATCCTGAAATTCCTGTAAATTACGTGGTTGGGGTGATGCTGCTCGTACCCATTTTTCCAACTCAAACCACAAATGGAATTCCTCATCATGTTCTAGGAACCATTCCTGAACCTTCTTTGCAGTGTGACATGGGTTAAATCTTGTTGAAAGCCACCATCTCTGTCAGGGAATACAATCACCATAAAGGGGTGTCAGTCTTGGTCAGCCACAATGTTCATATAGGTGACAGCTGTCAGCCTGCTCTACAGGGATAATTGGTCCAAGTGTTCCCCAAGAAAATATCGCCCAGACCATCACACTTCCTCCAGCCACCTGGATCTGCCCCACAGTGCATCCAGGTGAGGCTTCCATGGGTAAATGTCACACACGAGCTCATCCATCCACATGGTGTAACAGAAAACGGGATTCGTCTGACCATGCGACCCTCTTCCAGTATTCTATGGTCTAATGTCAATGATTACGTGCCCACTACAAGCGTTGACAACAGTGAATGACTGTGAGCATTGGCACACGAATGGGTCTGTAGCTGCGGAGACCCATATCCAAGAGCTTACGATGAACCGTGTTAGGACACATTGTTCTCTTTACCACAATTGAAATATGGGTAATATCAGTCACAGTAGCCCTCCTGTTGCTGTGGACAAGATGAGATAGTTTGCACTGACCTCTGGCATCAATGAGGTGTGGCCAGCCACGCCTTGTCGACGGCTCAAAGTGTCACCTGTTTCGAACCATCTTTCATAGGTACTATCTTCTGCATAGCATGAGCAGCCTACCATTGTTGCTGCTTTGGAGATGCTCTTACCAAGGTGTCTTGCCATAACAATCTGGCCTTTGTTGAAATCAGATAAATCCTTTGCTTTTCTCATGTTGAGACGAAACAATATACTGCCTGCGAGAACTTCGATCCAGGTATTATATATCATTCGCAACCTTAGCATGACACTGATTGGCTGCACGCGCACTTCTTTGCATAACGCAGATGTGGTTTTAACATATTGGCTGATCGGTGTATATACAACAGAAAACTATATATCAAAGCAAATATGAAACAATTAAAATAAAACACTCGTTTGTGAATGAATTAAGACTGTGCAACTATTACTTTGATTTATAGCAAACATAGTAATTTTCATCAGATTACTTCATTAAATAATATTTATACTCTCAAAATATGCACTGCAAAATGATTTTTTTGAAAATATGATTTCAAAACCCATCTCTGTTATGACGATCTGATAACTACCTTACACATAGTAATTTTACAAATTTCCTGATTCCCTTTATCTTTTCGTGAGATAAGGAATTGCCTACATCAGTGGCATGCCAAATTCTAATGGGTGGATTAGGCATGCTTTTAGTCTGAGTTTTGGGAACTGCTTTAGATATGTTACTGAAGCCGTCGGGAAAAGGGGATTACCGGTATTCCACATACATACTGCAAAAGATATTGAAAAATCTTAAATATAACAATACCTTATTTAATCCACTTCAAAAATTGACTACTGTCAATAATCACCTCATTAAGCTTCAACGAATGAGACCACGAAGATAATACTATATAATAGTCACGAAGATAATAGTATATAATACCGTATAAAAAGACTGGAACCGACAATCTTTAGTCAATACTGAAACCGTTCTTAAAACGCTGCAAAATGGAATCGTGTTAATCAGCTGCCTTTAATGTAAGAATATAAACGGCCACGTAGACAAGTTTACAAAGATGACGGAAAATACTATTACCTGATCATAAATTTTATTAAAACAGTGATTTTCCTAATATATATTTATCTAACACTGTGTCACTCATTTACCTTTACACCAATTTAAACATACAAAGAAAAATCGATTAATATAAACTACGCTACTCGACGTTTTCAACAATACAATCAGAGAACACACAGAGCCATCTTTCGGCCACTAGTCGTTCAGACAAAAACCCATCATACAAAATTATTTGGTAACGAATATTGATGTGATCCAAACTATTATACAGTCTAATTTTAGTCTTTAGGTGTATACGCCTATTTCTCCACACTCTCCATAGATTCTTAAAAGTCCCAGCAGCAATCCCTATTCGTCTGTTAATCTCATGCCGCACATCACCATTATCTGTTACATAGCTCCCAAGATAATTAAACTGTGACACCTGCTCAAGACTGCAACCATTCAGATTAACTGAATCACAGCCTGCCTGACCAATTTTCATCACTTTAGTTTTCTCTCTGTTTATAACCAAACCTACCCTACTACCAGTCTCATCAACAATAGTTTGGTTCTTTCTAGGGTTAGTTATGGTAGTGAAACTTGGACACTTTGTAAACAAGATAACAGGAAACTAGATGCTTTTGATTCCAGATGCTTACGCAGTAACTTGGGCATTAGGTGGTTCAACTTTGTAACTAATGATGAGATTAGGAAAAGGAGTTTGCAACCTCCTTTAAGCAGCATATTGTGCAGAGAGAGACTCCGTTGGTTTGGCCATGTTGCCCGTATGAATAATTATAGATTGGCGAATAGGGTTATGAACAGTGTGCCTAAAGGCCTCAGAAAGAAGGGGAGACCTAGGATGCGGTGGGCAGACAATGTCAAACAGGACCTTGTTAGAATTGGTGTGCAGTGGCCAGATGCAGTAGATGTAGCTCAGGATAGACTTGCTTGGAGAACTAAATTGCACGGTCTGGTTGGACCTCCGTAGCCCATGGCTGCTTGAGGATGAGGATGGATGGATGGATGGGATTGATGTGATATCCAATTGATACCTATCACCCAATATCAAAAAGGAAAATTAGGGCCTTTGAAGCTCTCTGGTTTTTTCTGGGGGTACGTGGGTATACGCCGTTTCACCACCTTTTTCCATTCTTACAAAAATAAAATTTAAATATTTTCCTTCAATTTTGCAATTTTGAAAAATTTTGAAATTTTTAACATACAGTCGGTGATATTTTTCTTTACCCCATTTTCGATTGGACTGCACTACCGCACAAAACAATGTGAATACCAAAAGCAAAGAGCGAAATCGAGATTTGAAATTCTGAAGGCATGACTTTGTTTGGGGGTCTGTTATAAAACTTGTCTGAAACAGATTTTATTAGCATTTTATATTAATTTTTGCTTTTATTCTAACTTTTCAGTAATCAAAATTATATTGAAATTTTGGCCTAACATTTTTTTCATGCCCTTGACGCACTTCTCATTCCCACATTCCCACCCCTCACCCCGCCACTCACAACAAAATTGTTGGAAGCAACAGTAGCCTCTGTTTTTTTTTTTTCCTACAAAAAAGTATTTCATATAATATTAATTACAAACATAAATTGAAACACTAATTAATGAAAATTACGTAACATTTATTAGTATTCAATCAAAAAATATGCGTCAAGGTTTCCGTATTCAGAGTAAGGTTCCCGCACAGTGCAGAAGGGTGACTTTTTGAACATGGGAAGCAATTACCAAAAGCATTCATCAAATTACACTGGAACGCCGTTCCACTTGGATTTTACACATTTGAGGAACGAGGCGATGCAAAATATGTTCGGATAGCGGAAGTGACGCCTAGGTCACCAAAGCGATGCCATCAACTCTGAGCACTCCTTGCTGGAAGTATTTGATAAATGTAACGGAGACAACAATTGAGTGACTACGAGGCAAGTATCTTTTTGGTAAAAATTAATAGTAAATAATATATCTGAAATATATTTTTTGCTATGGAGTAATTTATCGTATTGTTCTAAAAACTGAAATAAATTTTTACTTATTACTCTACGTATATTTTCGTAGAAAATTCCTTATTGTAATGGTGAAAGCAGTTTCAAAATAAAATATGCTACAACTTTTATGACATTAATCATCATCATCATCCTCATCCTCAAGCAGCCATGGGCTATGGAGGTCCAACCAGACCATGCAATTTAGTTCTCCAAGCAAGTCTATCCTGAGCTACATCTACTGCATCTGACCACTGCACACCAATTCTAACAAGGTCCTGTTTGACATTGTCTGCCCACCGCATCCTAGGTCTCCCCCTCCTTCTGAGGCCTCTAGGAACACTGTTCATATCCCTATTCGCCAATCTATAATTATTCATACGGGCAACATGGCCAAACCAACGGAGTCTCTCTCTGCACAATATGCTGCTTAAAGGAGGTTGCAAACTCCTTTGCCTAATCTCATCATTAGTTACAAAGTTGAACCACCTAATGCCCAAGATACTGCATAAGCATCTGGAATCAAAAGCATCTAGTTTCCTGATATCTTGTTTACAAAGTGTCGAAGTTTCACTACCATAACTAACCCTAGAAAGAACCAAACTATTACACAGCCTAATATTAGTCTTTAGGTGTATACGCCTATTTCTCCACACTCTCCATAGATTCTTAAAAGTCCCGGCAGCAATCCCTATTCGTCTGTTAATCTCATGCCGCACATCACCATTATCTGTTACATAGCTCCCAAGATAATTAAACTGTGACACCTGCTCAAGACTGCAACCATTCAGATTAACTGAATCACAGCCTGCCTGACCAATTTTCATCACTTTAGTTTTCTCTCTGTTTATAACCAAACCAGTCTCATCAACAGCTCATCATAACTACCAGTCTCATCAACAGCTCGAATGAAAGAGTTCATCTCATCAACATCATTTGCCAAAAGGGCTAAATCATCAGCATAATCTAAATCAGAAATTTTCAGATCTCCAGCCCATTTAAGGCCAAAATTTTTCCCTTGAAGTGAATTTCGCATAACATAATCAATAACCAAACTAAAGAGAAAAGGCGACAAAATGCACCCTTGTCAAACACCAGAAGTAATGCTAAACCAATTGCTACAAGCCTTACCAACTCTCACACACGACTCAGTGTTATTATAGAGAGCTTTCATAATGTTAACTAACTTGTCTGGTATACCATATGATTTAACAATCAACCACAAATTATGACGATCAACAGAGTCGAAAGCCTTTTTGAAATCAACAAAGCTAGCAACCAAAGGTTTCTGAAACTCTAAACATTTCTCAAGAATCTGCCTAAGTGAAAATATCTGATCCACATATTCCCTATCACTTCTGAATACACATTGTTCATCACGCAATTGACTGTCAACCAGATTCTTAATTCTATTAAGCACAATCATGGAAAGAACTTTACCTGGAACAGAGAGTAGGCTGATACCCCTATAGTTATCACAAGAACTGCGATCACCTTTTTTGAAAATAGGGATAACAATAGCTCTGGTAAAAATCTTAGGAACCATGCCTTTATCATAAAAGATATTCAGAATTTCAGAAATCCAAGCGGTAACCGAAACATTTCCAGCTCTAAGCATTTCTGTAGTAATTTCATCTACCCCTGGGGATTTATGTAGTTTAAGTTTGAAAACAACCAAAATAACTTCAGATTGTGTTATAGGGCCAACGTTAAAGCCACCAATGCATCTATCATCGTTGCAAACAATGGGAATAGAACTAACCGCATTGTTTAGAATATCACTGAAATGCTCAGCCCACCTAGCCATGACAAAATCCTCACCTTCTATTACCTTACCATGTTTATCCTTCAATCCCTGTATACCTGTCCGTTTTCTACCACACAAAATATTAACTCTCTGGTACAGTTCTCTGCTGTTGTGCTGTCTAACTGCTTCCTCGGCTTTGTCAGCCAAACCATCAAGCCAAAGATTCTTATCAGCAGCTAACTAATCTTTCACACGTTTAATAAGGTCTCTGTAATGCTTTCTATTAGTACTAGTAGGGTATTGATTAAGGACATTCCTGCAGTTCTTTCTATCCGAAATAAGCTCAAGTGCCTTATCACTCAGATAATTCTGTCTCTTCTGCTCCTTTTTTCCTAAAAGAGTACTGTTAGTGTCCAAAAAAGCCTGTTTAAAATGATCCCATTCTTCCTCAACTTCAGTAGTAAGCATACCATGACTGTCATAATGACTAAGTAACCTATCATGGTAAGCTTTGGCTATAACCGGGTCTTTCAGAGCTTCAGTATTAAAAGCAAATTTTTTAACCCTAGCACGACACTTTTTAAGTTTAAGTTGCAAGACACTTTTAACAAGGTAATGGTCAGATCCAATTTCAGCTCCCGTATATGCCCTGGTATTTCTAACAGAACTAGCCCATTTGCTGTTAATTAATATATAATCAATCATATTCCTATGCAGCCCATCAGGTGAAACCCATGTGTACTTATGTATGTCGCGGTGTTTGTAATATGTGTTAGTTATTCTGAAACCATTGAGTTTACTTACCTGTAGGAGACGTTGCCCATTGCCATTGCAGCTACCAATACCAAAAGGGCCAATCACCCCTCCCCAAAGGTCAGAGTCAGTACCAACTTTGGCATTGAAGTCACCAAGAACAAGGGTAATATCTCCTTTCTTGACAGAATTCAAAATATCCTGAATTTGTTCATAAAACCTATCCTTCTCATCCTCATCGGCATCCTAAGTGGGGGCATAACAGCAGATAACATTCAGGTCTTTAACGCTTGTCTGAAATTTTGCTGTAAGAAACCTTTCATTAATACACTCATATCATAGAAGAGCATCGCTAGCGCGTCTGCTGAGAAGCAGACCCACGCCTTGGTGATGCTTATTGTCATCCCTCCCTGAAAAGAGAAATTTAAGATTAATTTTAAGAATCTGACCTTTATCTGTCCATCTGGTCTCTTGCAAGCCGAGAATATCTCAATTATAATGGTGGAATTATTGCGTGAGGACATCAAGAGAAAAAGCTCTGTGCAGAGTCCTCACAATCCAACTACCTATGGAGAGAAAATGGTTAGTATGATGTTTAAAGAAACTATGTTTATTGAGAGAGGGAATGCCGACAATATCAAACAGCCCCCTAATCGCAGACATGGAGCAAAGACCCGTTCCCCCACCACTAAAGGCTGAAGCCATCTACACTGGAAAACTTCCTCCAATGTAGAATTTGACGATGCCAATAGAAGCAAAGTGTTCAGGTGCCTGCGATGACCTCTGCTCAGGATTATCCACCAGCTGATAAACATATCCTGTGAATCTATTCACTTGGGGCTGTCAACCCACAAACAAACAGAAACCACAGCGGAAGATTTTCCCTCCACAGAAGCCCACCAGTGCAGCAAAATCAGGATCCATAATCAAGCTCAGAGCCATATATCTGTCCAGTCCAGTGGGTTTATATGGTCAGCACCAGAACCCTGTGTGGTTGACCACTCCTCAGCAGGGTAGAAAAAAAAGAAAAGTAGCCATAGTTGTCCAGATCAGTAGGCCACACTAATCTGGCAGCCCTCCCCTTCCGTTCACTTCCACAAGAGAGTATCTCTTTTGAAAGTTACTAACGGTCCGCACCACGAGAAGGCGGGGTCGGACATTAGGTGCTAGGAATGGCCGGTTCTATGCGTCATCACAGGGGATTGGTGCATAGCTCTCCTTCCAGTTACTACCTAGCTACCATTTACAGACCATGACATTAATATGAAGACATAAATTGTGAACTGAATTTCCAAAGTTATGAAATAAAAATTATGAACAAGATTATAATTAAAATTTATAGCGATTTGTATCTTAAGAAAACATAGGTGGAGTGAAGGTAGAACTGTAGTTTACTCGCTCAGGCGCCATTTTTTTAAAGCAAAGCAGTGATGCGTTCGCAAAGCAGTGATGCGTTATATAAATATAATAATCATATCATCTAGTGAGTTGAGCGATTTAAACTGTAGAATTACCGCATTCAATAGTTCCGGTTTTTTTTTCGCATAGTCGTAACTGGTAACTAAAACTCAATATAATGAATATTCCTCCACAGATTCAGTCAGGAAAAAAAAAAAAATTTTGTTTATCTTTCTTTTACTTTTTTTTTATAATTCATAAAATATCTTAATTTCTTTCAAAAAGGAAATCAGCATTTTATAAAAATTTCTTCTTAAAGAGGTATTCTCAGTTCCAATATAATTTCGAAAGAATATGTCCCGTGGCCGAGTGGTTAGCGCGCTTGGCTACTTGATCTAAGAGACCTGGGTTCGAGCCCCGGATTTAGGCTATGGATGTCTGTGTCGTTTTTCTGCTGAGGTACTGCCATCCTCTCAGACCTTCTACTATGGCATATAAACTGACAGGCACCTGTCAGACCTCTGTGGCAAGCAGCTGCTTGAGGGGGTATTTATTTTCATTTTTTATGTATTAATATTGTATTTTTTTAGATTTAGAAAATATTTCTTTCTAGCATTGATATATTTTTTACAGTAAAAGTTCTAGTGTTTTTATATTATTACACCTAAAGCAGTTTTGAGTATCCACTTTTTTCATTTTAAATAAGTGATTTAGTAATAGCAGAATTAGCTTTAATTCTTAGAATTCTATTAATTTCCATTTTGTTTGAACCATAGTTATTAAATAACGTAATTTTATTTGAAATACTATATCTGTGTGTGTTTTTTGCCTTTACCTTATACCATTCTTGTACTTCTTTATGAATTTTAATTTTATTTTGTTTTTTCAATAAGAAAATAAAAATTGGAAATTCCATATAAGTATTTAAATTTATAGCTAATTTTGCTAAGGTGTCTGCTTTTTCATTAAATTTTGTTCTAATATGGGATTGGTACCCATTGTGTATATATTATATTATTATGCATAATATGCCGTTTAATTAAAATTAATATATCACTAACGATAATTTTAAAGTTATTTTTTGAAGGATCCTTGTATATAATATCAACAGATGATTTCGAATTTGTAAATATAAAAATTTTAGTATTATAAAAATTTTTTCCCAATTTATTGCTAATATGATAGTTGTTAATTCAGCTATTATGACAGGAATATATGTCCTAAATTTAAATTCTAATTCATAATTTTCATTTGGGCAGTAAAAGACCCCTGAAGCTATAGATCTTTCTCCATTCAGAGAACCATCAGTATAAATATGTATTTAATTTTGATATTTATCGTATATAAATGATTCAGTTAAATGTTTTAAATTAAGTTTATCCAAACATTTCTTTGATTCAATTCCAGTAATTCGATTTTCCATAACTGGAAATGAGATGTCTGGGATAGTATTTGTATTTGAAAATCTCCACTTAAATTTTTTTGAATGATATTCTTTAATATATTTTTCTCATTAAATTTATTTATTGTAATATCACTGAAATCCTCAATTATTTTTTCTCTTATTGGGTAATCTTTTTTTTTTTTTTAAATAATTCTATATAATAGATTAGACAGCATATATATATATTTTTTAATTTCTATAGGAGAAAATACTGTTTCTGCATAGACTTCAATCCATTTTTACCTTGAATAAAGCCGAGATAATATTTTAGAATTTTTATTCGTATTTGCTCTAATCTTTTTGTTTTAGTTTTTGAAATGTTATTTATTAATTCAATACCATAGGTATATTTAGGTAAAATAATACACTTGTATAATAAAAGTAGATTTTTTTTAGTACATCCCCCTCTTGAGTTTCCTAAGTATCTTAAAAAATAGAATAATTTATTAACTTTATTTTTTGCAGAATCTAAATACTGACTCCATTTTAGTTTGGAATCTAAATTAATTCCTAATTATTTAAAATTATCAGTTATTATTAAGTTTATTTTATTCATTTTAATGATGATATCCTTAAAAAGTTGTTTGTTTTTGTGAAAATATGATGCAATTGTTTTTTCAATAGAAATTTCTAAGTTAAAATGTTCACAATATTTTATTAATTTGTTTGAAGTTTCCTGTAATCTATTTTGAATAGTTATAAGATTTTTATTGAAGGTCCAAAAAATTAAGTCATCTGCATATGACCCAAATATAACTTCTGGAGGAAATATTTCTTGACTGTCATTAAGATATATGTTAAAAAGAGTTGGGGACAGTATGTCCCCTTGAAAAACTCCATTACAAAATTTCTTTGTTGATGAAAAATTATTATCAATTTTAGCTTTATAAGTTTTGTTTTGAATAAAGTTTAATAGGAATTTATACAAATTTCCACATATTTTAATTTGTCTTAATTTGTATAACAGTGCACTGTGAGATATCGATTAGAATGCTTTTTCTAAATCTATAACTATAACAACCTTAAATATTTTACTGTTTATTACAAATTCTGCATCTGAAATAAGATTTAATAGAAGATCTTTTGTTGATCTTTCGTGTCTACAACTGAATAGTAGCAATTTTGTTTCATTTATAGCAACTATTCTGTATCAGTGACTTTTAATTGAAATGTTAATGTAAAATTATTCTTATCCATTCTTTAACGAATGTGTTTCGAAATATTTGGAGTTATGCATGGTTCATTATGTTCCAACAGCAGTATCTATAAATTAAATTTGTGTTCTCTTTTTTATAATTAGGGTTTTTCCACATTGGAAGAGTAGTCAACACTGCAAATTTTGCCTGAAATTCCTCAAATCAGTTCCTTTTCCTTATCAATTTCACTATGTATCCCAGAGCCCATTTCATTGCTAGCTGCTTAAAAATGGAAAGCAGTATGCTGCTTTATTTCAGGGTATAATTGAAAAATTTAGTGACAAACTATATAATGAGAGATGATAATAATGTAACATATTTTTTTTTTTTTGTTTTTTTTTTGGGGTTTGGGTAGCACATATTATGAGACATTTGTAAAAATGACATCTACTTTGCAAGTGGGTTTAGTAATGGTAACTCCAAGATTTCACGTTAGTTGCTGTGGGAAGAAGGATATTTCTTAATAATATTGCTGTTTATGCAAATTTATCAGTAAAGATGCACTAAAATATATGACTTTATTGATTAACTTATAGGCCACTATTTCAGTAGGTTTTCTATCTGGACAGTGTCATATAGACATTTCCCCTCCCCTTACAAATACAAGTACAAATATGTATGTGAGTCTTTTCACGATAAATTAAAATATTAGTTCGATCAAAGGTGTAATTTCCACATAGAAAGCCTGTTGACACATCTTTACAAGTGGAAATATATATATGTGTTATAGGAATGAAATTTTTACAAGTGTCTCAAATTCAAATACATTCTCTTCAACATGCTTCATGTAACAGCGGGTTAATAATTTCTGATGTCCCTAATATAACTTCAGACAATTGGTATATCTCAGACAGTGTATTCCCAAAATACAGTTGTACTTGCTGTATATTATTCAAGTATGAGACTGATATATTAATTATATAGAGAATCAGAATATCTGCCATTGATTCTTCATAATTTTGAGTCAAACGGTTCACTGTAGCATAATGTTTCTGATTTATTTCTTACTAATACACCCATTAGTTTCAAAACATTGCAGCAAATCTTCAGCTAAAGTGCAACAAGGTTAGTATTAATAAAAATAAAAAGAGTATAAACCTTGTATTAAAGAAATTTTAAAGAACTTTTTCTTCATATGTAGAGGTGGAGGTATTTCAACTGATAGCACATCAGGCTTGTAATCTGCAATTCCCAGGTTCTAGTCTCTCATGGGTTAGCATCGAGATTTATCTCTGCAAAACTATCACCTTGACTTCAGTTGGGTACACTAATGGATTTGGAAAGGCCGTTGCCCGTCGGATGAGACATAATAAGGTAGCCCAATGTGCAGGAGATCAATATCAATAGGAGATCAATAATATGGGCATGTTAAAGAACATACAGCTGTCTATTGGGAGACCTCGCTATTCAGCCCAATATGTGCAAAAAGAGTTCGGTTTTTTTACCTCTGAGCAGCACTTTTTTTACATACAATGGGCTAAATGGTTGGATCACAAAGACCCCAAAGGCTCAGAGAAAGTTTGTGGGCAGGAGACTCACTAGAACAGCTGTTGGGTGACAGATGGTAACCTCCTGTCAATGCCTTCCAATGTGTTCTTTAACGTGCACAGGGTATGTTGATGAACATATATCCAATCTTTCCAAAACCAACGGTATCCCCTGCTAATCATGGGCAGGGAGAGGAGTTTTCCATAGAAAAATCTCAATACTGCTCCACCTGGGAACTGCAGATTACGAACTTGGAGCTCTGCTGACTGAGACACCCCTGCCCTTCTGTACAAAAAATGGTGCTCAAAGGTAAAACTAAACAATATAACCTTCATTATATCCTTTGGGATTTTTATGACATAAAGGTAATATTGTTGCAGTCCCATGAATGAGTGGTTAGCGCGCTTGGCTACTGATCTAAGGGACCTGGGTTCGAAACCCGGGTAAGGCATGGATGTTCGTGTTGTTTTTCTGCTAAGGTCCTGCCATCCTCACAGACCTTCTAGTATGGCATATAAACTGACAGGCTCCTGTGAAACCTCTGTGGCAAGCAGCTGCTTGAGGGTGTATTTATTTTTTACTTATTCTTTTTATAGGTGATATTAATTTTTTTATGATAATAATATATATCAAAAGTACCAATATTCCTATTGCAAACTACCTAAATATTGTTAAATAAAAAAATATCCCTCTCAATCAGCTACTTGCCAAACAGGTCTGACAGTAGCTGTCACTTTAATATATCATAGAGAAGTTCTGTGAAAATTGTCTGTCTTTTTGTTTCATATTCAAAAATATTTCAAATTGTGTTTCATATTATTATTGAAAGCCAATGATAGACCACCAATGAAATTTTTAATACTGTTTATAAAAAAATGGATAGCTAATATTACTTTACAGTAATATGTTGCATGTCAGTATCCTGCCAAAATATACAGGAATGTATGAGAAGTGCTTCAATATTATGATTATTCTGCATATATGTATAATAATAACCATAGATCAAGATGGTGAGATCTTCACCTACTATCAAGAGTATATCATAGGCTATGTCCACATTTGTGCGTTTTACGTGCGCCTAACGCATGCGTCTAGTGCACGTGACGCATGCGCAAAGGCATGCCTCAAATCAGTTGAACGGTTTTCAGTCAAATCAGTTGAATGTTTTCAGTGATGAATGCAGTAACACAAGAGATTCCAACAATAGTGGATTTTTGTTCAACATTCCGTGAAGTTCATGGTTTGTCTGGAAGGTTTTGTTCTGTTTTTATAATTATTGAGCTTGTGCTTTTTGTTCACCATGTAAACAGAACAAACATTGGCTTTTATTGAAGACTATAGATTAAAGTATGGGTTCTCAACGTGGGATACGCGGTAAAAAACTTTTGGGTATGCCGTGAGAGCTCAAAAGTCGCTAGATCTAGTAACAAAGTTTTATTTCCATTGTCATACTATAACTATAGTGTAGCATTCGCGTAATAAAATCTGGCAGAAAAAGTGTCCCATACCAGTAGAGGGCGCTGGGAACGATATTCTTGCCTTGTTAACATTACCCTCTATGGACGTTTCACTTTTCAATGACTTTTAAACATAGAAGCATTTATGCAATGATTTTACCATTCAAATGCACAAGTAAAAAAAAAATGCACAAATAAAATGCACAAATGCCTAAGTATTTTAATTGAACTAGTAAAACTTAGAGAATGCTTGAGCAAGTATATCTTTTTAAAATGAAGAAAATTGATGGCCGTTCGATCAAAACAAACCGCATTTCTCTTTATGTATCAGAACGGTGAAGTGATCGTTTTGATTGGCTCTTTGGTAAACTCTTCGAATGACACGTGATGTAACATATGTTCTAACATGTGACGTTTGGATTCGCCAATTGTAATAGAAGTCTTATGGCGTAGATATCCTTATAAATTGCAAAAGAAATTTAAAACGTTGTAATTGGCTAAACAAGAATGCAAGTGATTAGTTCTTGTTTAACCAATTATAACGTTTTAAATTACTTTTGCAATTTACAAGGATATCTACGCCAGGACTTCTGGGGTGGGGATGGCTCAGTCGGTAGCGTGCCAGGCTCGTAATCTATAGTTCCCAGGTTCGAGTCCCAGCTGGGTCAGCGTTGAGATTTATCTCCGCAAAATTCCCCGCCCTGCCCACGGTCAGTAGGGGACACCGATGGGCTTGGAAAGGCCGCCGTCCGTCGGATGGGGCGTTAAGCCGTGGCCCCGTGTGCGGGAGAGCCATACCCTGTGCACGTTAAAGAACACACTGGGTGGCCTTGACGGGAGGCTACAATCTGTCTCGAAACAGCTGTTCCAGTGGGTCCTCTCCCCCAACCTTCTCTGAGCATTCGGGGTCCATGTGACCTGGCCATTTAGCCCATGGTGTGCAAAAAAGTGGCGGTCAGAGGTAAAACAACCCAACTCTCCAGATGAAATTATGTGATTTTGCTCAGATTAAGAAGTTTTCCAATAAGATTTTTTTTCAAAATGAAATTATTTTACCCAATTGTGTGGGGCGGGGGTGGCTCAGTCGGTAGCGCGCCAGGCTCGTAATCTGTAGTTCCCAGGTTTGAGTCCCAGCTGGGTCAGCGTTGAGATTTATCTCCGCAAAATTCCCCGCCCTGCCCACGGTCAGTAGGGGACACCGATGGGCTTGGAAAGGCCGCCGTCCGTCGGATGGGACGTTAAGCCGTGGCCCCGTGTGCGGGAGAGCCATACCCTGTGCACGTTAAAGAACACGCTGGATGGCCTTGACGGGAGGCTACCATCTGTCTCCCAACAGCTGTTCCAGTGGGTCCCCTCCCCCAACCTTCTCTGAGCCTTTGGGGTCCATGTGACCTGGCCATTTAGCCCATGGTGTGCAAAAAAGTGCCGCTCAGAGGTAAAACAACCCAAACAACAACCCAATTGTGCAATATTTGAATTGTCTTCACATTCTTTTAAATTGTAAATTTGAGACAGAAAAGCACCTTTCACTGATTAGTGGATTTGACATCTTGATCTTACATTTCCTGCATTGCTTTCCCATGAGTGACCAAAGGATGGAAGTGGCCTAGTACCTGATAATCTTTTTTCAAGCTATGGGACACTACAAAATATTTTACTCTCAAGTTTTTTGCCTTTATATTTTTCAATGCGACTATCATATACATTTTATGATTCTGTGTATTGTTGATTTTAGATGCCAGGTGTTGTGTAGTATGCTACCAAACTCAATCCCTTTTGGTGGTTTTCATCTTTCGTTTTGACTATGTCATTTGGTTTGTGAGCTTTAATTCATTTAAAGATTGAGTTATTTTTATTTGCTTTTATGTTCTTAAATTGCTTCTTTGCAATTTAATTTTCTTTTGGCGTTTGGATTTTTTGCCTTATTGGTGGTATATAAATATATAGTAGAGGATAATATGGCAATACGAGTCCCTATTGCCTATTTGGTTTGATTACCTTGTTAAAAGTGTCTTGCAACTGATGCTGAATATTGTGCTAAGGCAGAGCCGTAACTAATCCTTTTGCGTCCGAGGCAAAAATAGAAAATTGCATCCCCGCCCAAGGTTACTGCCTCATTCACCTCACCCTTGTTACAGTCATGAGTTAAGTTTAAAAGAATTGCATTTAACAGTGACTCAGATATGGTGAAAGCTTATCATGACAGATTACTTAGCCATTATCAGTTCAAATTTGCTCACTACTGATGTTGAGAAAGAATTGGGCCGTTTTTAAACAAGCTTTTCTTGAAACTAACTCTTTTGGGTAGAAAGGAGCAGAGGAAGCATATTTATTTGAGTGATAAGGCACTGGAGCTTAATTTTGAAAGAACGAACTGAAGGAATACTCTTAATCAACACACTAGTTCCAACACAAAACATCATAAAGAGCCTAAAAAACACGTAAAGGATCAGTTAATAGCTTAGAAGAATCTTTGGCTTGATAGAAAATTTATGCAGTTAGATAGAGTAACAGCAGAGAGCTGCACCACATAATTCATGTTTTGTGAGAAGAAACAGACAGGTATACAGTCAGTTTGAAGGATAAACATAGTAAGGTTACTGAAGGTGAGGACTGCCATGGCTAGATGGGCTAAGCATTTCAGTGATGTTTTAAACAATGTGCTTAATTCTGTTCCGATTGTTTGCGATGACAATAGCTGCATTACTGACCTTAATGTTGGTCTATATCACAGTCTGAAGTTACACTGCTCGACATAGAAATGCCACACCATAAAAGAATGAAGGGAATGAGACAAAACTTACCACACATGTAGACAAGTAGGTGGGAAAGAATGATTTAATTTCTGATGGATTACATGAATCTGAGGGAGACAGAATGTTTCCTCGCCTTGGCTATATATTCGGCAATGCAGCATGGCATCAAGTGGAAAAGTCCCTGGATGGTGTGTTGAGGTACCGTAGACCATACGTCATTGACCTGTGTCTATAATTCATCGACAATGCAAAGGGGTCAGGCAGAGGCATGAAGTCATCTGCCAATGTCATCGAGTTGTTTTACCTCTGAGCAGCACTTTTTTTGCACATCATGGTCTAAATAGCCAGTTCACATGGACCCCGAAGGTTGGGGGAGGAGACCCACTGGAACAGCTGTTGGGAGACAGATGGTACCCTCCCATCAAGGCCATCCAGTGTGTTCTTTAACGTGCACAGGGCAACGACTTAACATCCCATCCGACGGACGGCGCCTTTCCAAGCCCATCGGTGTCCCCTACTGACCATGGGCAGGGCGGGGAATTTTGCGGAGATAAATCTCAACGCTGACCCAGCTGGGACTCGAATCTGGGAACTACAGATTACGAGCCTGGCGCGCTACCGACTGAGCCACCCCCGCCCCTCTCTGCTACTGAAATAACTGGAAGATAGGTAAAGAGGTTCAAATACTTTCATACTTGAAATTACCAAATATAATTCTGGTAAGTACAAGCACCTTTTCATTTTCAGTTGAAACACCACGCATCCGACTCTTAATTCAAATGTCAAAAGAACTTGAAGTACATCTGCAAATACTGACAAGCTCTAATTGTCACAAATTTTAGATTCTTCTAAGGTTTTGCTACCCTTACTTGTTCTTCCTGTGACGCAATCTTCTGAGTATGGAATACTAGATGTCGAAAAATTTATTTTAATATATGGTAATAATCTATTTCTTTTCTCTTTAATTCAGCTTAAACATCGAAAAACTTTAGGGAGCAACCTTTACACCTGGACACCTTGTAGATACTGTCTGTCTGCTGATGTAGGCAGTGTTGAAACTGGGCATCAGGGATACCACAAAGCGGGTTGTAACACCTCATCGATCTACCGTCGTGCTATCATTGTACCCACTGTGCATACGAGCAGTGATTGGCAGCTGAAACTGATAACACCCCAAACCATGACACCAGGCTGGAGCCATATGACGCTCATGGATGGCAGCATGATTAGCGCGATGACCACGTTGTCTCCAGCCTCTCAATCGGTGATTGTTGGCGCTGAGACAGAAGCAAAGACTGGTCCCACCACCCGTCTGGTACAGTACCACTGCACGATGAACTACGGTGCATGGCAGTAATCATAATGGCCGGCGAGAGCGCAAACTTACTTCAGCCAATCTACAATTCATAATCTGTGTCTACACAGGGATGTCTATAGCTGCTTATACGCCACGTCGAATATTGTCTGCTGTGGATTGTGGGGCTGCTAAAACTTGCCATCGAAGAGAGGCGTTCGGACGTCCCCCTTCGTGCACAGGCCTTCTAAGCTGATGCATGTTACCTTCCAATCAACTGTATGTAGCCCTATGATAAAGCCTCTGGCAAAGATGTCCACTTGATGGCAGGATTTCCAATGTCATTCAGGCATTCTCACTCCTTACACATGCTTTTGCCAGAGATCATTCGAGATCCTTCACACGCCCAAGTGAGCATGACCAAACTTAGCTACGTCGAACAGTTTTCTCCCTCACCTATCACGTGATTGCTTTGCAACTGCACTCATTTACAGAACCCAACCGTTCACACATACCCACCTATTTGTATGGCGCTCTGATAAATACTTCTGGTGTGGCATTTTCTATGTCGAACAGTGCATTTTGGCCATTTTTATACTTAAATTACATAAATACTCGGAGCTAGATGAAATTACTATTCGAATGCTTAGAACTGGGAATAGTTTGGTTCTTCCTAGGATTAGTTATGGTAGTGAAATTGATGTCTTCGATTCTAGATGCTTAGGCAATATCTTCAGCATTAGGTGGTGTGAATTTGGAAGTAATGATGTCATTAGAAAAAGGAGTAAGCAACCACCTCTGAGTAGCACATTATGCCGAGAGGCTTCGTTCGTTTTGCTATGTTGTCCGTATGCACTACATATACATTAGCGAATAGGATTATGAAGTGTGCCTAAAGGCCTCAGAAAAAGTGAAATACCTAGGATACTGTGGTCAATGTCGTCAAACGGGGCTTTGTTAACTTGGAGTGCAGTGGCGAAAGGCAGCAACTGTATTTCAGGATAGATGTATTTGAAGAAATTAGTCTGGTTAAACCTCCGAAGCCTATGGCTGCTTGAGGATTATGCATGAAAATTAAAAACTTCGCTTTCCTTAAAAAGAGAACCTAAAAATTTTCGCAAAAAAAGCTACTTTTCCTCCCCCGATCCAATCCTAATTAAGGATAAGCTTACGTTCACTTCGTAATTTCCAAAACAAATTTTCTCCATATTACTTACAGAGAACCAAAAATCAGAAGAAAAAAAAACTATTTTATTCCTAGTACTTCCTACAAGGCTAAAATGTAATAGTTTTAACTGCCATATATTTTAATGCTTTGAATACAGCAATTATTATATGGCCTGATTTTGATAAGTTTCCTGATAACTATCCAACTTGGGTGGTTCAGCATAACGTTCTTCCTTTGACCTTTCTCCTGCCTTGTATTGTCGTTTTCGCTCTGCTTTCATTAGTTTAATACGCTCAAGCTGGAAAATAAAAGTAAATCAGCAAATGAAAACTGCAGTCGAAACTACTACAAAAATAGTATAACAAAATATTCAAAAACTTTTTTATGCTTTTTTGTTCATATCTTAAACTGTGTCCTATCCATTCATGCCATCTCTTGATTTTAAAAGAATTTAAGTACGAAATACAAAGGATCGCTCCGACGGATCCTGGCAATTTGCAAAGGTGATTTACTCAACATTGAGAGTTATCTATCAAACCAATACCTCCTAGAATGAACAAGCCCACCACCTTGTTTTTGACGTCATACACACTGGGCCATCCATTGAAGTAGTAATACTAGAGACAGAACTCCGATTCCCGTAGCATTGACCGCCATGATCACAGACGGCTGTGTCCGCCGACTGCTTAGTGAGGCAAGATACCCATGATGCCTTGCGAATTGGTTGCGAACAATGATGACTATTTAAAAATGCTTAACAAATGACTTAAATTAGGCAGAACTTTTCCGTTTTTTATTTCAATGAGGTTATTCCAGTGCAGTAATTAAAGCAAAATAGATTTAATAATACACACTTATTGATTTATATCGCATGAAAAGCGAAGACGCTGGAAACTGCTTCTCTTTCAAATCGAGGTTTTGTATGAAAATTAAAAAACAATTCGATATGCTCTTAATATGTGATTAAAACTGAACGAAAATGACTGTAAACTTAGAAACTTTAATTTGAGACCGTTTAAAACAAAAACAATGGTAAACATACTTTAAAATCTAATACATGATCAAATCTTTCAGGTTAAGTGAAAACCCTCAAAATTTATATATCTTAATAGTGTAAATCCACGCCTTATTTAAAAAAACATGAAAAGTCACATTTATCTTCTTCTTTCATTAAAAATTGAAAGAAATAATCAGAGAGTGAAATTTTTTTTTAATTCAGCTGAGGCAGAAAATCAAATCTCCTTCCAATAAATGACACAATTTAATTTCATGCTATAAAAAACCCAAATATTATAAGCTGTTATTCAGCTGCAGCATAAAGAAATTCAAGCCCCCCTTCCATACAAACACACAAATGGCATAATTGAAATTTGATGCTATGAAAAAACAAATATTGTAAACTTTTTTATCAGCGAAGCCAGAAGGAAATCCAAGGTCACACACACAAATGACATAATTGAAATTTAATGGAACAAAAACCAAATGTTGTACTCTTTTATATCAGCTAAGGCAGAAGAAAATCCAAAGTCACACACACAAACATAAATGACATAATTGAAATTGCATGCTATATATATATAAAACAATAATTTACACTTTCTCTCATTTCAACTAAGGCTGAAGAAAAGGCAAGCCCAACCTTCCCCCCACACAAATGACATGATTGAAATTTTATGCAACAAAAACCACATATTGCAAACTTTTATATCAGCTGAGACAGATGGAAAACCAAGGTCACACACACACACAAATGTCATAACAGAAATTGCATGCTACACATATAAAAAACAACAATTTATACTTTCTCACATTTCAAAAGCCCCCCCCCTCCCACACACACACACACACAAATTGCATGATTGAAATTTCATGCAACAAAAATCAAATCAAATATTTTAAACTTTTATACCAGCTGAGGCAGAAGGAAATCCAAGGTCATACACACACATACAAATGGCTAATTGAAATTGCATGCTATATATATAAAACAATAATTTACACTTTCTCTCATTTCAACTGTCAGAAGGAAAGGCAAGTTCCCACTCCCACAAACACGCAAATGACATGATTGAAATTTCATGCAACAAAATACAAATATTGTAAACTTTTATATCAGCTAAGGTAGAAGGAAATCCAAGGTCACACACACACACAAACAACATAATTGAAATTTCATGCTATAAAAAAAGAAAACAAAAATGCAAACTATTTTCATTTCAGCTGAGGCTGTAGGAAATTCATATCACACACACAATATAAGAAATGAAGTTACTGCAAAGCATGTTTTGTCACTGTGTTTTGTGGAAATTTAGATGTTTGCTATAATATACCTTTTAATTTTTCTGTCATTTGTGTCTCTAAATGGTGAAGTCTAATTTTAGCATATTCTTTTGTAATGTTTCTTTTTCATATTATAAGCATGATTGTCAATTTCCATATCTAATTCCCTATTACTGATATGACTATCTAGTGATATGAGTACCAACATACATTGAAGCCTATGTAGGATATTGACCTGAATTTTTTAATTAGATATGAAATGGTTGTTGTTGAGAATATAAAGTTTTCCCCTGGAAGACACTGTTCAATAATTTTCGCAATTGCACACACATACTGTGAGAAGGGCGAGAAAACGTCAATTTTTAATATTAACCTTTAAAGTGATAGAAGCTGATAAATCAGTTTCCAAAAATCCCTACAAAAGAACCTGCAACATGCTTTTTTATGCTTCCCTACCATTTTTTTCCATAATTAAATGCTTTTTCTTTTGATATGTAATATGTACTATTTCATTCATTAGTTTTTCATAATAAAGCTCAAAAGTTGTTTCTTAAAGAAAAAAAATTGTCTTTGTAAGGGTTAATAAGTGCAGACACAGAAGACTGCATTAGGTCAGATTCAATTAATGCTAATTTACATTCTATGGAAGAAATTTTTCATAATTGTTTTGCTATAAAGACAGCTTATAATATCATTTTTCAATTTCAGAGAAAAGAGACACAATGACCTTCATTGCTTTACTGTGATTGCTTGATATTGTCCACATGTGAGAAACACCTAAAATGTCACTGGACATTTCATTATTGCTGCCAATGATTTTAATTTCATTGAAAGTTATACAATTGCCATTTTTCTTATTAATTATCAGCCGGTTAATTATTAACTGCATTTGTGCACTTTGGAACTAAAGATAATTAGGTTATTATAGTTTCCCTCTTTTGCTCTTATAGCTTAAAAAGAATTAAATATGGGCCTGGCTGAATTTGTAACTAAAATATATATTTTGAGCCAGACAAACCAACTGTTAAAAAAAATAACTATGTGGATTTTCTAGCTACGTAAAACTGAAACAAATATAAAAATTAGAGTTTCAGAAGCTATATCTGAATTTTTATCATTATTACCATAATCTACATATCAACAATAGCATTTGCCATTGAACAGTATTTGTTTCCTAATTGACTTCTCCTCAAATAATAAAGTGAATATCATATGCTTCTGCTTACTATCAGTAAAATTTTCCATGCAGAAAACTTAATAAATCCAGGAGGGCCATCTACAGATCTGTACCAAGTTAAAACTGTGGAGCTATTGGGAAAGAAGATTTTCTCTTACAAATTCATGCCTTTTTAAAAATAAAAAATAGAACCTCAGTTTTTAATTAGCGTTTGGAGAATGAAAAATATCACGGTAAACCTATTTACCTCTTGGCAATAAAATATGCCATTGCTTCTTTCAGCATTTTTGCTGTCACTTTGCTCTTTAAGGTTTGAGCCATAAACAAATCTATCTTTTAAAATAGAAGAGTCTGATTGCTTGGCTTTTAGCTGACAGTAATTTCACCATAGCATTTTCTTTAAGCTCTGGATTTCATTTTGCACTGACATCAACTTTCTCTTAAATTTTCTAGGACCTCTTACACAGCATGAGTGATCATTTTTATAGGCAATTTCTGTTCTCATTGCAATTTCTATCATATCTTCTACAAGTGTCTTTCAATACAGGCATTTGTTACAAATGCTATGAAATACAAATACCATGAAAATACCACATAAAAGGTACCATGGGTCCGCAACCTTTCTCAGAAAAGAACACAAAGTCATCCAAAGACAGACTTGTCCTTAGTCTTGTACTCACCAGACTTGCCATACCCTAAAGTGTCCAAGGACAAACTTGGTGAGCACCAAATATTTTCATCCTTTTACCAAATTAAAATACACCCACAGATTGATGTAATGATCTGCATGCAGCTGTTATGTATATTGTCACAGACGATCTGCATGTCAAGCCAATCAGCACAATACCTTGTTAAAGTAGGAATTTGAAGGGAATATAAAAACAGGGCAAACAAAATAGTAAGTGAATGACAATGCCTTTAACATGCATAAGGCAGCATTATGTACAGCTGATGGAATTTGAAAGAAGTTGAATTATTGGGTTGTCAAAACACCAAATTGCCATTAACCCTTACAATGTCGGGTTTCTGAAACTGAACTCACTGTGGTGGTTGAATTTATTTTACAGTGTTTCCAGAAAATAATCAACCTTAGAACCTCATCCTGAAGTAACTAATGAATGGAAATATGTCATGTTACATACCAAAAGAAAGTTTGTTTATATGCTTTAAATGTAATTAAGAATATTGATAATGCTCTACAATTTAAAAATCGCGCGCTGAGTAATCCTAATGCTTGCTCTGATTACCGCCATTATAGATCACTAGCAGTTTCACTTTTGATCATTTCTTGTTAATTATTGTTTATAATCACAGTATCCATATGAGAAGCAATAAAAAATAATTTTAAAAGCATTAAAGTAAATAAAAAAGCCTTTAAAAAGCCGATGTGCCTAGTTCCTGGATGACGCAATTTCCAGTAGTAAAAAAAAAATCAATATCCTTACGTTAAAAGATTAGAAAGTATTTTCAGTATTCTAGTAGACTCTAGAAAAGAGCGGGAAATGCAACTGATCGATAATCTAAGCACGATAAGGCAGAATAAAGGTATGAACTGAATAGATGCTACTTGATGCTGATTACAGTGACTGAACATGCACATCTGACTCAAATAGATTTTTAAACTTTATCATAATTTTTTCAAGCAGAATCAACTGGTAAAATATTTATATCATAGATTTAAATGTTAGTTCGATATCTGATTAGAAACGGTTGCAAAAAATTCAGATTTCTATTTGCAATTTTTTATAACTTTGTACTATGGGAGTGAAACATCTGTGTCAGATCACTAGAATGGGAAAGATGAAAGCAATTCTTCAGGCTGCGACATGGTAAGGGTTAATGTGAGTCATAATGCCCAAATGGTCAGAAGCTGTTGGCAGCAATAGGTACAGAAAAGTACCCAGACACATCGCCAAGATTCTGGTGGCATCAGAATGTCTGAATGAGAGGATCAACACATCTGGCTGCTAGAAAAAGAAACAGATCTGTTAAAAGCTGCCAGATTTCCAACATCATAATTCCATCCCTGTTTGCACCTGTGCCAGGAGGTATGATAAGAAGATGACTGCAAGAATGGGGCTTCATTTGCACTGTCTATTGGCTCATCTATCTCTGACATCATCCCATTATCATCTGCTTCTGCAGTGGTGCAGGAAGAGAGCTGCATGGGAATACAACTGGTATTGTGTCATCTTTAGTGACAAATCATATTTCTATTTGGGATCAAGTGATGGCTGTGCAAACATCTGGAAACATGCCAAGGATAGAGGCAATCCATCCTGCATCATAACAGGCCAACACTTGGAATCATGGTATGGGAAGACAAGTTACAACAGTCATTCATGTCTGGTCATCATTGATGACACAATGATGGCAAGACTATGTTAAAACTATTCTGGAGCTAGTGCTACTTCCCTTTCTATGTTCCATCCCTATATTTTTCAGGAGAACAGTGCCTGCCCACATACAGCTCATATCCTAAGAATACCTACAAGATGTGGATATGTTTCCTTGGCCTACATCATTCCCCAGATCTGTCCCTCATCGACACATTTGGATATAGGACATTCACTGACCACTGTAGCTCAGATCAAAGCATAGGAACACGAAGCATGAGCCAATATTCACCAGAATGATATTCACCAACTTTCTGACTTGTTATCATGACATTTGGCTGCTAATATCACTATTCATAGAGGCCATATTTCTTACTGATGCACATTGCATTTTCATAAGCAAATACTGCTGGCGTGCTACACACACTTAATCAATTATCTATACTGTTATTTGTCACTCCATTTGTTTAGAGCTCAAAGTGAGCATTCCTTGCAGGTGTGGTAATTTCAATAATGTGTAGTATAAAGGTAATAATTTTTTTACAGTTTTCCAGTGATTTATTTCAGGGGGTACCTAATGGAATACTGCATTATTTAAATCAAAAAGAATTAAAAGATTTTAAAGCACAATTTATAGAAATGAGGAATGTAGATTGTATTGTTTTAACAAATAATATATTGTTAATTCTTGTACCACTTATAAGAATTCTTTACTGCTATTAGCATCATAGTTTTGACAATAACAGCAAATTTCATTTTATGAGCATGCTCATGAGAATCAGTGAGCACCATGGTGCTCATGAGCAAACAGGTTACATATTCCTAAATTAGATTGGTATGAATTGCATAAAAAATATTTATACATACACTTACCTGTTTGGTATGAAATATACATTCATTGTAGTCATCATATTCATCTTTGCATCGTTTCATCATTAAGCTCCTACCATAGGCATCCAAACAATCCATCAGATTTAATTCTAAGTCTCGACAACGACGATTTGCTTGATTGCTACCAACATGTCCAAATAACTCAGTAAGTGGAGTTCGAATCAATGGTTCTGGTGCCATAGCTGCCTAATCTTATTCCTAAATTAACAAATCAAATATGTATTAGTTATAAGTTACTTCAAGTTAAGGTGACTACATTTTCAAAATGAAACTAGATGAACACATATCACCTCTGGGACATATGGTAATCCCATTTGCAAAGAGAATAAAGTTTTTGTCTACCCACTTTTACACTCCTTAAAGGTTTTAATTTGAACTAATGAATGATGGGGAAAAATACAAATAATAGCATTTTATTAGTACTTTTAAATTTTTTTTAAATACCCCCTCAAGCAGTTGCTTGCCACGGAGATCTGACAGGAGCCTGTCAGTTTATATGCCATAGTAGATCTGAGAGGATGGCAGGACCTCAGCAGAAAAACGACACACATCCATGCCTTACCCGGGGCTTGAACCCGATCCCATTAGATCAACAGCCAAGTGTGCTAACCACTCGGCCACGGGACGGCTAGATACTTATATAACAGAAAAAGCATGTCTTTTATTCTTCAATTTAAAAAGCTGCTCTTCTCACAGCCCTCTGAGAAAAGGGGGGCAGACTGTTGCTGTCAGTGGAATATCTCTTGACACTCAACCATCAAAATTTCTACCATAAACAGATTGCTTGCAACAAAATTTGTCAAAAGTTTTGCTATTCCCATTTTTAGTGATCTATAACAATGTAAATTAAAACGATTCAAGGGTTTAAAGAAATATGAATTATATTTCATTAGTACCAATCCAACTAAAACAGTTTCCCAATTATCTCTTAAAACAAAATAGTTATGTTTACCACCCAAACCTGGACTAAAGGGTCAGCTCATTGTTGCCAATGGAATCTTTATGACAATTACATTTCACCACCAAAATTCTAGCATAAATACATTGTTTGTATTATTTGTTTAAAAATTTTTTATTGTTTCCCACCATTAGAGAGCACAATTATAGCTTTTGGGAGAAAAAAGTGCAAACTACAATATTTCATCAATATCCACTTTTTCACTCCAACTAAAAATGAAATTTTTATTTATCTCTCAAAACAATTCTCTCTTAAAACAAAAAGAATGCATTTCCCCCTCACCTTTGGTAAGGAGTCAAATCATTGTTGCCAATGGAAACTTAATGACATTCATTTCACATTCCGCAACCAATATTTCAAATTATTAGCATAAATTAAAGACATAATTTGCAATATTCATTTAAAATTTTACAATTTTCAAATTTCCCACTCTCAGAGGGCATAATTATAACTTTTGGAAGGTTTGGAAAGTGTGAACCACAATATTTCATCATACCTATCGAAACCAAAACAATTATCATCTCTAAAAGAAAACAATTCTCTCTTAAACAGTCGTGTTTTCCCAACCACCCTGGGACTAAGTGATCGACTCATTGTTGCTAATGGAAACCATACCCTTCACATTTCACCACCAAAACTGCAAATTTCTAGCATAAATACATTGTGTACAATGAAAAATCAAGCAAATGGCATCCCATTAATAAGTTAACAGAACATGATGGAAAAATCGGAGTGCATAAGAAATGCTCAATGTGAAAGATTATAAGATTCTGATTATGAAAAAATTTGATTGGTAAATGCAGGCACCTGTCAGACCTCTGTGGCAAGCAACTGCTTTATGAGGTTATTATTATTTATTATAAATGCAATGAGAACTATCAGTTGGACAGTAGATATTTTTTCAGTTAAACATTCATGTTACTATTACCAGATTCACTACGTATGGCTCATACATTTGTATTATTTCCCATACTAATCATCAAATTTAGCTCATCATACAAAAATATCTGGAAAATTTGTCACAAATTCTTATTAGCAATGGTGCAACATTTACCACCTGTACATAGGGCATTCAAAAAGTTCTTGACCTGTGTCTGTAGATTTGCACTTGTTCCTCTGAAGTTAATGAGCTATGACTTGTTTGAAGGCTTGTCATTACAGATTAAAAACAAAGGCCATATCATAATTTCTCCCTTTGCTGGTGATGAGCAAAGTTTAGTCCGTGAAAACTGTGCGTTTTTGCTAAGAGTAGGGATCTTACTAAACAGAGGGAAAGATTTTACATTTTTTTTCATAAAGATGCAACTTGGGGATGATGCAAAAAAATTCATGCAGATTTATTACAAGTATATGGGGATAATGCCTGTTCATATGGCACTATTACAGGATGGATGCACAAATTCTGAGGACAGCAGTGCTTCAAAGGCTTCCCTCACTCAGGAAGGCTGAAGGAGGCTGTGAACAAGAGAACCATAGCTGCTGTTTGTGTACTCATTAAGGAAAACCCACATGCCACCATTCAGGCAATAGGTTTAGATGTCAACGTGGAAACATTTAAAGTTCTGAAAGAACTATGCCAAATGGCTACCTCACAAACTGACAGAACAGTAAAAAAGGTAGAGTCAACTCGTGCAAAAAGATGCTGGCAATGTTTGAACCTAGTGGCCTGAAATGGTTAACAGACATTATCACAGGTGATGAGACATGGTGTTATTACAACTCTCAGAAAGATCGACAACTATGTTTGGATTTCAGAAGATGAACCACATCCCCAAATACTCCAACATTAGTTTTACTCAAGGAGTAGGATGTTCACATTTTTCTTTTTTGAAGGACTGGTAGCCATGGACACCTTACCTTAAAAAATTACTATAAATGGCCAACACTACACAAACATTGTTTTGCCCAAAATGATAAGATGAAGGAGCTGCATCCAACAACAGGTTGTCAAAGATTCTCTTACTTCATGACAATGTCAGTGCTCATAAAACCCAGCAATTTATGGTCTAGCTGAAGCAGGAAAAAAATCAAACAGCCACCCTATCCTACATCACCTGATCTTGCACCAAGTGATTTTTGGTTGTTTCTAAAAATTAAAGGAACTTGCTGGGAAGCCTTTTTCAAGGTTATAAGAACTTGCAAAATGCATTCATTCAGAGTTGTACAATATTCTTCAACAGGAGTACCACTAAGCATTCCAGAATTAGCATAGATACTGGTGAGGGTACTTTGAAGGACAATATAAGTTTTACTGAGGTAAGTGCAATGGCTTTTATCTGCTGATGCATGTCAAGAACTTTTTGAATGCCCCTCCTAGCAAAGAATTATTGATATCATAAGTTGCATATGTACTAATTCCATAGGAGAAAGTGTATCATTTAATCTCATTTACATTTAGTAAATATTCCACTAAAACTGGGTGATCAGAGTAAATTAGTCAGAAATTAAAATATTATGATTCAAAAACAGAAAATTCTCATTAATTAAAAATGAAGTCCTGAGAAAATTAATGAAAATTTTAATTGCATAATATTTCTAAAGCAATGGAGTTTTATTTTACTTTCAAATAGTACAATGTAATAACTCAGATATTTGCAAATGCGTAGCATGTACTAAAAGAGCTCTGCACTATTCTCTGTGATGCTCCACAGATTAACCAAGGGCAGCAATACCTAAAGTCTGACTCAACATTCTTGTCATACAGGCTGTTTGTACTTCTTAAAGGGAATGTTCTCTCCTTTGAAAAGGAATGAAAGGAGAGGGCTGCCAGATAAATTTAGTCTTATACACTGGATTTCCTTACCATGCTTATTTTTGCATTCTGCTGGGCAGCTCTCCTGCACAAAGAGCCATGTCTTAATATTTCCTCTGAGAGAGAGTCGCCTTTCCATTCCCATCAGTGTCCTCTTAAGAAAAATATCAACATACTGTATAAATATAATTGACTGATTTTTCTTCCCTTTGATCTCAATGCATATCGTATAAATCAGGCCAGCCCAACCCACAGCTCATAGCAAAAGAACTTGTAGCTCATAAAACAAATAATCAATATACTGAATATAGCTCATTTCTTTTTCCATTATTTTGACTATGCATTTTTAAACACCTAAGTGATTTTTCAAAGTCACAGTATTCATTAAAAATGTTACTTTCTAGATTCCTTTCAGGGTCATTCCATGTCAAATCAACCAAAATTTTGCAAAACGTTCACCACTCATCCTAGATTTCAATAATCTTTGACATAAATGTTAGTACACATGATGTCTAATTGTCCCGATATTTTGAGTAAAAATATTTTTGTAAGGAGTTATAATCACTTGGTCTGTAAATGGTAGCTAGGTAGTCACTGGAAGGAGAGCTATGCACCAATCCCCTGTGATGATGCATAGAACCGACCAGGCCTAGCACCTAATGTCCGACCCCGCCTTCTCCTGGTGCGGACTGTTAGTAACTTTCAAAAGAGATACTCTCTTGTGGAAGTGAACGGAAGGGGAGGGCTGCCAGATTAGTGTGGCCTACTGATCTGGACAACTATGGCTACTTTTCTTTTTTTTTCTACCCTGCATAGAGTGATCTACCACACAGGGTTCTGGTGCTGACCATATGAACCCACTGGACTGGACAGATATATGGCTCTGAGCTTGATTATGGATCCTGATTTTGCTGCACTGGTGGGCTTCTGTGGAGGGAAAATCTTCCGCTGTGGTTTCTGTTTGTTTGTGGGTTGACAGCCCCAAGTGAATAGATTCACAGGATATGTTTATCAGCTGGTGGATAATCCTGAGCAGAAGTCATCGCAGGCACCTGAACTCTTTGCTTCTATTGGCATCGTCAAATTCTACATTGGAGGAAGTCTTCCAGTGTAGATGGCTTCAACCTTTAGTAGTGGGGGAACGGGTCTTTGCCCCATGTCTGCGATTAGGGGGCTGTTTGATATTGTTGGCATTCCCTCTCTCAATAAACATAGTTTCTTTAAACATCCCACTAACCATTTTCTCTCAATAGGTAGTTGGAATGTGAGGACTCTGCACAGAGCTTTTTCTCTTGATGTCCTCACAAAAGAATTCCACCGTTATAATTTAGATATTCTTGGCCTCCAAGAGACCAGATGGACAGATAAAGGTCAGATTCTTAAAAATAATCTTAAATTTCTCTTTTCAGGGAGGGACAGCAATAAGCATCACCAAGGTGTGGGTCTGCTTCTCAGCAGACACGCTAGCGATGCTCTTCTAGGATATGAGTGCATTAATGAAAGGTTTCTTACAGCAAAATTTCAGACAAGCCTTAAAGACTTGAATGTTATCTGCTGTTATGCCCCCACTGAGGATGCCGATGAGGATGAGAAGGATAGGTTTTATGGACAACTTCAGGATATTTTGAATTCTGTCAAGAAAGGAGATATTACCCTTGTTCTTGGTGACTTCAATGCCAAAGTTGGTACTGACTCTGACCTTTGGGGAGGAGTAATAGGCCCTTTTGGTATTGGTAGCTGCAATGGCAATGGGCAACGTCTCCTACAGGTAAGTAAACTCAATGGATTCAGAATAACTAACACTTATTACAAACACCGCGACATACATAAGTACACATGGGTTTCACCTGATGGGCTGCATAAGAATATGATTGATAACATATTAATTAACAGCAAATGGGCTAGTTCTGTTAGGAATACCAGGGCATATAGGGGAGCTGAAATTGGATCTGACCATTACCTTGTTAAAAGTGTGTTGCAACTTAAACTTAAAAAGTGTCGTGCTAGGGTTAAAAAATTTGCTTTTAATACTGAAGCTCTGAAAGATCCAGTTATAGCCAAAGCTTACCATGATAGATTACTTAGTCATTATGACAGTCATGGTTTGCTTACTACTGAAGTTGAGGAAGAATGGGATCATTTTAAACAGGCTTTTTTGGACACTAATAGTACTCTTTTAGGAAAAAAGGAGCAGAAGAGGCAGAATTATCTGAGTGATAAGGCACTTGAGCTTATTTCGGAAAGAAAGAACTGCAGGAATGTCCTTAATCAATACCCTACTAGTCCCAATAGAAAGCATTACAGAGAACTTAATAAACGTGTAAAAGATCAGTTAGCTGCTGATAAGAATCTTTGGCTTGATGGTTTGGCTGACAAAGCCGAGGAAGCAGCTAGACAGCACAACAGCAGAGAGCTGTACCAGATAGTTAATGTTTTGTGTGGTAGAAAACGGACAGACATACAAGGATTGAAGGATAAACAAAGTAAGGTTATAGAAGGGGAGGATTCTGTCATGGCTAGGTGGGCTGAGCATTTCAGTGATGTTCTAAACAATGTAGTTAGTTCTACTCCCATTGTTTGCAATGATGATAGATGCATTGGTGGCTTTAATGTTGGCCCTATAACACAATCTGAAGTTATTTTGGCTGTTTCTAAACTTAAACTTCATAAATCCCCAGGGGTAGATGAAATTACTACGGAAATGCTTAGAGCTGGGAATGTTTTGGTTACCACTTGGATGACTGAAATTCTGAACATCTTTCATGATAAAAGCATGGTTCCTAAGGATTTTACCAGAGCTATTGTTATCCCTATTTTCAAAAAAGGTGATTGCAGTTCTTGTGATAACTATAGGGGTATCAGCCTCCTCTCTGTTCCAGGTAAAGTTCTTTCCATGATTGTGCTTAATAGAATTAAGAATCTGGTTGACAGTCAATTGCGTGATGAGCAATGTGGATTCAGAAGTGGTAGGGGATGTGTGGATCAGATATTTTCACTTAGGCAGATTCTTGAGAAATGTTTAGAGTTTCAGAAACCTTTGGTTGCTAGCTTTGTTGATATCAAAAAGGCTTTCGACTCTGTTGATCGTCATAATTTGTGGTTGATTGTGAGATCATATGGTATACCAGACAAGTTAGTTAACATTATGAAAGCTCTCTATAATAACACTGAGTCGTGTGAGAGAGTTGGTAAGGCTTGTAGCAATTGGTTTAGCATTACTTCTGGTGTTCGACAAGGGTGCATTTTGTCTCCTTTTCTCTTTAGCTTGGTATTGATTATGTTATGCGAAATTCACTTCAAGGGAAAGATTTTGGCCTTAAATGGGCTGGAGATCTGAAAATTTCTGATTTAGATTATGCTGATGATTTAGCCCTTTTGGCAAGTGATGTTGATGAGATGAACTCTTTCATTCGAGCTGTTGATGAGACTGGTAGTAGAGTAGGTTTGGTTATAAACAGAGAGAAAACTAAAGTGATGAAAATTGGTCAGGCAGGCTGTGATTCAGGTAATCTGAATGGTTGCAGTCTTGAGCAGGTGTCACAGTTTAATTATCTTGGGAGCTATGTAACAGATAATGGTGATGTGCGGCATGAGATTAACAGACGAATAGGGATTGCTGCTGGGACTTTTAAGAACCTATGGAGAGTGTGGAGAAATAGGCGTATACAGGTAAAGACTAAAATTAGACTGTATAATAGTTTGGTTCTCTCTAGGGTTAGTTATGGTAGTGAAACTTGGACACTTTGTAAACAAGATAACAGGAAGCTAGATGCTTTTGATTCCAGATGCTTACGCAGTATCTTGGGCATTAGGTGGTTCAACTTTGTAACTAATGATGAGGTTAGGCAAAGGAGTTTGCAACCTCCTTTAAGCAGCATATTGTGCAGAGAGAGACTCCGTTGGTTTGGCCATGTTGCCCGTATGAATAATTATAGATTGGCGAATAGGGTTATGAACAGTGTGCCTAAAGGTCTCAGAAAGAAGGGGAGACCTAGGATGCGGTGGGCAGACAATGTCAAACAGGACCTTGTTAGAATTGGTGTGCAGTGGCCAGATGCAGTAGATGTAGCTTAGGATAGACTTGCTTGCAGAACTAAATTGCACGGTCTGGTTGGACCTCTGTAGCCCATGGCTGCTTGAGGATGATGATGATGATATAATCACTTAACCTAAGGGGAAATTATACAAATTGCAATTGTGACTACATGTTCTTTTTCCCCCTTTGCTTCTATGGTAGATGAGAAGACCAAACTTGGTGTACTTATGTAGATTTTTCCTTACTAATTCAATAAAAAAAATGAATTAAAACTGAAATATGTTATACATTATGCTCCATAGATATAGATAATTAATAAATTCAACCAATTAGGTATATACGAAATAAATTACCATTCTTTATGTTGATTGAAATTTTAGAGGAAGAATTGTCTTGAGCCAGGTGGGATATGAACCCACGACCTCCTGACATGTCAGGTGCTCTGGAAGAACACCCAACATTTATTTCGTATATGCTCCATAGAAACATTATTTCGTATATGCTCCATAGAAACATACAAAATTTGGAGTAAGGTCATTTCTTTGATAATGAGTAAAAAAATTATTGAAATTTTACTAATGTTGTGGTTAATGATGCACCTCAGGGGACTGCATTGACGCTCTTGCACATGCGCATACACTAGAGGAGACTCATGGTGAAGATACTGACATGTGTGCTGCTTGCACTCAAGTGCTACTTTGTAACTCCAACCACTCGGCTGCTACCTTACAGCTATAATGCTGCTACTGATAAAAGTTCATATCCTTTTTTACAGACGAGCAAATGAAAAAGTCCAGTATTTAGAGGCAACAATTTAGCAATACAAATGTTGAGTGATACATAAGGTGATCAGACTGTGATCAGTAAAACCCAGGACAGGTTATTAAATGATTCAACTTCAGTTTGTATAACTTGAAAACAGTAAATCATGCTTTATTTTTGATCAATTGTTCCATAATTCAAGGCAACTTTGCAATCTCTAGGAGAGTTAGCAAAATTCAGAGTGACTTTGCAAAAATCAGGTGAGATGTAAAAATTTGGATTTTTTTCTGCAAAACTGTGGCGAGGTGGCAAAATCGAGGAAACTTGATTGAAAATTTTTGTTTTTTTTTTTCTAAAACCTTATTACATTTTTTAAATTTGATTTTTTAACAAATTTATAATCAAATCTACATCAGTATGCCAAGTTTGGTCTTCTCAAAGTAATTTAATTCTCTGACACTGTTAAATGTTTTTAAGCACTTCGATACATGGACTATGCTATCAAGTGTCAATAATTATTAAAGAGAGATTTACGTACCATGCCATAAAGGATGGGAAGTAACAGGAGCTTATTGGAATGCTTTTGGTGAGAAATTTAAAATTAAACGTTCTTGCCGGCAAGAGACGTCTCAGTGGAGATTAAAGTAATGATGATGGCTGCCAATGGTCTACCCGCATTGGCAAATGAAATAACCATTTATACTTTCGATAGCATAGAGTGCTTAAAAAGGTTTTAGATCCATAATGCGCATTTCACGCAGTTCCTGTCGGCTCTCCTGCATTAAGTTCCTTACTTCCCACCTGATGAAGTGCCGATAGGAACAGAACTAAACGCTCGTTGTGGATCTAAAACTTTTTTAAGATTAAAACTTTTTCATTTGCCAATGCGGGTAACAACATTTAACAGTTTCATAGAGAATTAAATTACTTTAATTACTGCACTGTGTACCTCTATTGTATTTTTGTTGGTCTTCTCATCTGCAATAGAAGCAAAGAAAAAAGAAAAAGAAAAACGTTTAGTCCCAATCGCAATTTGAATATTTTCCTCTTAGGTTATAAATGATCATAACTCCTTACAAAATTTTTTTTGACTCAAAATATTTCGGACAATTAGACATCTTATTACTAACATTTATGCCAAAGATCATTGAAATCTGTGATGGGCAGTGAACTGGCCTGGTTGAATTGACATGGTTGAATCACAGATCTTCTCTATAAGCATATTACACTGACAGGCTCTTATCAGATATCTGTGGCAAGTAGCTGCTTGAGGGAAAAAATTTTTAAATATAGTTTTGTTTTTCAAATTCATCTCATTAGAACGCATGTTTTAATTTTATAGTAAAAAAATTTTCTGCAGTTCTTTGAAAATAGTTTTTTCTGAGTAGCTTTTAACTTAGTTTGGATTGGCCCTCTGATCTATAATCAAGACTCCTCAAATGCAGTCTGCAAAGGAAATTTTTTGGTCTGTGTGGAAAAAAGGCATGAATTTTTTGAACTGTGTGAAAAAAAGGCATGAATTTTTCATAAAAGAAATATGAGAAACAAAGCAAGATCAGTGAGAAATATGACTTAGTTTGGGATTTTTATCTCTGAGCAGCATCTTTTTTTCCCTGCACTGGACCAAATAGACAGGTAAAAAGGGCCCAAAAAACCCAGATCTAGCAAGGAGACCTCCCATTGAGAATATCCAAGCATTTGCTTGCTTTGCCTATGGCAAAAGATGGCCTGGTTGTTTAAAATGCAGAGGATATGGCTCTCTTGCACAACCATGTCTTAATGTTTCCTCTGATAGACAGCTGCCTTTCACTTCCTATCAGTGTCCTCTTAAGAAAAATACAAGCATACTGTATAAACGCAATAATTTTTCTTTCCCTTCTCTGGCTAGGTGTTTCCTGCAGTCACAAGTACGCCATGAAAATTTTTTGAAAAGGAAAGCATCTAGCCTGCTTTAAAAATTTGAATAGTCCTGATCTAAACCAAATGGACAGATTTTAATCCTCCAAACATGTCTGTCCTGAGCAACAGCTGCCTGCATTTGGTCACTGTAAGCAAATTCTAATGAAGTCCTATTTGACACTGTCTGCTCACTGCATTCTAGATCACCCCTTTTTTCTGATTTCTTCAGGCACCCTATTCACTAATTTGCAATTAAGCATATGAGCAACATGCCTAAGCAGGGATGTAGCTATGGGGGGATGTGGGGAGGCTTCCCCCCAAAGTAGCTCGGAGTTGGCAAAATTCAAAGTGACTTCGTAAAATCTAGGTGAGTTGTGAAAATTTGTAATCTTTTCTTTTTTGTAAAATTAAGGGGAGTTGTCAAAATCGAGGCAACTTGGCAAATCTAGGGCAATTTGGAAAATGGAGAAACAGCAAAATCTAGGGCAATTGGCAAAATCCGAACAACTTGGGGAGTTGTTCGGATTTAAAATCTTGGGGAGCTGACACAATTTGGAGTGACTTGGCAAATTTCAGGTGAGATGTAAAAATTGAGATGTTTTTCTGTAAAATTATGGCAAGTTGGCAAAATCGAGGCAACTTTGCAATCTCTAGGAGAGTTAGCAAAATTCAGAGTGACTTTGCAAAAATCAGGTGAGATGTAAAAATTTGGATTTTTTTCTGCAAAATTGTGGTGTGGTGGCAAAATCGAGGAAACTTCACAGAATTCGAATCCATCATCATCATCATCATCCTCAAGCAGCCATGGGCTATGGAGGTCCAACCAGACCGTGCAATTTAGTTCTCCAAGCAAGTCTATCCCGAGCTACATCTACTGCATCTGGCCACTGCACACCAATTTTAACAAGGTCCTGTTTGACATTGTCTGCCCACCGCATCCTAGGTCTCCCCTTCTTTCTGAGGCCTTTAGGCACACTGTTCATAACCCTATTCGCCAATCTATAATTATTCATACGGGCAACATGGCCAAACCAACGGAGTCTCTCTCTGCACAATATGCTGCTTAAAGGAGGTTGCAAACTCCTTTGCCTAACCTCATCATTAGTTACAAAGTTGAACCACCTAATGCCCAAGATACTGCGTAAGCATCTGGAATCAAAAGCATCTAGTTTCCTGTTATCTTGCTTACAAAGTGTCCAAGTTTCACTACCATAACTAACCCTAGAAAGAACCAAACTATTATAGTCTAATTTTAGTCTTTAGGTATATACGCCTATTTCTCCACACTGTCCATAGATTCTTAAAAGTCCCGGCAGCAATCCCTATTCATTTGTTAATCTCATGCCGCACATCACCATTATCTGTTACATAGCTCCCAAGATAATTAAACTGTGACACCTGCTCAAGACTGCAACCATTCAGATTAACTGAATCACAGCCTGCCTGACCAATTTTCATCACTTTAGTTTTCTCTCTGTTTATAACCAAACCTACTCTACTACCAGTCTCATCAACAGCTCGAATGAAAGAGTTCATCTCATCAACATCATCCGCCAAAAGGGCCAAATCATCAGCATAATCAAAATCAGAAATTTTCCTATCTCCAGCCCATTTAAGGCCAAAATCCTTCCCTTGAAGTGAATTTCGCATAACATAATCAATAACCAAACATAATCAATAAAAACAAGGAGACAAAATGCACCCTTGTCGAACACCAGAAGTAATGCTAAACCAATTGCTACAAGCCTACTTGGTAAAATACAGGCGAGTTGTGAAAATTGGGACTGTTTTTGTGAAATTAAGGAGAGTTGACAAAATTGAGAAAACTTGGCAAAATTTTGGGTAGGTTGAAAAATTTGAAGTGACTTGGCAAATTCAGGAGATGTAAAAATTGGAATTGTTTTGCAAAATTAAGGAGATGTGGCTGTTAGGAATACCAGGTCATATAGAGGAGCTGAAATTGGATCTGACCATTACCTTGTTAAAGGTGTCTTGCAACTTAAAAAGTGTTGTGCTAGGGTTACAAAATTTACCTTTAATACTGAAGCTCTGAAAGACCCAGTTATAGCTAAAGCTTACCACGATAGATTACTTAGTCATTATGACAGTCACGGTTTGCTTACTACTGAAGTTGGGGAAGAATGGGACCATTTTAAACATGCTTTTTTGGAAACTAACAGTACTCTTTTAGGAAAAAAGGAGCAGAGGTGGCAGAATTATTTGAGTGATAAGGCACTTAAGTTTATTTCAAAAAGAAAGAACTGCAGGGATATTCTTAATCAATACCCTACTAGTCCTAATAGAAAGCATTACAGACAGCTTAATAAAGGTGTAAAGGATCAGTTAGCTGCTGATAAGAATCTTTGGCTTGGCTGACAAAGCCGAAGAAGCAGTTGGAAAGCAGAGAGATGTACCAGATAGTTAATGTTTTGTGTGGTAGAAAATGGACAGGTATACAGGGATTGAAGGATAAACAAGGTTATAGAAGGTGAGGATTCTGTCATGTTAGGTGGGCTGAGCATTTTAGTGATGTTCTAAACAATGTGGTTAGTTCTATTCCCATTGTTTGCAATGATGATAGATGCATTGGTGGCTTTAATGTTGGCCTTGTAACACAATCTGAAGTTATTTTGGCTATTTCTAAATTTAAATTTCATAAATCCCCAGGGGTAGATGAAATTACAATGGAAATTCTTAGAGCTGGGAATGTTTCGGTTACCTCTTGGATGACTGAAATTTTGAGTATCTTTTATGATAAAGGCATGGTTCCCAAGGCTTTTACCAGAGCTATTATTATCCCTATTTTCAAAAAAGGTGATCGCAGTTTTTGTGATAACTATAGGGGTATCAGCCTATTCTCTGTTCCAGGTAAAGTTCTTTCCACGATTGTGCTTAATAGAATTAAGAATCTGGTTGACAGTCAATTGTGTGATGAGCAATGTGGATTCAGAAGTGGTAGGGAATGTGTAGAGATATTTTCACTTAGGCAGATTCTTCAGAAATGTTTAGAGTTTCAGAAACCTTTGGTTGCTAGCTTTGTTGATTTCAAAAAGGCTTTCCACTCTGTTGATCGTCATAATTTGTGGTTGATTGTGAGATCATATGGTATACCTGACAAGTTAGTTAACATAATGAAAGCTCTCTATAATAACACTGAGTCATGTGTGAGAGTTGGTAAGGCTTGTAGCAATTGGTTTAGCATTATTTCTGGTGTTCAACAATGGTGCATTTTGTCTCCTTTTCTCTTTGGTTATTGATTATGTTATGCGAAATTCACTTCAAGGGAAAGATTTTGGCCTTAAATGGGCTGGAGATGCGAAAATTTCTGATTTAGATTATGCTGTGATTTAGCCCTTTTGGCAAATGATGTTGATGAGATGAACTCTTTCATTCGAGCTGTTGATGAGACTGGTAGTAGAGTAGGTTTGGTTATAAACAGAGAGAAAACTAAAGTGATGAATATTGGTCAGGCAGGCTGTGATTCAGTAAATCTGAATGGTTGCAGTCTTGAGCAGGTGTCACAGTTTAATTATCTGGGAGCTATTTAACAGAAACTGGTGATGTGTGGCAAGAGATTAACAGACACATAGGGATTGCTGCCAGGACTTTTAAGAATCTATGGAGAGTATGGAGAAATAGGATTGGATTGTTTTACGTCTGAGTGGCACTTTTTTGCACACCATGGGCTAAATGGCCAGGCCACAAGGACCCCGAAGGCTCAGAGAAGGTTGGGGGATGGGACCCACTGGAACAGCTGTTGGGAGACAGATGGTAGCCTCCCGTCAAGGCCATCCAGTGTGTTCTTTAACGTGCACAGTGTATGGCTCTCCCGCACACGGGGCCAAGGCTTAACGTCCCATCCGACGGACGGCGGCCTATTCCAAACCCGTCGGTGTCCCCTACTGACTGTGGGCAGGGCGGGGAATTGTGGAGAAATAGGCGTATACACCTAAAGACTAAAATCAGATGGTATAATAGTTTGTTTCTTTCTAGGGTTAGTTATGGTAGTGAAACTTATATGCTTTGTAAACAACACAACAGAAAACTAGATGCTTTTGATTCTAGATGCTCATGCGGTATATTGGGCATTAGGTAGTTTAACTTTGTAACTAATGATGAGATTAGGCAAAGGAGTCTGCAACCCCCTTTAAGCAGCATATTGTGCAGAGAGAGACTCCGCTGGTTTGGCCATGTTGCCCGTATGGATAATTATTGATTGGTGAATAGGATTATGAACACTGTGCCTAAAAGCCTCAGAAAGAGGGGGAGATCTAGGATGTGGTGGGCAGACAATGGCAAACAGAACCTTATTAGAATTGGTATGCAGTGGCCAGGTGCAGCTGATGTAGCTCAGGACAGACTTGCTAGGGAACTAAATTGCATGCTCTGGTTGGACCTCGTAGCCCATGGCTGCTTGAGGATGATGATAATGGTAAAATCGAGGCAACTTGGCAAAATCTAAGGAAGTTGACAAAACTGGAAACCACTTAGTAAAGTACAGGTCAGTTGTAAAAATTTGGATTGGTTTTGTGAAATTAAGGAGAGTTGGAAAAACTGAGAAATCTTGGCCAAATCTAGGGGAGTTGGCAAAATTCGAAGCCACTTGGTATAACATAGGTGAGTTGCGAAAATTGGGATTGATTTTGTGAAATTAAGGAGTGTTGGACAAATCAATAAAACCTAAAATGTAGGGCAGTTGGCAAATTTCTAATCCATTTGGAAAATATGCGTGAGTTGTGATAATTGGGATTTTGTTTGTGAAATTAAGGAGAGTTGGGAAAATTCATACTGACATGCTACAATTCAGATGATATGTAAATACTGAGATTATTTCCGTGAAATTATGGCTAGTTGGCAAAACTGGAAGTCAAATGGCAAAAATGCAGGATGGTTGTGAAATTCTCTCTAACCTTCCCCCCCCCCCCCCCCACACACACAGAGCAAAACTGTAGGTACAAACCAGACAGAGACATTCTTTTCTCAGTTGGAAAAATTTGATTTTCAAGTTGGAAAATTTTCAATTTCTCCCCCCCCCCAACCATAGTCTTTTGCTACGCCCCTGTGCCCAAGCCAAGTCTCTCCCTGCACAATATGCTGTTCAAAGGTTTGATTAACCTCATCATTACTTACAAAGTAAAACCACTTAATGCCCAAGATAGTGTGTAAATACACTTTAAATACTTTGAGGAAAAAATTCGACGACATACAGGACTTGAACCCACCTTTCTCCAGAAACATGCCAGAGTATTCTACCATTGAACTAATGCTGACTCATCCACTAATTTTAAGAATCTAAATTCTTACTGAGGATTTTGGTGTCTATCATTGGCACCATCTATGATCTCAGGTGTCAACTATTTCTTTTTATATTGTGCTGAGTAAGATGGAAATAAATAATAAAGTGTCTTCATGCTATTTAGCATTATTAATGATTTAAACATAGATGACAATCACAGCTGTAACAGTCCTCCGTTATGACAGAGAACACATGTACTTAATCGTAATGACGCCCTTTGGGCTAGCCTCTTGAATTGTGGTTCAAGTCATCATATCTCCGCAGTCAACTTCCCTTGGGGCCCCCAAGTTTGATCCCAGCAGTGGGAAGCCTCATCTCAGCACGATGCATTTTCTTCTCTGAGCGGGAGCTGCCTAAGTCTAATTTGGCTCATAAGCAGTGAAGTTAGGAGATTCGGAAGAGATTTCTCTTATAATGCGAGAATTAATTAGACAAAAATTAAGGAGTTGAATTCAGATGTTGATTCCCTGCTCTGTGCCTAGATGGCAGCACGAATCAAGAAAACAGTATCAGAACTCACCTTGTAAAAAGAAGAGAATGATAGTCATAAGCATGCGACTTGAATAAAAATTAGTGCAGCTAACAGGTCTTCAGATGGCTCCCTTAACATGCGGCCTCGCCATTGAAGATGTTGAACCCTGTGATTTGTAGAGATGGGTTGGGTTGTTTTACCTCTGAGCGGCACTTTTTTTGCACACCATGGGCTAAATGATCAGGTCACATGGACCCCGAAGGCTCAGAGAAGGTTGGGGGAGGGGGACCCATTGGAACAGCTGTTGGGAGACAAATGGTAGCCTCCCATCAAGGCCATCCGTCTTCTTTAGCGTGCACAGGTTATGGCTTTCCTGCACATGGGGCCACTGCTTAACGTCCCATCCGACGGACGGCGGCCTTTCCAAGCCCATCGGTGTCCCCTACTGACCGTGGGCAGGGCGGGGAATTTTGCGGAGATAAATCTCAACATTGACCCAGCTGGGACTCGAACCTGGGAACTACAGATTACGAGCCTGGCGCGCTACCGGCTGAGCCCCTTGTAGAGATGATTTGAGAAGATATTTGAAGAGGATTTGTTGAGTATATTTGAGAAATTTAAAGGATGATGTCACAAGGCATTACCTGTTGACTTTTTAATGTCAATATATCAATAAATATTTTGTGGAAAATATTTCGCCGACATATGGGACTTGAACCCACATCTCTCCAGAAACATGCCAGAGTATTTTACCATTGAACTAATGCCAACTGATCTTTTTTCCACTAAATCATTAATAACGCTAAATAGCATGAAGAGACTTTATTAATTCCCATCTTACTCAGCACAATATAAAAAGAAATAGTTGTCACCCAAGATCATAGATGGCACCAATGGTAGGTGCCCAAATCCTCAGTGAAGAATTTAGTCTTAAAATTAGTGGAAAAAAGATGAGTCAGCATTAGTTCAATGGTAGAATACTCTGGCATGTTTCTGGAGAGACGTAGGTTCAAGTCTCATATGTCTGCAAAATTTTTTCCACAAAATATTTATTGATATATTGATGTTAAAAAGTCAACAGGTAATGCTGTGATTTTCATCTGTGTTTAAATTTATAGTCTTTATAGTGTATATTTCTATATTTCCACGGAACTCCAAAAATTCTTAAAAAAGGTCCAGAAGCAATACCTACTCTTCTTTTAATACCATGCTCCATATCATAGTATGATACCCAGCTCCTGAGATAATTAAATTGAGCACCTATTCAAGGGTGCAACCATTCAAAACAATTAAAGCATAACCTGCCTGACCAATTTTTATCACTTGAGCTTTCCTTCTGTTTATTATCAAACCTACCCTATTACCAATCTTATCAACAGTCCTAATAAAGGTGTTCATTTCATCAACATTATTCTCCAAAAAAGAATCTTCAGCATAATCTAAATCCGAAATTTTCAAATCTCGGGACTATTTAATAACAAAAACTTCTCCTTGCAGTGAATTCTGCATAACATGATCAAAAACCAAAGAGAAAAGGTGACAAAATGCACTCTTGTCAAACACTAGTAGAAATGCTATACCAAATGCTAAAGCTTTACCAACTCGAATGACTCAATTTTATAATAACAGAGAGCCATCTTTATGCTAACTTGTCAGGTATACCTTATGGTCTCATTATCAACTAAAAATCATGGTCATCAACAGGCAAAAACCTTTTCCAAATTTACAAAGTTAGTAATCACAGGTTTCTGAAACTAAATATTTCTCAAGAGTCAGCCTAAGTGAAAATATTTGATCTATGCATCCCTTACCACTGGAATGAATTTGGAAAACCAGCTATTCTAATTTGTTAAAAAAAAATTTATCAATGAAAATAAAAAAAATAAATACACCCTCAAACAGCTGCTTGCCACAGAGGTCTGACAGGAGCCTGTCAGTTTATATGTCACAGTAGAAGATCCAAGAGGATGGCAGGACCTCAGCAGAAAACAACACAAACATCCATGCCTTACCCAGGGCTCAAACCCAGGTCCCTTAGATCAGTAACCAAGCATGCTAACCACTCGGCCACGGGACAGCTATTTTATAATAAATTAAAAAGGTAAACATTCATTTTTATCTTTAAAACACATGGAATTAAGCAGATTCTTTTCAGAGCATCTGATGAACATCCCTCAAGTCTGAGGCCCCAATCAAATCAATTGAAATGTCTAACTCTCACAAGTACCTACATCTCCTGGCAATGTCAAGTGTTGTTTTCTAAAAAAATCCTACTATACTCTAAAATAGCACTCATTTTGAAGTGTTTGGCCAACATTGTGTCCATTATAAAAGTGATTGCTGCAATTTCCACTTTTAATGTGGTAGGAACTATATGATAGCAGCATTGCTATGATCCAAACACTGATGCCCCTAGATTCAAGAGCACTGATGCCCCCAGGTTCAAGAACATAAACTGTTCCCTAACCAATATGCTATCATTACTAACAACTTTATACACAAGCTGTTAGAAAAATGATTCTAAACAACTTGGTGGAAACAAGAAATTCTGATGCTGGCAAATTTTTTCTCTGCAAATAATGAAAAAATTAGATTATAGTGATTATGGACTACCATAATTAATCATAGTGCAGTGTTAAGGAATGGGACACATCTAGTTCCAACAAACTCTACAAAATAACAGTGTGTTTTAAAAACTCCAAGGAAATGATGAAATATTTCTTGTTTATTCCACCAGGGTGACTTCATCTATATTTTGATTGCGAGTTCCAGTTTTCTAGCAAGCATGCTAGAAAAATGATAACCAATGTCCAAACATTGGCAAAACTCACTTTGTTAGAATAAATCTGAAATATTCCATTCTAATGTCATTTGTTTGAAGAGTTTCTTCAAAACACATAAAAGGATCCTTTAACATGCAAAAATCAATAGCTGGACCAAGAAGTTGAAAGCATATTGGAATAAGTAGTGTTGTCAGCTATGTCTGAACTGTAGAAAATTCTGAATTAGTGAAATCTGAAAACAAGTTTTACTTTAGTCACTCAGTCAACACTACTACCACTAATAATAATAGAAGCTGGAAAAACTGATATTTCATATATCTTGGATCTCTTGTGGACACATCAAATAATAAATAAATAAACAACCATTGACTTTTCAGCAGTATGCAGACTATAATCCTGCAGCTAAAGAAATTTTCTGACTAGCAAATAAAACTGACTTTGTGCTAGATGGCTATCAAGTGACACTACTTTTCCATTAATATAGTATAGGTAAGTTGAGTTATGTGGTATTTTTTCATGCTAACAGTCAGCAGCTAGAAGCTTTATAATAAAAGCACTAGACATGCTACAAAGGTGTATATCCAATTTGGTTCAACAGTTTTATGTTACAAAAAAGCTTGCTGCAGAAGTCTGGCAAGATTTAACAAGTTCTCACAGCCTATCAGTATAATATGCCACACAAATGTGAGAGGAAAGTGCTCTTAACACAAAGTTATCAGAAAATTCATTTACGCCTTATATGGAATTCATAATTAGGTACTTTTGCTCCTAGACAAGCATGCTAATTAATCCGCTATTACAACTGTGTAACACTCAATTAATTATGTACTTGTCTTCATTGTACATATTATAAAATCATTCATTTCTGGGAAAAGAAATATCATGTCAGGTATACGCAATCTTAAAAAAAATCAGCTCTCTTAACTACTCTGGAGGTTACCATGAAAACTCCCATATAACTCCTGTTGCTTATTTATATCATATATATATATTGAATAAACCATTTAAACCCTTCAGCAAATGGGCGGGGGTGGCTCAGTCAGTAGCGCACCAGGCTCGTAATCTGTAGTTCCCAGGTTCGAGTCCCAGCTGGGTCAGCGTTGAGATTTATCTCCGCAAAATTTCCCCGCCCTGCCCACGGTCAGTAGGGGACACTGATGGGCTTGAAAAGGCCGCCGTCCATCGCATGGGACGTTAAGCCGTGGCCCCGTGTGCGGGAGAGCCATACCCTGTGCACGTTAAAGAACACGCTGGATGGCCTTGACAGGAGGCTACCATCTGTCTCCCAACAGCTGTTCCAGTGGGTCCCCTCCCCCAACCTTCTCTGAGCCTTCGGGGTCCCTGTGACCTGGCCATTTAACCCATGGTGTGCAAAAAAGTGCCGCTCAGAGGTAAAACAACCCAACCCAAACCCTTCAGCAAAACAACTGCTTGCACAGTTTTCACACTAGATATTGCCATCTTCAATATTATGAACTGACATATTATTAATTATTTTGTGAACACTGAAAAGTGATTTGGATGTCACCAGATTATTTGTAAATTAACATGGTCTGATTTATTGTAAAATTTTGTTTATTCAAAGTGTTATTCTGTTTTATTTTTGTGCTAATTGAAAATACCCCTGAATTTTCCATATGCGACGAAATTAGGTGCATATCAAGGTTTTTTCAGGAGGGGAGGGGTTCTGAACCAAAATGTTTTTGGATAACCTAGAAAAAAACTTGATGTGTCATGTACAATAGCATGCTCAAGATATTTGTGTCCTCAGTAAGAGGGGCACTTTTTTTTATATGTGTGCATTCAAAACAGTTTATGTAGTAGAAACTTGTTCTCTTTTAATCACAAAAGGTAGTTTCTCTTGTTGGGAACACACTATCTGTGCTAAAGGCTCAGAAAACAAAATTTTCACAAATTCACTAACATTTTAATTGCTTACTGTTCACTCTTATTTCATGTTTATTCTTCCATGGTTGCAAATTAAAGAGGTAGGAAATGCCCAATTTCTACACCCTGAAAAACTACAACTTATTATCTTTTTACTGAATTTCAGTTAACAGCATTTTCCTCATACCCTTGAACCTTGTCTCGTTTAGTTGTGCTATTCTAAATGACAATTGTACATCCTTTCCCAGTTAACAGACTGATTCAGATTTCCAAGTAAATTGCCTACCATGTTACAAATTTTTTTTTATTATCATCTAGGGCTTTTTTTATAATGGGCAGTCAGATAATTGTTGAAATCAATGACGGCCTTGAAAACATCTTTTGTCACCAAAAAAATGTGACCAGGGATAACCGAAAAGTACCCAATAATTACACCTAAACAGTAAGCAATATTTAGTTACCTGTTGACTTAACATCAATATTTTTGTGGAAAAACTTAGTTTAAATCATCAATAATGCTAATAGTGTAAGTGACTTAATTACTTATTTATATCTTACCCACCGCAATATTTAAAGAAATAGTTGCTGTCCTGGATGGTGCCAAGTCCAGGTGCTGAAATCATAGGATGAGTGAAAATTCATATTAAGTGGATAAAAGACGGAATTGGCAATAGTTCAGTGGTAGAATACTCTGGCATGTTTTCTGAGATGTAGGTTCAAATCCTGCACATCAGTGAAACCTTTTTTTTATACAAAGATATTTATTGTTACATCACTAGTTGTATTGGAAATGCATAAACATTAATACAATCCTTATTATAAATATGAATATAACACGTTTATTACACATTAAAAAAAGTAAATTTGTGCATTCTCTTTTCCTATCTACACTAAATTTTTCCTCATATAACAACCTTTTTACACACACACTAATTTCTTTCTAAATCTGGGTCCATTTTAACCACTAGTAGCACCTTTGAAATACAAAATTTCATCAGACTAATAGGTTCAGATTTTACCACTAAAATATAAATATGTTTTAAGCAACTGTGAATTTCTGAACCCTTCAATTGAAATCTAATCCGAACTCGGCAGATTATCCAATTTTCAGTCTTCTCCCGAGAAGCCTACAAATGAATACTACAATGAAAAACCTTATATACTGCTCACAAAAATTAGGGAATATTTCAAAATGAATATGAAGCGATGAAATATCCCCTAATTTTTGTGAGCAGTATATTTGGTAAAATTTGCAAAACTTTCCAACTGCCTGCAAGAAAAAAAAAATCTTCAAAACTTATTGGAACTTTTAAGTTTTATTGGTATAGTAGTAGCATATTTTTGCAACTTATTTACTTATTAAATGTACTATTTTTTTTTAAATGTGAAAAAGCATTCTTTGTATACGGGGAGAGAAAAAGAAATATTTTGTTCAAATATGAAACACGTAGTTCAGGACCTTAATAAAATTCATAGCATATTTAACCTATTTAAATCACTGTATACACTTTACAGGTAATTATATTACCTAGAATCTTTCCAAAAAACGTAAAACGTTTATGGTAACCAGTCAAAATTCCTTCGCTCTGCCTTCCAAAAAATGTTGCAACGGTTATTAAGTAGTAACCTCAGTAAATCCGCAGAATAGGAGTAAAATTTCATATAAATAGAGTAGACCAGTAATGCCACAGATTCCAAAATGATTGCATCACACTAAGAAAAAAGAAAACTATTTTTATTGATATTATTATATTTTATTAGTAATACAGGCTGATCGTTTCTCCCGATACTGTATGTTAAAGCCCCTTTTTATTTTCGTAAATGAAATATATTAAGCTGCGGGTTATTTTTTCACTTAATTTCCTTTTGTAACATATTTAAATAAAATCATTTTTATTATTTATTTAACCAAACAAAATTAATATTTTTAATATATATCATGGAGACAGGAAGAACAGGAGGGGAGGCATGTCGCTCTCAGAGTGAAGCCAAACTATGAGATGCATGCTGGGATACTGATACCCAGAATCTGTCGGTCAGTAGCGTTAGAGCAGTGGATACAATATTATTTAGCAACATTCATTGTTATTCCCATTACGTTTGGAAGGTATCTTGAGCGTTCTTGCCTCTCTAAGCAATCGACGGCCCAACTGTCACTGGGCTCGATACTACAAGAACAGGAGTCCCGTCTCGTGTCTTGCTACCTCGTTTGGTACATACTTTTACTTAAGGAATCTAGAAAAGTTAGTCATTGACATTGAAAAAGAAAGCGTCTTTCTTATCCGGAATTTTAATCCCCGTTTTTCTTTTGATTATTGGTCTTTCATTAATATTTTTAACCACTTGAACACTGACTACCTAAGAAAAAAACATTTTAAAGGGACGAAGCAGTTTAAACTGGCAACATCGTTTTTTTTACTTTCTCGGCTTTGTGTAGTAGAAGGTGGATAGCGGTAAACAGTAAAATTTCATTTACATTTCTATATTTGAAGTGTTTAGATTCCCAAGTAAGCATTGAAGTGCAAAATTTGGTAAGTTTCTTTTAGCTGAATCTGTTTTAATTTATGCTGTTTTTGGTGTAATGTTATTCTTTGTGGAAGTCGAACAGAACCCTTTTAAGTGTTATTCATATGATAAATTAAAAATCGCATTGAAACATATAAATATGATAATTATTTGTTTGAAGTGTTTCGTATAAAGTTTTTCGATGTTTAAACTGAATTAAAGAGAAAAAAAATAGATTATTACCATATATTAAAATAAATTTTTCGACATCCAGTATTCCATACTCAGAAGATTGCGTCACAGAAAGAACAAGTAAGGGTAGCAAAACCTTAGAAGAATCTAAAATTTGACAATTAGAGCTTGTCAGTATTTGCAGTAAAGTATTTGCAGATGTATTTCAAGTTCTTTTGACATTTGAATTAAGAGTCGGATGTGTGGTGTTTCAACTGAAAATGAAAAGGTGCTTGTACTTACCAGAATTGTATTTGGCAATTTCAAGTATGAAAATATTTGAACCTCTTTACCTATCTTCCAGTTATTTCAGTAGCTGAGTGGTTAGCATGATTAGCTACTGATCAAAGGGGCCTGAGTAAGGTACATGTTATCTTTCTGCTGGGGTCTTGCCTTCCTCCCAGATCATCTCTGTGGCATATTAAAATGAAAGGCTCCTGTCAGACTTCTATGGCAAGCAGCTGCTTAAAGCATAATATTTTTTTAAAAATTTACCTATCATTCTATTCAGTCTGTTCACAGTCTTCAGCCAAGAGATGGTGCTGCTCAGAAAATATATGGTGTCAAAGCACAAAGTTAAAGTTACTGTGGGTAGTTGGTAGCCTAAGGCTTTCGATTTTTGTTTTGTGACAAAATCTTGATGTGAATATGACAATGTATGGATATTTTGTCATTCTTGCATGGATAAATTTTGGAAACTGTCACAGGTAAGTGGATGTGTATAATATATATTTTATAAGAAGTTTTTATGATAGGCAGAAAAAGGGTAATTCTTTTCCCTTATTTTTTTCAAAATTTAGTTAAAATATAGTGAATAATAAGTTGGGCAGTAGTGCACATCATGGTCCTCGGCTGCCACTTTTTTGATGCAACTTAACAAAACGGTCCTTTTCGATGATTCCTAGACCCCAACCCAAACAGGTTCTTAGAAAAATGATTGTTTTTGTCATTACCATGGTAATGATAACTCGATTTTACGTAAAATGCAACATACTGTTAATTCTTTAGTTAATGGTACTTTGTGTTGTAAACACAACTAAAAAAAATGCAATTTTACTAAAAAAATCCCTCAAAATCACGAATTACTAAAAAAATTCGAATCATCAAAAAAAAAAAACATAAAGAAACCAAGACAACACATTTGCCATCCCACATATTACAAATTCCTGAAATCTTCCTCTCCCCCTCTCTCTTTCCAATACTTAAAAACACTTCAGAAATATATTTTCACAAATTAAACAAATAAATCGAGTCACACATACAAATATTAACCTGAATAAATCACCAGAATTAATCAAACCAAACACAAATATTAAAAGCAAGTAAATCATGAACAATGCACCAGCAATTGGCATTATAAAAAAGCCCGCAAAACTAATCTTATCGGAGTCAACACATATCAAAACATGAGAAAATCGGAAACAGTGCACTACCGATCTGAATTATAAAAAATCCCCTGAAACTAATCTGAGAAAACACGTGGTAGAAAGCAGCAAACTTGGAAACAATGCATTGCTGATCCGAATTATAGAAAGTCCCAGAAACTAAATAATCGCATCAGAGATAACACATCTCACAAAACAAGAAAATCAGAAACAATGCACCACCAATCCAAATTGTAAAAATTCCTCCAGAACTAAATAGTATCGTAAAAAAAAACACATCTACCATCATTCCAGCCTGCAATATTTATCACAATTTGTACACCAATTAATATATTACCCAACATTTTCATTAATTATAAATATCCATATTAAACTTATCACCCAATAGTAATAAAATTAAATTCCATAGCTAAATATATTAATAACTATCACTATTAATATTTTTAACCAGGAATATTAATAACTATCACTATTCATAACCAGGAATATTGATAAAAACATGCATAAGCATACTGAATTCAGCTATCAAAAAACTACAGACCATCCTCCATCCATTAAAATATACTCAATATTTCTCAGACCCCCCCCCCCCAAATTTCTCTTTAGTCTTCCTCCTTCCACTATAAAAAAGCTGCTATTTTTCCACTTCAATATTTCTAAAACATACAAAATTTCTGTATAAGAAAAGCCTCAAAACATTTTCAGATATTCCCAATAAATCATATTAATAGCATTAAAAGTAATCAATAGCTTACAAAATTAATATGTCACCATAATATACCAATAACTGCCCAATTCATCTTAAACTATTATAGCCAGATGCACGTGCTCCTAACAACTACGACACCAATATACGATTAAAATGGGGGCGGGGGTGGCTCAGTCGGTAGCGCGCCAGGCTCGTAATCTAGTTCCCAGGTTCGAGTCCCAGCTGGGTCAGCGTTGAGATTTATCTCCGCAAAATTCCCCGCCCTGCCCACGGTCAGTAGGGGACACTGATGGGCTTGGAAAGGCCGCCGTCTGTCGGATGGGACGTTAAGCCGTGGCCCCATGTGCGGGAGAGCCATATACCCTGTGCACGTTAAAGAACACGCTGGATGGCCTTGACGGGAGGCTACCATCTGTCTCCCAACAGCTGTTCCAGTGGGTCCCCTCCCCCAACCTTCTCTGAGCCTACGGGATCCATGTGACCTGGCCATTTAGCCCATGGTGTGCAAAAAAGTGCCGCTCAGAGGTAAAACAACCCAAATACGATTAAAATGGATTCTGACCCTCCTCCCCTCCCAAACCCTCACTCCAAATAACTTTTGTAAAAAACACACACACCTATAGCCACAAAAAGCTACCTAACTCCCACTTTTGAATGACTTGGCCATAATTACAAAACAATTCACCAGCACTTTCAACAACACTCCAAAAATTAAATAATTGCAGTTTCCTAAATACCTTCAATAACTTATTATCTACCATATTTTTAGCCATATTTCAAAGAAAGAAAAGAGAAGTATTAAATATCCCTTTTCAGCCTATCATGAAATATGGGTTGTACATATCCACTTACCTTTTCCACAAAATATCCAAACATAAATGACATTGACATCAAATCTCACACATGACTTCACATTACTTACCCAAAAGACACAAATCATAGAAACTTAGGCCACTAACAACCCACAGTTACTCTAACGTTACATTTCTACACCATATTTTACCCTTCAACTTCAGACACATTTCCTGAGCAGCACCATCTCTTGGCTGAGGCCTGTGAACAACAAACTGACTTCTTGTTTATTATTATTTGTGCTTAAGAAGTTTAATACAGATTTTTAATTACAGAAAATATTGGATAAATATATTAATGGGTGTAGAAATCTAATTTACGTTGTGAAAAATATTGCAGGTGGGAATGATGGTGGGTATAGTTATATATTTTTATTGTTGTTGTTGTCTTTGATGATGATATTTAGTTCCAGGACCTTTTTTATAATTCAGATTGGTGGTATGTTTTAATTTTCTTGAGGGGCGGGGGTGGCTCGGTAGTGTGCCAGGCTCGTAATCTGCAGTTCCCAGGTTCGAGTCCCAGCTGGGTCAGTGTTAAGACTTGCTCTGCAAAACTCCCGCCCTGCCACAGTCAGTAGGGGATACTGATGGGCTTGGAAATGCCGCTGCCCATCAGATGGGATGTTAAGCTGTGGTCCCGTGTGCGGGAGAGCCATACCCTGTGCATGTTAAAGAACATGCTGGATGGCCTTGATGGGAGGCTACCATCTGTCTCCTAACAGCTGTTCCATTGGGTCCCCTCACCCAACCTTCTCTGAGCCTTCGGGGTCCATATGACCCCCCACTTGAAAAGGGGAAATGTGAAAACGATTGTTCCACTATTCGGAAAGTGAAGACCGCAAGCTATGCATCAAATAAAATTTTGTGACATGGGAATGTTAGAGATTAAAAGAATTCCAACCTCTTCCTTCTCCCCTAAAAAAAGGGATATATGAAATGATTATTCTGCTATATTTTCTGAATGCGAGGACCTACAATTATACGTTAGGTATCAAATGAAAGCTGATATGAGGACTATCGTAGACTATTTCGAATTCTGCTTCCCACCATTCTCCCTCCCCCTAAAAAAAGGGGGTAGTTTTTTGCGCATGGGGTGGAACTTAACGAGTAATATATCAAATTAAAGGTTGTGAAGTCCCCAACGTAATGGGCTACCTTAAACTTGATTTCAAAAGCAGGGTGAGGAAAAAATGTGGTCAATGATCATGAGTCATATCAAATAAAAGTTTCTGAAAATAGGTGTTTTTAGTAAAAAAGAAAAAAAAAATTAAATGAATTAAAAAATATCTATTTCATGAAATGCACTCTAAAAAGTAGTACTCCAAGGAAGATAGGGCGGTGATTTACCTACACAACAAGATTTTCGGCATCCAATCTTCATGTGAAAGTGAATACGAACTCTGTGACTAATTGCACCACGATATATTTCAATTATATTTCCTACTTTTTAGGGCACATATCGTAAGGATGTAAAAGTACTGGTGATGTACAGCATGAGATTAACAGACAAATAGTAATTGCTGCTGGGACTTTTAAGAATCTATGGAGAGTGTGGAGAAATAGGTGTATACACCTAAAGACTAAAATTAGACTGTATAATATAGTTTGGTTCTTTCTAGGGTTAGTTATGGTAGTGAAAATTGGACACTTTGTAAACAAGATAATAGGAAACTAGATGCTCAATTTTGTAACTAATGATGAGGTTAGGCAAAGGAGTTGGCAACCTCCTTTAAACAGCATATTGTGCAAAGAGAGACTCGGTTGGTTTGGCCATGTTGCCCATATGGATAATTTTAGATTGGCGAATAGGTTTATGAACAGTGTGCCTCAGAAAGAGGGGGGACCTAGGATGTGGTGGGCAGACAATGTCAAACAAGACCTTGTTAGAATTGGTGTGCAGTGGCCAGATATAGCTCAGGACAGACTTGCTTGGAGAACTAAATTGCACGATCTGGTTGAACCTCTGTAGCCCATGGCTGCTTGAGGATGATTATGATGATATAAAAGGTAAGTATACAAATCATGAAATCATTCAATTCATATTAACTACAAAGGAAGATAGGGTGGCAGCAAAATCCGTCCAGCTGATAAGGGGAATAATTTTACATGACTTATCTTCAAGTTTACATTGAGTAACTGATATCATCATTGGTATTATGCTTTATTTTAGCTTTACGGGGTAGAGGTTAACTCAGTTAGTAGACCGAAAGGCTCGTAATCTGCTGTCTCCCTGTTGTAGTCTCAGTTGGGCCAGCGTTGAGATTTATTTCTGATAAACCCCCTCAGTGAGAAAGGAGACATCAACTGATGGAAATGGCTCCATTTCTTGGATGGGGACTTAAAACCATGGCCCCGTGTGAAGGAGTGCTGTAATCTTTGCATGCTAAAAAACATGATGGATGGCCTTGACCGAAGTCTTATAGCCGACAATGCATTTAGTCGACTGAGCTTCTCATTGCTGACGAGAAATGATGTTTGGACATATTGGCATTCTCTTGTAAACCATATTTTCATATCTAATGTTCTTAAATTTTTCTTACATAAGTATCCTTCCTTGGCAGAATAAAATACTGGCAACCCGGTTCAAACACATATATAGTCAGGAGTTTAGGCCTGCCACAGTCAAATGAGAAAATATTCACTAAGTAACAAAATCTTCAAATATTGGTTGCTCTGGTGGAATCAACTAATCGTGTCATGGGTCACTACAAAAAATTGACCTGGCTCCTATAGTTCAGTGCTATTGTGTTTTCAACACGTGCGGATTTGTGTCATTGTTCTAATAAGTAATGATAAGATTTTGGATGGTGGTCATAATGATAAAATTCGTATTGACAATAATAAAGCTTCTGAAGTAACCCTGATTTGCAAAGTAAATGCTGTGATTGTCTATTTAACATGACAAATAATAATTAGAAATGAATGAAAAAAAAAATATTGCATTCATTTAGATATGAGAAATGATAAAAGTGCAAAAATCCATTTTAACCAGATTAATTAAGAACAAATGTTAATATGGGCTGTTTCAATAATCTGTATAGATTCCTTCGATTTCCTATTGTTTCGTTCAGGTAGGGGACAGAATGAATAAAATTATCCACTTTAACCAGAGTAGGAATATTGAGATGGAAATGTCTTCTGTTCATTTGCTGTTGTGAATTCCTTTGGTTCCAATTATTTTCTGTAGATGAATAAATGAATAGAAATATAAAAATTTATTTTAAACAGAGTCAGATTATCAAGGACAGATGTTAATATGAGTTGTTTCAGTTTCCTTTAGTCGTTGCTTTGATTTTCATTTAGAAGCAAAGAACATTTAAAAAAATTCATTTTATTGAGTATCGGATTAATGATATATAATCCAATATTCTTTTGCGGTTTGGTTTTCTGCACTGTGTTCATTGATTTCCATTTGTTTCATTTAGAAGGAACATAAATGTCTTTTCCCAATTATCTTTCACCCAATTGTCGTCCACCAAATATCCTTCCTCCCAGTTGTCGTCCATCCAATTGTCATAGACCCACAGTGACCAAATGCAGCAGCTGTAGCTCAGGATAGAATTGTCTGGAGAACAAAATTACAGTCTGGTAGGACCTCCATGGCTACATGAGGATTTTGTGTATGTTTATTAATACTGCTGAACTGAACTTACTGATAAATTTGTTCAAACAAAATTTTCATTGTAAGTTTTTTAATGACAAGGATATTTTGTGGAATCTATCTGCCATTTTTTTCATAAGTTATTGGGCTTGATTTTCACAGAGGTTTTCAGGAACCTACTGTGTAAATTGAGAGTAAAAAATACTAGAGTTAAAATTTGTGATAGTAGCCATGTACCCAATGATCTAGTTTTATGAAGGTATGATTAAATCAGGGCCAGATTTCGATCTTCTGAGGCCCTAAGCTACGATGAGTTTAAGGGACCCCAAAAGTTCGAAAGTCAAAATTTATGAATCCATAGTAAATGCACATATTACCTGTTTTCATAGAATTCACCGAGTGGTTAGCACGCTTGGCTACTGATCTAAGGGACCTGGGTTCGAGCCCCGAATATTAGGCATGGATGTGTGTGTGTGTCATTTTTCTGCTGAGGTCCTGCCATCCTCTCAGATCTCCTACTGTGGCATATAAACTGACAGGCTCCTGTCAGACCTCTGTGGCAAGCAGCTGTTTGAGGGGGTATTTATTTTTTTTTATAGTAAATGCACATATTACCTGTTTTCATAGAATTCAACTTGGCAAGTAACTGGGAGGCATGGATTCGAGTTCCACTCATCAGTAAAACACAAGTTTGTCCAAATATATTGTATTTATTATTCTGTTTGAAGGGAACATTAAAAAGTATATACTAAATTAATATGATGAAAACATTTTACTAGCATTGGTATTCAGTAATGACCATATAAAGCTGAAATGAACAGTGTTTGCATAATAAATTAATTTAAATTTAAAAAACTTGTGACACAGTAAACTTCAAACCTAATTTTTGAGGCTCCTCATAATCATGAGGCTCTAAGTTGTAGCTTAGCTTATGTGTAAGTCTGGCCCTGGATCAAATTCAGTTTTTTCTGTATAATAAGGAAAGAGGAAAATTTTTTATTTTTTTTCCCTTGAGTTTCACAATTATTATGACTGAATGTAAAAAAATTAACACACGAAGAAAAACTGATTTTTGAGAAATTCTGGGGAAGAGAGCATCATTAATAATGATAGTTATTTTATTTTGGAAAACATAGATATCTCTGAGTTAGAACTAAATTTTTCCAGTGGAATTTGATTGCAAATGTCTTACGCAGTATATAACGTTTTGTAGCATTGTAAAAAAATTGAAAAGGTGAGCTTTCGATATGGATTTCTAAATGTGCTTTTCAATAGCTAAAGAAGTTTGCTCACTATTTAATTAAATTTAAAATTATTTTAATATTGCACATTAAAAACTGAAACACTTGTTTTTATAAGCAGGCTACCTCAAGTTAGCATTGGCAATTATTAAATAAATTTTCTGTTAAAAATTAATTATTGTAACCCCATTGAAATAATAAGCGAACATGATACCTCACATATCGTTTCAATTACTAGAATTAGTGTAATAAAGCGGCAACTGTGGGACCAGGCATTTGCAAATGCACATAAGCAAGGTAGTTTAGGTAGTACAATATTCAAAATAAATGCACTCTAATTCAGTAATAAAGTATGACAGGAAAATATTCTATAGACAAGAAACACTTCAAATAATTAGCTGAAAGTAATTTGGTTGCCCCGTATGGATTCTGGGAGACCAGGTTCCAATCCCACTCAAGGCAACCAATTTTTTTTCAGCTAATTTTTTCAAATGTACTCTAAATTTCTGAACATGCAGAAGTTTTGAGAAAATCAAAGACCAAAAAATCGAAGTATACAAAATTTAAGAGTTAATTGGTTTAAATTCTGGCAAGCTTTTATAAAAAAAAAGGTTCCTGAATCAGCTGCTTGCCATATCAGCCTGACAAGAGCCTGTGAGTATAACTATATCAAGATATCATTGTGTGGAAGGCGAGATCTCGCCAGAGAGGCAACACAAGAAACGAAATATTATTTCCTTATACGAGGCTCGAACCCAGGTCTGTTTCATTAGTAGTCAAGTAAGCTAATCATCCCTTGACCATTGGAATTAAATCTTTTCATTACACTACAAAATTCATATATATTTATGATTCATATATATATATTTGTATATTAAATTATTAAATATAAATATTGAATATTTTGATAATGTCTAATTTCTTTTGTTTTTTTTTTAAGAATGACTTATAACTGAAACTATAATATATAAAAATATACAACTAAAACTAAACTATAGATATATGTAAGAATTATTCATCTGAAAAAAAATTATTGCTGACACGGTGGGCAATAATTTGTTTCAGATGAATAATTGTTAAATTCTATATCTGCAAATTATCTGTGTATTTAATATGGATACATAAAGAAGTTTTGCCTTTATTATTATGCAAAAAGAATTACTCAATGAAACTAAAAACATTCACGAGCAAAATCATGGTAAGAACTGTTTCAGCTGTGAAAAGCAAATGAAATCGGAAGCTCAAGGAAGAAGAAACTTGGGTACTTAGCCTCTCTTTTGGGGTGCTCTCCTCCTATTGAGGCTATTTTTAGATATCGTTTCCGGACTCCTCGTAGCACACAGAAACCTCCTGATGTCCTCCCTCCTATGGTCAGTCCCCCCCTCCACCCACCCCTAGGAAATGGGCGATATTCAGCGCCATCTGTTGAGCGAGAATCAGCATAGAATCGCCTTTCGCTTCACCTTAAGCATGATGTTAGTTATCCCAACAAATCCTGGAGCTTTCCTAGTTTCGATAAATTATTTTCTAGTTCAATAAGTTAGAAGTTTTTTTTCCATCTGATAAATCACCACTGTTTTGAACTGATACTCCAAAGAGGCAGCAAAAGCCTGTACTTTATCCTAATCACTGTAAGCCAGTCAATTTGACCCATTAATGGATGGGTTGTTAATGATAATTTTCATCAGGACAGTACTAATCTGTCCCCAGTAGCATCATTTCAGTGCTTGAAAAATTTAATAATTTGAGAAATGTAATATTTGGATATTTCCCACTTTGCTTCTTAGCCATCCAAATGAAATATGAGAAAAATGAGGAAAGCAATATAAAAATTTCTTTTTCACTCTTCTTCACCAAATTAAGGAGAATTTTTAAATTAGGTGTAAGTTTATTCATTTTGCTCTGTTGTTAAATGTTACATTAGATACAGAAAAGAGTATCCATATATCTAAAATTCTGTTAGTGACTTTAAGTGAAAAAATTTTTTTTATAAATAAAGTAATATTAATTACAACTTAAATTTTTTTAAATCTCAATACAACTTGTAGATTGTTTAATAGTCAATGTTATTCATGTATTCCTGCCAAAACTCATTTTTTTTTTGCTAACTTTTCATTTATTCTAAATTACACGAAACATTTGCCTGTAAATTACTTTATCTTCCGGCTTATAATTCTTTATTTGCATGTGTCACAATAAAAGTAATATATTACTTCTATTGTTTTTAATGAAGATATGTTAATGGCATTAACGTTGACCTCATTTCGTGTTCTAAAGCTAATTTTGTTATCACCAAATTCAAACTTTATTGAAACTTAATTATTTGTAAAGCATCTCACAATTCATTCTTGCTTTCTTTAATATATATATAAATTACCCCAAACAGTTCCTTGCCAAAGAGGTCTGACAAGGGCTTTCCAGTATAATATGCCAAAGAGAAAATCTGTAAGGAAGGCAAGAATTCAGTTGAACAGCACAAGAAAGAAAACTTCCATGCCTTTCCAGGGTTCGAACCTAGGTCCCTGTGATTAGTAGCCAAGCATGCTAATCTCTGAGCCACCTACATGACCATCGGGGTTGACAGTCAATTGCGTGATGAGCAATGTGGATTCAGAAGTGGTAGGGAATGTGTGGATCAGATATTTTCACTTAGGCAGATTCTTGAGAAATGTTTAGAGTTTCGGAAACCTTTGGTTGCTAGCTTTGTTGATTTCAAAAAGGCTTTCAACTCTGTTGATCGTCATAATTTGTGGTTGATTGTGAGATCATATGGTATACCAGACAAGTTAGTTAACATAATGAAATCTCTCTGTAATAACACTGAGTCGTGTGTGAGAGTTGGTAAGGCTTGTAGCAATTGGTTTAGCATTATTTCTGGTGTTCGACAAGGGTGCATTTTGTCTCCTTTTCTCTTTAGTTTGGTTATTGATTATGTTATGCGAAATTCACTTCAAGGGAAAGATTTTGGCCTTAAATGGGCTGGAGATACAAAAATTTCTGATTTAGATTATGCTGATGATTTAGCCCTTTTGGCAGATGATGTTGATGAGATGAACTCTTTCATTCGAGCTGTTGATGAGACTGGTAGTAGAGTAGGTTTGGTTATAAACAGAGAGAAAACTAAAGTGATGAAAATTGGTCAGGCAGGCTGTGATTCAGGTAATCTGAATGGTTGCAGTCTTAGCAGGTGTCACAGTTTAATTATCTTGGGAGCTATGTAACAGATAATGGTGATGTGCGGCATGAGATTAACAGACGAATAGGGATTGCTGCCGGGACTTTTAAGAATCTATGGAGAGTATGGAGAAATAGGCGTATACACCTAAAGACTAAAATTAGGCTGTATAATAGTTTGGTTCTGTCTAGGGTTAGTTATGGTAGTGAAACTTGGACACTTTGTAAACAAGATAACAGGAAACTAGATGCTTTTGATTCCAGATGCTTACGCAGTATCTTGGGCATTAGGTGGTTCAACTTTGTAACTAATGATGAGGTTAGGCAAAGACGTTTGCAACCTCCTTTAAGCAGCATATTGTGCAGAGAGAGACTCCGTTGGTTTGGCCATGTTGCCCGTATGAATAATTATAGATTGGCGAATAGGGTTATGAACAGTGTGCCTAAAGGCCTCAAAAAGAAGGGGAAACCTAGGATGCGATGGGCAGACAATGTCAAACAGGACCTTGTTAGAATTGGTGTGCAGTGGCCAGATGCAGTAGATGTAGCTCAGGATAGACTTGCTTGGAGAACTAAATTGCACGGTCTGGTTGGACCTCCGTAGCCCATGGCTGCTTGAGGATGATGATGATGATGATGTAGTAAGTTACTCTCAAGCCAATAAGTGCTTCAAATGAAAAAAAAAAAATTTTCAGGCATGTTTTTATAAGATATATGTAAGAAAATTTTCGAATAACAGTTTCTATTTTAAAAAAAAGGAATTTTTATTTTACTAAAAACAGACATAGACATCTTGGGCCTCTCTTTTCGGATTCTGTCAACATATATAACTGATGGAGCCCTGGAAAAGTTAAAAGATGAAAGTTTATGTTTTTCCCATTGGAATATTTTCAGTTTTTTCTAGCTTTGAAAGTAACAGGCCATACCAGAAAATTCACAATTGGTACATGGGCCAGTTGATTTCCCTAGCCTCTGGTAATGTTATTTTTATAAAATATTTTGTTGCAACTTTTTTTTTTTGCATGTGACTGTATTATGATTTGTTGGCACAGTTTATTTATAAGTACAAATTACAGATCACTGGAAGAAATACCTCTGTGGAATGCTTATATCTCATCTCAGTGAGTAATCATCACACTAGACACCAACTCCATTAATCATGCTTGTAAGTTTGTGTTTGAATTTTTAACTAGGGCTGTCCTAAGGCAGCAAAATAATTTTAAAGTTACTTAACATTTAATGTGTTGAAAGATAGGAATTTTATAAATTTTTGATATACAGCCATAAGAATTTTCTAGGACAATAGTACAAAAGTTTTTTTCTGACAAGGATCATCTTTAAGGTATAAACCTATTTCTGTGTCTTATTTTCTGCCAGGTAAGGAACAGATCTTCTGTATGACATATTATACTGATTGGCTACCATCAGACCTCTGTGGCAAGCTTGAGGGACAATTTAATTTTTCATTTTAAGGGTCTAATTTGCTTTTTGCTTGTTGAAAACTTTTCAAAATTAACTTGGCTACCATATAGAATATAATTTTATAAACTTGGCATTTTAAGTTTAAGTAATAGATGTTAAGTGCCACAGTTTTTTTAAGAGTAGTTATGGTTTATGAAAGTGAAATTTGTGCTATTAATAATCCACTGCTTCTTTCTATTAAAAATCTGCATAGTGATAGAAAAAAATGAGATAAATTTGCAGACATTGGATAAAGATCAATTCATTATTTGATTTTATAAAACTTTACCTCTAGGTAATTCAGTGAAAAAGGTTTTGTAGAGTAAACATGACATTATATGTGATACTTATCTGATTGCAACATTAAATTTAATACACTATATCTCTAAAAATATTAAAGCACTGCTGAACCATACTACTTGTGCTAAGATAGTATCACCTGTCTGGTCTGTGCTAAGTTTTTACAATAAAATATTTTATTTTTAATAAAAAAATCTCTGAAAGAACAGTATTTTTGCCCTTTCCTAAAAGAAGAATGTTAATGAAAGGAAAGAATTGTTTCTGAATTTGCACTTTTGCTATGCTAAAGATGCAGCTGTGTCCCCACCAGAGGCAGTCATAGGTTTCAATTCTGTAGGGGGCCATTTAGGGAGGTATAAATGATTTTATAATACAAAAAGGCACTCTTTATTAATAGATTATTTAGTAATCAAGATTCATTTTATCAGCTTACCGTTTGACCTCTGGAGTATTAAGCATCATTTTGCTTCCGAACAGAAATGATGACTGAACCCAACACTGCTTATCTCTTCAGGAATGCAGAACTCACTGGCTGTTAAAATAAGCAATTGCAATATTCCTGCAGTGACAATGCCCCCTCCTTATGACCACCAATTGTCCCTACTCCCTAATCTTATCTTGTTTGTGGGGCTCACCTGCACATCAATCAGAGGAAGTGTATGAAACCCCCAGCCGACATTTCTGGGCAGAACACATGGCAAAGTCCACATCTAAATTCTTTTACAGAGTTGAAGATCATATATTGTTTCTAAATGGGCATTTGTTGAACCTGTAGCAAACTCTCCCAGCACTCTGGCCAACTAAACACTAATTGGATTACTTAGAATCATAAACTTCAGAATGAAGGAAATTATACAGATTAGAGAACTTCCCTGATCTGTGGGCCATGATTGACATTGCAACTTGAATGGGTCTCATGCATGTCTGTTATCTGGATTGGGCTATTGGGTTGATAAGGGATTAAAACTTTGCTTTCACTAGAGTTGAGGCACTTTTAATCATAATCAGTTATACACTTTATGTTCCCTACTGTTATGCATTTCGCTTGTCATTTGTTGGGCGATGTCAATTTTTTTTCACCCCAACTTCGTAACCTGGCAGCTGATCACAAGAGCTATGTATTTGGATTGTTTATGTCTAAGTTGCATGAAAATGCCGCTTGGAGGCTATTAATGGATTATTAATTAATTATTAGCAATTAACTAGTGATTACCATGCTGCATATGAAGCTTGCCACAGATGGCAATACAAGCAAGGACTGTGCAAAAACAATAACTGGAGAAAGGGGTGCAATAATAGTTGCTATTCTCTCTGTATTGAAAATGTTAACTTTTGCAATATACCGAAGAGCCAAAACATTATATGACTAGCTCGTCTTTTTGCAAATCAAAGCAACTGCAGGTAAACGACAGCATGTGCAAAAGTCATGAAACAGATAACGTCTGATACTGAACTCTGTTAATCAATGTTATTCTTGTTCTTCAGATGGGAAAGGAAATGGACTTGAAAAAGGCCAAATTATAATGACCAGATGATTGGGTCAGTGCATTTCCGAGACTGTAAGGCTTGTATGGTACTTGTAGGGAAAAACCATGAACCACCGGCAAGGTGTGGGCTGACCATGTCTCATCAATGCTAAAGGTGAGCGAAGAATATCCCATATGGTACGAGCCAACAGAAGGGATACTGTGCTGCAACTCGCCTGCAATTTGAATGCTGGTGATAGGAGTAATAAAAGAGTAAAAAATCAGGTTCACAAAGCCTGCATTATATGGCCATGAACCATAAACTTAATCTTTAGTACCATAAAAGAATTATTTTTAAATATTAAAGTTTGAACTAACTTTTATTTATATATGTGTCAAATAGACACTTCATAGCTCCCAAAAAAATGCTGTTTTTTTTTCAATTTATTCTTCATGTCTCAGAAAATAAAAAAAAAGACCTTTCTCTTGCTATAACTGCTATTAGTACAGCCCAGCTTACGGCAAAGCAGTAGCTGCTTTTCTATATTTAGAACAGTCCCCCACTAACTGACTGAGAATTCCAGCCAATTAATTGAGTTATTTTGTAACATCTGACCATCTGTGTTTTCAGAAAATGAAGTCAGATACCAAGGGAACATTTTTTTTTTATTGGAGGGTTTCAGTGATTTGCACAAAATTCAGCCATATATGTTTTTGCATCATTTTAATATATTTTACGATTAAAAATTATGTGTATTTCTGAATTATTTTTTATCTATTATTTGATATCTTTTATGAAAGTATATGGAGAGAAAAATCAATATTTCTTTGATAATGTGATTGGCAACAATCATAGTAGTGTGATATTGATTGGCAAACATCTGGTTTTTGATATTTTTTTAAATAATAATAAATGAATCTTTATTTTTTCGTAATAATATACAGAACTATTTACAGTTGTTCCACAAAGCTATATATCTTGTCTGCAGGAAATATAACAGTTACAATATATATATTTAGATTAAATAATTTGAGGGGAAAAATGCTGATGAGGATGAGAAGGATAGGTCAATGCCAAAGTTGGTACTAAAACTGACCTTTGGGGAGGAGTGATAGGCCCTTTTAGTATTGGTACCTGCAATGGGCAACATCTCCTACAGGTAAGTAAACTCAATGGTTTCAGAATAACTAACACTTATTACAAACACCACGACATACATAAGTACACATGGGTTTCACCTGATGGGCTGCATAAGAATATGATTGATTATATATTAATTAACAGCAAATGGGCTAGTTCTGTTAGGAATACCAGGGGATATAGGGCAAGCTGAAATTGGATCTGACCATTACCTTGTTAAAAGGGTCTTGAAACTTAAAAAGTGTTGTGCTAAAGTTAAAAAAATTTACGTTTAATACTGAAGCTCTGAAAGACCCAGTTATAGCTAAAGCTTACCATGATAGGTTACTTAGTCATTATGACAGTCATGGTTTGCTTACTACTGAAGTTGAGGAAGAATGGGACCATTTTAAATATGCTTAAAACAGTACTCTTTTAGGGAAAAAAGAGCAGAGGAGGCAGAATTATTTGAGTGATAAGGCACTTGAGCTTATTTCAGAAAGAAAGAGCTGCAGGAATGTCCTTAATCAATACTCTACTAGTCTTAATAGAAATCATTACAGAGAGCTTAATAAACGTGTAAAGGATCAGTTAGCTGCTGATAAGAATCTTTGGCTTGATGGCTTGGCTGACAAAGCTGAGGAAGCAGTTAGACAGCACAACAGCAGAGAGCTGTACCAGATAGTTACTGTTTTTTGTGATAGAAAACGGACATGTATACAGGGATTAAAGGATAAACAAGGTAAGGTTGTGGAACAAGGTAAGGTCTGTCATGGTTAGGTGGGCTGAGCATTTTAGTGATGTCTAAACAATATGGGTAATTCTACTCCCATTGTTTGCAATGATGATAGATGCATTGGTGGCTTTAATGTTGGCCTTGTAACACAATCTGAAGTTATTTTGGCTATTTCTAAATTTAAATTTCATAAATCCCCAGGGGTAGATGAAATTACTACGGAAATGCTTAGAGCTGGGAATGTTTCGGTTACCATTTAGATGACTGAAATTTTGAATATCTTTTATGAGAAAGGAATGGTTCCTAAGGATTTTACCAGAGCTATTGTTATCCCTATTTTCAAAAAAGGTGATCACAGTTTTTGTGATAACTATAGGGGTATCAGCCTACTCTCTGTTCCAGGTAAAGTTCATTCCATGATTGTGCTTAATAGAATTAAGAATTTGGTTGACAGGCAATTGGGTGATGAGCAATGTGGATTCAGAAGTGGTAGGAGATGTGTGGATCAGATATTTTCACTTAGGTAGATTCTTTAGAAATGTTTAGAGTTTCAGAAACCTTTGGTTGCTGGCTTTGTTGATTTCAAAAAGGCTTTCAACTCTGTTGATCGTCATAATTTGTGGTTGATTGTGAGATCATATGGTATACCAGACAAGTTAGTTAACATAATAAAAGCTCTCTGTAATAACACTGAGTCGTGTGTGAGAGTTGGTAAGGCTTGTAGCAATTGGTTTAGCATTACTTCTGGTGTTCGACAAGGGTGCATTTTGTATCCTTTTCTCTTTAGTTTGGTTGTTGATTATGTTATGCGAAATTCACTTCAAGGGAAGGATTTTGGCCTTAAATGGGCTGGAGATATGAAAATTTCTGATTTAGATTATGCTGATGATTTAGCCCTTTTGGCAGATGATGTTGATGAGATGAACTCTTTCATTCAAGGTGTTGATGAAACTGGTAGTAGAGTAGGTTTGGTTATAAACAGAGAGTAAACTAAAGTGATGAAAATTGGTCAGGCAGGCTGTGATTCAGTTAATCTGAAGGGTTGCAATCTTGAACAGGTGTCACAGTTTAATTATCTTGGGAGCTATGTAACAGATACTGGTGATGTGCAGCATGAGATTAACAGACAGATAGGGATTGCTGCCAGGACTTTTAAGAACCTATGGAGAAATAGGAGTATACACCTAAAGACTAAAATTAGACTGTATAATAGTTTGGTTCTTTCTAGGATTAGTTATGGCAGTGAAACTTGGACACTGTAAACATAACAGAAAACTAGATGCTTACGCAGTATCTTGGGCATTAGGTGGTTCAACTTTGTAACTAATGATGAGGTTAGGCAAAGGAGTTTGCAACCTCCTTTAAGCAGCATATTGTGCAGAGAAAGACTTCGTTGCTTTGGCCATGTTGCCCGTATGAATAATTATAGATTGGAGAATAGGGTTATGAACAGTGTACCTAAAGGCTTCAGAAAGAGGGGTGAGACCAAGAATGCGGTGGGCAGACAATGTCAAACAGGACCTTGTTAGAATTGGTGTGCAGTGGCCAGATGCAGTAGATGTAGCTCAGGACAGACTTGCTTGGAGAACTAAATTGCATGGTCTGGTTGGACCTCCGTAGCCCATGGCTGCTTGAGCATGATGATGATGAAGAGGAGGACTTTTTAATATTATAAGTTAAGTTTTTGCATCTTTGAAAAGTTCAACTTTTCTGTAGTAGTTGGTATATAATGCAAATTTATCTAGAAGGGTTTGATCTCAAATTTCAGAGGTTAAAATAAACTCTGATTCTTTGAAATATTTTTTATTTAATTTTCAACTGCTCTTTATCCTATTTTAGTGTAATTTTTGTCATTTTCTTAACCCCAATTGAATGTTCTTTTGGTATATAGCATGACCTATTTCTATTCATTGGTTATATTTGAGAGAGAAAAAAAAGCAATGAACAAAAATTGCGAATTCAGAAATAGTCATTCAAACAGAATAGTCAGTTCTAAAGTTAACTTGCTATTTGACTGGGGAAATGCCTGGACTTTTCTCATAGAATAGTACAGTAAAAAAGTTCAAAAAAGAGAGTAATTTTCTTCATTTAAGAAAAAATTTATTTTTTTCTTATTCATAAAGGAATATGATACTGATATGCATTATATTGATTTCTATTAATATGCATTATAATCATTTTTGTGTTTTAGTGAGGACAGAGTCACAGACCTTTGCACTGCTTAATGAGGGTGGCTTAGAGTGTGATTGATTGTGTAAACTTTGAGAACCACTGATGTAAATAAATGGCAAAGGGAAATTAAAGAGTCAAATACCAGTGGAAGTTAACTTGCTAATGATAGCAAATCTCACTGATAATGAAGGCATCATGTAAGATGCAAATGTTTTGACTACCAGTAAGAATGACTTACTGTGAAATGTTTAACATTTCTGTCTACATGCACACATAATAAAAAATCAGTATAGAGTAAAAAATGAATTCCCATATGTTATTTGCTAATGTTTGCTTGAGAAAAATGAATTGCTTTGAAAAATTATTTGCTTGAGAAAATTGCTTGAGAATGTAATGACACTGACAATGAAATTAACTGCCTCTTTTGGGCTATGATATACCTGTGATTATATACTTGGAGACACCATGAAGTAATGTAGTGGTAATGCAGATATTGTAACCTATTCTGTATGCTGCAGAGCCAAATCAAAATCCTTTAGAGTATGACCAGCAACCAAATAGCTTTATCCACAATTCCAGATATGACCTTTATAACGTAAGAAAAATAATGTAAATTAAATATCTTAGTTTTGTTTTTCCAGCCATTTTATTTGTTGGTTAATATTATCAAAAGCTCCACAACATGATAATAAATTGCTTCCACTGTGTCATTCAAGATTTTATTTTGCTTTAATTTCTTACGGTAACAAAGTTCTTCACTGCACTCTACTTTCAGGGAGCCTTCTAACTAATGGATGAAATAATACTAAAAGTATTATATGATAATAATAACCCACAGGAAAATGTCCCATATAACTTAAAACAAGTGAAGAGTTAGCAGAGGAAAAATTGGAGTTTTGAAGGGAGTGGGCCCAAACCCATCACCTGATATTGAAGCCCTACTACCCTTCATACACCATCTAATTTTATAGCTAACGACTTCTATATATTTGGCAGTTAAAATACATGAAAGATAATAAAAAAATAGAAAACAAATTCACGTGTATAAATTTTATTTTACTAATGTTGTACTTCTATGGCTGAGATGCAAACCTTTCATTGTTTTTTTCAGATGACTATTTCTTTCTAAACCATGAATAACAAACCAGGTATTCTATGGATAGGTGATGTAAGTATTGCTATCTTCACTGCAATCTTTTCCTTAATAGTTGTGAGTTTTTATGTATTTTTCCAAGTTTCTTTAAAATTATCTTTCATACAAAGCAAATAATTGCTTAATAAAAAAATCCTATAAATAATGATAATAAATAATGAAATGAACTCGACGTATTCCATATCAACTAATAAATCAGCACTTTAGCATCAATTTAAATTTTAGAGGAAAAAATTGTTTTAGCCGGGTGGGATACGAACCCACGACCTCCTGATAACATGTCAGGTGCTCTGGATGACTGAGCTACCGGCCGCCGATCAAGATTTCCTCTAATTAGCGCTATGAGCATTTCTTTTACGTTTCATACAGGAGCAATTCAGGCAATTTTAGCCACAAACGGCATTTATATTTGCCAATAGATGGAAGCATGTATTATGAGTATGCAGATAATAAACAATGAAATAAGCTCGACATATTCCATATCAACTAATAAATCAGCACTCTAGTGTCGATTTAAATTTTAGAGGAAAAATTGTCTTGAGGAGCTGGGTGGGATACGAACGAACCCATGACCTCCTGATAACATGTCAGGTGCTCTGGGCTACTGAGCTACCGGCTGCCGATCGAGATCTCTAATTAGTGCTATGAACATTCCTTTTATGTTTCATATGTGCTATTCTGGACAGTTTACCCACAAGTGGCCTTTAATTTGCCAATAGATGGAAGCATATGATTGCAAGCATGCAGATAATAAATAATGAAATAAACTTGACGTATTCCATATCAACTAATAAATCAGCACTCTAGCGTCGATTTAAATTTTAGAGGAAAAAATGTCTTGAGCCGGGTGAGATACGAACCCACGTCCTCCTGATAACATGTCAGGTGCTCTGGACCACTGAGCTACCGGCCCGCCGATCAAGATCTCTAATTGATGATATGAAGCATTTCAGCCTTCTTATTCTTAGGGAGTGTTCAGACAATTTTTGCCACATGTGGCAGACATATAGATGGAAAGTATTTCCTTACAAGTAATACAGTTGATAAATAATATATAAACTCGACATACTTGGTATTAACCTATAAATTACCACTTTGAAGTTGATTTAAATTTTAGAGGAAAAATTGTCTTGAGCCGGGTGGGATATGAACCCATGTTATATGTGGGTTCATATCCCATCCAGCATAAGACAATTTTTCCTCTAAAATTTAAATCAACTTCAAAGTGGTAATTTATAGGTTAATACCAAGTATGTCGAGTTTATTTATTAAGGCCAAACTTGGTGTACTAATGTAGAATAGGATTATAAATTCGCTAAAAAAATTTAAAAAAATGTAATATGGTTTTGAAGAAAATTTTAAAATGTGAAAAAAAGTAATCTGGCCCCATATATAAAAAAAAACTGACATGTACATTATGCTCCATAGAAATGTGCAAAATTTGGAGTATGGTCATTTCTGTGATAACAAGTAAAAATAATATTGAAATTTTACTAATGGTATGGTTAATGATGTGCTTTGGTCATTGATGCTCTTGCATTTGTGCACTAAATAGAGAGACTACTAGCATGCTTTGCTTCTTGCACTCAAATGCGATTTTGTAACTCCCAATACCATTCAGCTGCTACACACAGCTATAATGCTGTGTGTATCCTTTGGTACAGATGAGCAATCTATAAAGCCAAGTTTTTGAGGGAACAACAAAGGAATACAAATATTGAATGATTTTATGATGTGTAGTGTGGATGACCAGATTTCAATTAGTAAAATCTGGAAAACAGTTTAGTAAGTTCCAGTTTCAGTAAACTGAAATTAGAACACATCTTTCCCAAAAGTGTAACAACAGGGATAATTTAACTAAATCAATTGTAGAATGATGCAATAGTTGTGAAGTAATCAGAGTAACTAGGTAACACAAGGTATTAACACTTTCAATTGGTAAAAACTGGGATAGGTTGTGTAATGTTCCGATTTCAGTTTGAATAACTTAAAAAGGGTAAATTATGCATTTTTGTGAATTGTTCTATAATAATTAATACCCAAAAATATTCCAACCATGATTACCTCCATTTTTTTAATCTTTGAGCAAAAATATTTCTTGGTCGTTCCATGTGAAATCAACCAAAATTTTGGAAAAAGCATATATATGTGACATAAAAGAAATGTTCATAATGCTAATTAGAGGAAATCTTGATAGCTCAGTGGTCCAGAGCACCTGACGTTATCAGGAGGTCGTGGGTTCGTATCCCATCCGGCTCAAGACAATTTTTCCTCTAAAATTGAAATCAACGCTAAAGTGCTGATTTATTAGTTGATAAAAAAAAATCCATTGTTAAATGCACATTTTTTGCTCTTGCATAATGTTATTTTCATTTTAATATTTGTTACTCTTTGTTAAACTATAGTATCAATTCTGTATGCAATGTCTCTTACAGGTAAGTAAACTTAATGTTTGAGAATAACTACACTTATTATTGGCACACATGGGCTAGTTCTATTAGGAATACCAGATCCTATAGGGGAGCTGAAATTGGATCTGATCATTACATTGTTAAAACTGTCTTGTAGCTTGAAAAGTTTGTGATAAGGTTAAAAAGTTACCTTTAACACTGAAGCTCTGAAAGACCCAGTTATAGCTAGAGTGTACCATGATAGGTTACTTGGTCATTGTGACAGTCATGGTTTGATCTGAAGTTGAGTAAGAATGTGACCATTTTAGGCAGGCTTTTCTTGAAACTAACAGTACTCTTTTGGGTAAAAAGGAGCAGAGGAGACAAAATTATATGAGTGATAAGATACTTGAGCTTATTTCAGAAAGAAAGAAAACTGCAGAAATGTCCATAATCAATATCCTATTAGTCCTAATAGAAACCATTACAAAGAGCTTAATAACTGTGTAAAGGATCAATTAGCAGCTTATAAGAATCTTTGGCTTGGCTGATAAAGCCCAGGAAGCAATTTAGACAGCACAACAGCAGAGAGCTGTGCCATGTAGTTAATGTTTTGTGTGTAAGAAAGCAGACAGGTATACAGGAATTGAGGGATAAACAAGGGAAGTTTATAGAAAGTGAGGATTCTGTCATGTCTAGATGGGCTGAGCATTTCAGTTATGCTCTAAACAATGTGAATTTTAATTTATCTCTGAAGACAAACAGTTATCAAAAAAGTTGCATTTTCCCACCCCCTGGATCTAAGGGGTCAACTCATTGTTGCTGATGGAAACTTCATGGACTGCACATTCCACCACCAAAATTTTAAATTTCTGCCATAAATACATCACTTACAATATTCGTTTAAAAATTTTGGAATTTTCACATTTTTCCACCATTAGAGAGTGCTTTTTTAAAGCATTTGAGAGATTTAGAAAGTGCAATTTTAATATTTCATCAATACTTATCCAACCTAAAAACAGTTTTTAATTTATCTCTAGAAACAATCAATTACCTCTTAAAACAAAAAAGTTACATTTTCCCACCTAAGGGGTTAACTCATTGTTACCAAGAGAAACTTTGTGACTTGCATATTCCACCACCAAAATTTCAAATTTCTAGCATAAATGCATTGCTTGTAAAAACTGGATTTTGTTATTTATTGATTTTTTTTTTTAACAAGATAAAAACTGACACATATATGTACTTGTATGTTATGTTGAAGTCAAGTCGTACCATTGATTGTGATATAATTTAACTATGTTCATTGATTCATCTGAACTGCTTTGTCAAAAATGGATACCTGTCATCCATTGTATATATCTACTAGTTTAGCACAATATATTTCATATTAATCTTGCTACTGCTTAGCTACTTCTAATAGTTGGTTAATAGCATAAATATGTTGTTCATCTAAACTTCCATGCAGTGACTAAATTTTAAAAAGTTGATATTAGAACTGTTATTTTATCAATTAATATTTCACTTACCAACACAAATGTTGGTAAGTGTTGTTCTAAAAATAGGAAATTTGCTTCCTAATTATAAATAGTTTTAACCCAAGAGAAAAGCATTGGGACTTTTATTACACCAGAAAGTAAGATTTTCAAGTTACTAATTGTTATTATTGGTACATAGAATTTGAAGTAAGATAAGAGTTAGTAGGTGAAATATTTATTCCGTATTTTTTATTTTCTATTTTTGTGTACTATTTCTTTGGTTTAGCATTAAATTGCTAAACAATTTTAATGCGGTAAAATGCACTGGGAGATATGAATTCTTGTATTGTAATTTGCTGCTGAAGATATTTACCATAATGAAATTGCTTAATAAGAATCATAAATTCGTGTAACTTTTTCCTTGTACTGTTTTTTAAGAATTAAAAATTACTCCCGTGGCCAAGTGGTTAGCGCACTTGGCTACTGATCTAAGGGACCTGGGTTCGAGTCCCAGATAAGGCATGGACATTTGTGATGTTTTTCTGCTGAGGTCCCACCATCCTCACAGATCTACTATGGTGTATAAACTGACAGGCTCTTGTCAGACTTCTGTGGCTAACAGCTGCTTGAGGGGGTATTTATTATTATATTATTGCTAATTTTCTAAGAGTAGCCTAATTCTTAAAATCATACTTACATTTTATGGTTTATCTAATTTTATAATACAGTAGGCACTTGCTGTTCAAAGAGTTATGTTCTTGGAAAATACTATTAATACTAAACTTTTGATTGTGGCTCAAAGAAGAAAGAAGTTTCATAGATCACAAGTGCAAACATACTAGGACAAGAACAGTATGTTTATATATGTGTGTGTGTTTTACAAAATTAAGCTTATTACAAGTGCATTAAACATATTAACTAATAATGTATGTAAAAACCCTTTAAAGAACTTGCCTTTGATGTTCAAGAAGCTGAACTTAGCTGAAGACGATGAAAGTGGTAGCATTAGAGGTGTTAGAACAAATAATCCAAAAGCATGACTATTGAAAGTAGCTTGCAATCAGAATCACATTCTTGATGTATTCAAGAATATAAAAAATTGGCAGATAACATGAAATGTCAAACATCATATTAAACTTGTATGACCTTTTTTAATTAATATTAATTTTATAGTTGTATCAAGTTTAAAAAATTTATTTCTTTATTCAGATTTAAAAATTATTTTAATAAATATTTTAGAATTACTTTTGATCTTGTATTTTTCAGAATTTTGTATATGATTTGCCAGATAATTTTAATTTGAAATATGATTTACAGTTAGCTAAAGATTGGGATCTCTTGGTTAGAAATCCAAGCTACTTGCATATATTGACAACAAGAAAACATTAATTTGCATCCAGGAACATTTGTTTAAACAGAACAGTTTTGACATTAAAAAATAAAATTCAAAGAGGCACTCTACAGTCCACATGTGGACCTAAGTCATTATAGCAATACACATTAAATGGATTAGCTCTATGATAAACCAAATAACTGCCAGTCTTTATAACAAACAGGCTTGTGAAAAGAAGTGTTTTTTTTTTTCAATCTTAAGTGATTAATTTTGAGACAGCCTTGAAATGCTTTTGACTACAGTGCCAGATGTATAAAAAGTGGAAATAAGAAAAAATCTTAACAAGCTTTGCGTGACACAAAGTAATTCCAACTGCAGTTAGAAATGATCAAACAAATGTTTCAAATGACATGTGCCATTGAGAGGAAGAAGTTAACTACAAACCACAAACAATTGAAGACGAGTTATGGATAGTAAATATGTGCCAAAAAAACTTCTATCAAATAGTGAGGGTCTATTGTGTTTTTCCATAATAGTTTAGCCTAATTAAGTACATATTGAAAACTATTAACAGCATTTAATCAAATCTGCAAAAGTCTTTAAAATATATAATTTTACTCTACTGTTTTCAAAATTAATTCTCAATCACAGTATGGTATGTTGGCCTGAAAAATTCAAGTACTATATTTACCTATTAATGAAATGAAATTCAAGTACTATATTTACCTATTATCTGTTAGTAATGAAATCTTCACATTAATGTTCATTTAGTGGAGTGACAATTCAAAATGGTGCTGTTGAATTATTTTCATATGTGTATAAAAATAATATTTTGTCTGTATACCGTATTTGCTTGAATATTATCCACACTATGATTCCCAGTCAAAAATTTTCAAAAAGAATGCTTAAGTCCATATTTTTTGCTATTATATACAGTTTTTTAAGTTTTAATGGTCTTTGTCTTACCTTGTCAGTTATCGAGCTTTTCTTTAATGAGGTAAATATAACCTACAATAAAGTTTTTCTTTTGCTTGCTTAATAGAGAGTTTGAAGATATTCTTTTAGTGTGAAGATAAATTTGGCCTCGAGCAAGAAAAGACAAAGGTATTTTTGTAAATTTTATTTTTATATTTAACTATTCCCCAACCCCAATTTTGAGCATCAAAAAGTGTGAGCTAGGTTCAAGTAAATACGGTATAGCTTGATCATTAATAAGACGTGATTTATTTTGTTAAGAATGAATAAATACACCTTTTTATATATGTTATAAAGATTGAATCCAATACAAAATTTATTTTGCTAAATGTCAGTTTGATTTTAACAAATTTTATTCTGTGGTATGACATAGTTTATTTTTTTAGTTCTATGTTATAATATCCTTTAGAGGAATACTAAATATATATATAAATAAAAATACTAATGAACATACACAAACTCTAATTATATGAAAGTTCATAATAAAGTTGAAACCATTCTTAAAGAATTCATAATTTTTGTTGCTAATGACTTTAAAATGTTGGCTCTCTAATTAGATGAGAGCACACTGAAGTAATCATCATTAGAATCTGTGGTTGCAAGTTTGAAGAATTTTGAGAACTCTGTGTGTAATTTCTGAAGCTTAATATGGAGATAAATTAGTTTGTATATTGAAGTGATCCATTATGTGAGTTTAAACTTGAAAGAAAAACCATTATATGCGGGGTCTCAAGAAAATTATTTTCATAGCAGTTAACAGTTCTTGTATATCAGAGTGGGGTCTTTATGAATGTGAAACATTGATTCAAAAAATAAAAGATCACTGCTAGCAAGGTGGCAATATGAGTGGGATCCTTTGAAGGAAAGGGAATTTATTAAGTTTTTGTATTGAAACAAATATACCCTGGTAGTTTGATTGTATTGAAAAGAATGAATGGGATGTAATTAATATTGGGTAAATGGTTGATAAAAATATAAAAAGGAAAATATTTTAAATAATTGGTAAATTAGGTTGATCTTTTTTAGGTATAACACTAATGAAAGGTATTTTCTGCTAAACGGTACGCAAATGTACAGAAGGATAAATAACTGGAAGAGTTTAAATTTTGTGTAGTTTTTACCCTTAATTTTGCTGCTTTTTTATTTGACCCTTTATCTCTGCAGTTCCCAGGGTTGAGTCCCTCCTTGGGCCATTGTTGAGATTTATCTCTGCAAAACTCCCTGCCCTTAGTCAATATGGGACATGATGAGCTTGGAAAGGCCACCATCCAGTAGATGGGACATTAAGCAGTGGCCCCATGTGCAAGAGTGCACATTAAAGAGCATGTTGGATGACCTTGATGGGAGGCTACCATCTGTCTCCCAACAGCTGTCCAGTGGGTGCCCTCCCCCCAACCTTCTCTGAGCCCTTGGATCCTTGTGACCTGGCCATTTAGCCCATTGTATGCAAAATAAGTGCCACTTAGAGGTAAAGCGACCCATCTCAATGACCCTTTAACTTTGATTAAATTTAGTTTGTCTTTTTGTCTGTAAACAGCTTTTTAGTTGTAAACATGTCTTGATGATAGATTAAAAATGTGATAAAAATAATTATTAACTATATTCAAATGTGTTCCATTTCTTCTGATCCATTGAAATAATTACATTTTTACATACACTTAGTAACTTATATTTCCACCTTGTTAAAATAAACATGTACATTATAACATATTAATAATATAATTTTTTAACAAAATAATGTTTGTGTTAAAATAAACATGTACTTATGTACATGTTTATTTTAACAAGGTAGAAATATAAGTTACTAACTATTAAGAAATAATTAAAAATATAAGCTTTGGCAATGTAAATTGCTTCTAAATGAAATTTATGTATTTGAATACGAAAATTTGGTGCTGAAATTATATAACATTTGAACATATGTTGCAATAATGAATTTTGATTTGACCTCTGGTCATTGTACAATAAAAATGCTATTATACTGAAATTAGTTTGCAACCAAGTTTATAAGATATTAGATGATTAATAGAAGTAAACATACTGGAATATGATTATCTGGCTTGACCTGTAAAATGTTTCTTATATTTTGAAGCTTTTTGAATGGTGTGTACTATACTGATGTGCATTTTGTAGCACTAAAAAGGGTAATATGAAGAACTTATGAATTCAGGTGGGACCCTGGAAGTATTATTCCAGGGTCCCACCTGAAAAACTGGTTTATATCGAGAGGCCCAGCTATTTTTTTTTCACTATGATCAATCAGCCAAAAAAAATTAACTTTAGAACTTTTTTGCCAAATAACTAATGAAAGGAATTATGACATATTATATGACAAATTAATCAGCATTTAATTCTGGGTTTTCTGTAGATAAAACTAGTTGTCTTTTTGTAAAATATTTTATTTTTTATGGTGGCAGGTAGTGAAAAAATGCAATTTGGCAACCCAAATTAAAATTTATTTGAAAAATCTAATAGAAATGTTTATAATGTACATGAATAGAAAGGCTGTTTATTTCTGAATAACAAGAAAATTACTCCCATTTTATAATTTTTTCTCGGTACCATACTTTGAAAAAAGTCCAGGCTTTTTGCCGACCATGTTGATCATATCAGTAAGTCAATTTTAGAATTTTTTTAAAAATAATAACTCAATCAAAATAGGTAACATTAGATACCAAATTAAACAGAATTTAATTCCTAATTTTATGAAAATCAAAAATATATACAAATTTACAAACATATTAAATGAAAAATGATCGACTATGCAATTAAGGCTTAATTTTGGAAAACCTCATAAATAAAAATAGTTAAATTATATTAATCGAAAGGAAATTTCTTCCCAAATAATGTAATATTTACCTGAAACCTGATTTTTATTTCTTTTAATGATCCTTTTGGTGTGGTATATTTTAAAATATTGGCCTGTTTTATATAAGGTGACTTGGATAGCTCACATTAATGGGAATTTCTATTCTGTTTATGAAATGGAAAAATGTTTTCTTAGCTCCCTTTTTTACTAAATGTTATGAATTTTTCCTTTGGGTATTGAAATTTGTGATCTTGACTAAGTATTGAAAGGTTTGTGTACCAAGGATAGAAAATAGATGTCTATATCATCAGAGTGGTGCAGTCAATATATTGAGGGGGGGGGGGGGGTTAAAAACCTTTGCCAAAATTGCCCTCCCTCAGGCAGACTTATTTCCATGCCAATTAAATCCATTTTTGTTTCCCATAGCTAAGACATCATTCACTTTCAGGAAACAATACAAGATCAATTGTTTTTTACTAGAAAATGAAGAAATAATAAAAGTGGAATTAACATATATTCTAATGTGATGTTAAATATCTGCAACAACTTGTAAGCTGGTCATCAAATGTAGCATAACTCCAAATGATCTATAATAATCTATCAATAGATCAGCCAACCAAAAGACTGATGATTTAGGGAAATAAATCTACAGAAATCAAAACAAAGATTTAATTTTAAAAGTATAAATACTAACTAGGTGTGTGATAATATTATCCTGTGTGTGAGAGCAATGCTCACTGTAAACAATCCACTATGTAGCCACTTGACTGCATGTGAAAGCAATAACTAGGTTACTGCTCTGCCATGATGTATTTTACACTGCAGGCATCTTCAGAACAACTCTGGCCTTGCTTGCTTTGACTAAGACTTACTTGTACTTCTTATTTATAGTTTCAATTTTTAAGAGTGGGAAAGATACATAGAATTCTGGGATAAATGATATAAATGGTAGGAATACTGAAATAAGTTTAATGTGGAAAAAGAATGTAAAACAGGAAAAAAAAAACTAGAGGTACATACTTTGTAATTACTTCCAAAATCTTTCATTTTTAAAAAAAAATTTGTTAATTTTCAGGAGATTTTCAAAACTTAAAGAAAGCATTTGTTGATAATAATTCAAATCAAACTTGAGCTTAAATCAAGAGATTGCTTCAGCATTGAGTAACATTAACAAACAAATCGGTAATACCATATATTGCTTCTAAGAAATGGCAATCAGATTTCGTTAACATATTATTTTTATTGCTATTTAATAAAATATGCATCAAATAAAAATAGAAAATATTATTTTTTGAACTCGAATTATGCATTTTTATATGATATAAAAAATAACCTCTCAAGCAGCTGCTTGCCACAGAGATCTGACAGTAGCCTGTCAATTTATTTGCCATAGTAAGTCTGAGGAAGGTGAGACCTCAGTGAAAGACAACATCTATACCAGGATCAGTAGCCAAGCTCTCTAACCACGCCACCAGAATGACTTTATAAAATGTATGTAAGAAAATTATCAAACGACAATTTCTCTTTTAAAAACAAACTTTTTTTGTTGTACTTAAAACGAGCGTAGATGTTTTAGACCTCTCATTTCAGATTCTGTCAACATCTGTTTTTGTTGGGACCCTAGAAGGGTTAAAGAGATAATAACAAGGGATTTCCACTAATGAGAAATTATTATATTTAAAAGTAAAGAAATTGTAAAAAAAATTTAACATAGCAGAAACAGAATTTTAAGCAAGCTTAATGGGGTGAGAGGATGACAAAGTGGCTCTGAGGTAATGTAGAAGTTTTGATGAAAGTTGCTTCAAGATTACAATAAAAAAATTAATTTCATTTCAGTGCCATGTTAAATGCTTGGATATTCACTTAGTTTCATGGAGTATTGTAAATCAAATATTTGCTTTCTTTGATGTGACTGAAAATGTTTCTGTTCAGAATAAGGAAGAAAATGCAATGTCAGTAAAAGCAACATAAATGAGAAATCTAAGGAACTGACATGCTAACAGTTTTTGGCAGATGACACAAAATTCCTCCACATTTTACAAAGAAAATGCATAGAGAAATTTTATCTTCTGGAGTGATTAATACTTGTACTAGAAAAGTGTTGGATGGAGGAAAGACTTTTTTGCTTTTTGGACTGCTTTAAAATTGTTTAGGGAAGAAAGTCAGGAATGTTGTCAAGAAAGAGATTAATCCATGTGCTTTATGCATTTAGGATGCATAAAGCACATGGCAACCTCACCTAATGCAAACCTGCAAATTGAATGTTAATCCATGATCTCATGTCCTTCTCTACTTGTATTTAAAAAAAACTATTTGTGCAAAATATATTAAATGAAATCTATCACTGCCTCTTGATTTTCTTAGCCATAACCTCAGACACAATTCTGACCTTGAACACAACACCGGTCCAAATTTGACCTTGAGCACACCACTGGCCCCAATTTGACCTTGAGCACAACACTGGTCCCAATTTGACCCTAAGCACAGCACCAGCCCCAATTTGACCCTAAGCACAGCACTGGCCCCAATTTGACCTTGAGCACAACACCTGCCCCAGTTTCACCTTGAGCACAGCACCAGCCCCCAGTTTGCTCTAGAACACAACACCAGATCTCAAATTTCTTAATGTTTATGAGACCTCCAACCTGAAATACCCCCTATACACTAATTCTCACTTTTCTATCACAGGTAGATAGAAATTTGACCTCTGAAATTGGAGGGACCTATCACATAAGAAATTTTGAAATGTTTCTAAGATGTAGAATGGTAAATACCCCGACACCTAATTTGCATTAGGGGCAGGGGTGACTCAGTCGGTAGCATGCCAGGTCGTAATCTGTAGTTCCCAGGTTCGAGTCCCAGCTGGGTCAGTGTTGAGATTTATCTCTGCAAAACTCCCCACCCTGCCCACAGTAAGTAGGGGACACCGATGGGCTTGGAAAGGCCGCCATCCGTCGGATGGTACGTTAAGCCGTGCCTGTGTTTGGGAGAGCCATACCCTGTGCACTTTAAAGAACATGCTGGATGGCCTTGACAGGAGACTACCATTTATCACCCAACAGCTGTTCCGGTGGATCCCCTCCCTCAACCTTCTCTGATCCTTCTGGGTCCTTGTGACCTGGCCATTTAGGCCATGGTGTACAAAAAGTGCCGCTCAGAGGTAAAACAGCCAACTCAACCCTAATTTGCAGGTTTGTAGCTTACATAGATTGAAATCTAACCTCTGATCTTAGTCGATTTGGTAGATCAAGAATTTTAAAATGTTTCTGATATGTAGTATCTGAAATACCTCTAAATAAAAAAATAAATACCCCCTTAAACAGCTGCTTGCCACAGAGGTCTTACAGGAGCCTGTTAGTTTATATACCACAGTAGAAGGTCTGAGAGGATGGCAGGACCTCAGCAGAAAAATAACACACACAACCATGCCTACCCAGTGCTCGAACCCGGGTCCCTTAGATCAGTAATTAAAAACATGATTTATGTCTTTTTTTTTTCATCCTTTAAAGTGCATCATTTATAAATTTTATATGTGAACTATATATACTCAAATTTTGTTTTGCAGCTTGATCCATACATCGATGAAGCATTCTTGAAGCAATCATTTCTTCTCATGGGAGAGACGCTTTACCAAGCCAAGATAATAAGGAGTAAATATACAGGGTAAGAGCATAAAGATATTTAATTTTTGTATATTTAACACTTTGATTGATGAATGAAGTAATCAATAAAAATTTTCCTTGCATTTGGTAATTGTTAAAAATGTTACTTTTTTAATAAAGTACTTTTCCACTACAGTAACAGAAAAAAAGTTAAAGTGTATAACCTTTTGTGGAGCATTTATATTAATACTTTAACTGTTTTTTTCAACATGTTGCAAGTTTAAACTTCAGTTGGTTGTGACAATTGGTAGTACATTGCATTAATGTTACCTGTGAATTATAGAGCAAACTACATGGTCGTATCGATTGTAAGTTACATCCATTCCTACTATATTTGATGGAAAGACTCAATAATAATTAGTGGATTCTCAAAATAAGTTAAAGGGTTGGTCTTGGGGAAAAAAAAGCTTCACAAAAATGCACTAGAGTGAGCATCAATAATATTAGGTAGCCATAAAAGTTTGTATGGTTTCTGAGGTTAAAATACAAATTTATGTAAAAAGTGAATGAAGATATTCAGTAAAATAAGCACCATCATATTCTATAAGAAATGCAAGTTTGTAAATACTACTTCAAGGGAAAAATCTCAATCTTTAGAAGTGGAGAAAGCATTCAACTCCCTTTCCAGGGCATCTCATGTTAGCAGTTGTTGCCAATATGAACATTTGGTATTTCCAAACAACAAATCCTTCCTAAATCCCTGCCCTAAGTGGCACAAACCTTGAAAGTAAGTCACACTTGGCCAATATAACAACAGTCAATATCGTTTTTCATTCCATGTCAACAACCAGTCCCAAAAAAAAATGCTAATTTTTGTGGTAGGAAAGCAACAATGAGAGATTGAAATCCGCTGTAGTTTTTTTACTGACATTCAGTTCATATAGTACCCATTTGCTGCTTCCAGACTTCTCCTAGGTAATGCAAATGAATAGTATCATCACTCACATTGAATCTTTCTTCAAGGTCTTGGCACATTTGGCTTGAATCCAACTCAATGGGGGGGGGGGGGGGGGGGGGGGGGGCTCAGTCGGTAGTGCACCAGGCTCTTAATCTGTAGTTCCCAGGTTCGAGTCCCAGCTGGGTCAGCGTAGAGATTTATCTCTGCAAAAATTCCCCGCCCTGCCCACGGTCAGTAGGGGACACCGATGGGCTTGGAAAGGCAGCCGTCCACCAGATGGGACATTAAGCCGTGGTCCCTTGTGCAGGAGAGCCATACCCTGTGCACGTTAAAGAACACGCTGGATGGCCTTGATGGGAGGCTACCATCTGTCTCCCAACAGCTATTCTAGTGGGTCCCCTCCCCAAACCTTCTCTGAGCCTTAGGGGTGTCCATGTGACCTGACCATTTAGCCCGTGGTGTGCAAAAAAGTGCTGCTCAGAGGTAAAACAACCCAACCCAAATCCAACTCAATGGTGCTCTTCAATTGCACTTTGCAAAAGACAAAAGAACTTTTTTTGTCACCTAATAGGTTGCATGAAGAATGAGCTTGAAGTCCAGTAGTATATCCAAAAGAGACAGAGTTAATCACTGCTCCCGTTGAAAAAATTTACTGTTTTTTTTAAGAAACCATTCTTCAGTTTACATTAACCAAAAAAAGGAAATAAATTTGTTGGAAAAATTCCTAACTATTCTAAGAGACCCTTTGTTTTTCCTTTGAGTCTTATTTGATTGATGGCTTTATGACACAGCTGATTAAATCAACTACTTTATAATGTATCTATAATTTTACTATAGTGTTTAACAGTTATTTTGATAGCTCTACATTATTTATCATTAAGAAGTAATGGAATGGGTAGTAACAAATAATTTAGATCAGTTTTTCCAACTCAAAAATACTCCAAACAGCTGCTATGTAGAGTAATTCTGCTCTGCCATTATCTTTGCTTAAATGATGTTAAATATTATTTTACTTTTATCAATTAAAATAGATATCTATGTAAACTGATAAATAGTGTATGTGTGTGTGTGCCCCATGGCAGAGTGATTAGCATGCTTTAGCTACTGATCAAGAATCCGGGTTTGAGCCCCCGAATAAGGCATGGATGTTTGTGATGTTTTTCTGCTGAGGCTGCTGAGGTCTCACCATCTTTACAGACCTACTATGGTGTATAAACTAACAGGCTAGGCATATAACTGTGGCAAGCAGCTGCTTGAGGGGGTGTTTATTTTTTATTAACTGTGTAATATTTACTATTAGATTTACTGAATTGTCTAATATAAACAAGTTAATTAGTATGTTTTAAATTAATCTCATTGGATTGTGTTTCCTAAACTTTTTAATATTTGCAACTCTGAATAAATCTTATAAGATATACTTTGTAAAGTAAAAGCTGTTGTTCATTGCTTTCTAATATTTTGCTTTTTTTTTTCAGTGCTCCATCTGGTTATGGTTTTTTGGAATTTGCAGATGAACAGGCAGCTCAGCGGGTTCTGCATCGATGTAATGGCAAAATTATCCCAAATGCTTGTAGTGTAAGTTTTCTGACAAGTAAAAATGCACATTTCTTGTGGTTTCTGCTCCTGATTCATGCAGTCTTTTTCTTTATTTTTCCCCTTAAGACTGCTAAATATTATTAATATGTGCGTGTAGCTAAAATGTAATTTTTTTGAACTTGCAGCTAAAGTTTGCACTTCTATAGCAGATGGCTCAAGGATGTTCACTGTGAATGAAGCCCTCACAAGTGTTAAAAAGGTTTAGTTTTGATTGATTGATTGATCTCTTATACTCAACTTATTGATTTATTGAATTTTCAAATTATCATTTTGATTTACACATTTTATACCTTTCTCATTTCAGTCAAAAAGGTTTAAATTGAATCATGCAAGTTATGGGAAAGAGAGTGTGCCACTGTAAGTATACATGAAAAGATTATTTTTTTTTATATTTTTTATTCCCTACTTGTACATGATATAAGGCAGTTTCTCAACTTATGGTATGTGAACTCTCATTAGAGTGCTACATAAGAAAAAAAATCAGTAATAATGAATAATTTATTTTTGTTGAAAATATCTTTTACTTAATAATATATTTATAAAGCCATTTACTTTCTTACATCAGAGAATATCAAACATTATAAATTGTCTCCAAAGATGTATACTGATATTTCAGATTCATTCTAAAAAGGTACACAGTCCATAAAAGCTTAAAAGCTATTGAATTAGGAGCTATGTGACAAAAAGACTGAGAAACGCTATCTTAAAATCTTAATGCATAATTATGCACAAAAAAGATATCTGTACGGAAATGTAAAATATGCAGTATCAAACAATTTTAGTAATAAGTTTGAAAATCAGATCAACAATTAAAAATTAGTGTACTACTGCTTGTATCAATAAAAGTTTTTCTTTAAAATCTTCATTTTGAAATTGTGTTAAAAAATTCCCTTTTATATCTCTAATAATGAGTGGAGAAGCAGAATTTAAATTACATAAATTAATCCAAACGTGTTTTGCATATTTGCATTAAATTTTCACACAATATTACAATATTTTGCTTTCATTTTTACCGACAGAAAGGAATACTCTTTGTTTGTTGGAGATCTAACAGCTGATGTTGATGACTTAGCATTGTTCACTGCCTTTTCTGCAAGATACTCATCTGTGAAAGCCTCTAAAGGTAGGAAAAGCTATATGAAAAATATTAGACTTATTACCTAATAATCATAGTACCCTTGAGTTTCTTATATTTCATGTACTTGAATTGCATAATTTGAACTATTAAGATTTTTTAGCTCTGAGACTTCTTTGAATTACTTTTACATCACTGTTTTTCCCCCTTCTGATCTTTTTCCTTCAATTCACTATGTAAATATTAATTCTGTCTTTTTTTTGTAAAATTATAATACTGTTGAATATACAGTAGAGTTTGGACAATCCAAGATAATGGGACTGGAATCAACTTAAATTAAGCAAACAATAAAATATAAATAGGAGAGAAAAGAAAAACATATATTTACAAAATGCTTATAATATTAATGTATAATATAAAAATTATATATAATTACCACTAGGGTCATTCATAAGTCTGCATTTACATATCTTTGAATGTAAGTATAAGGGAAAGTATAAAGTCTACTGTGTCAGACCATAACTAGTGAAAGTATCAGAATCTTGTTTCTATTGTTAGAAACATACAGTGAGTGAGTTAAATATTAAAATTTACCCAATTTTATGTCATTACTGGAAAAATAGTATTAAAAAGTACCAAAGCAGGTTGCAAAATATGCAAAGTGAAAGGTGAGGGGGCAATCTCCATTCTTGCTGCTCAAGCTTGATTCAAGAAATTCAAATGGTAGTGACACAAGCCTTGAAAGTAAGCCATGATTGGAACAGCCAGTATCTGTAGATTGCAACATTCTCTGCCACTCTGTTGAGGCTGATCCATAGACAAGCACTCGCAGGCTCTCATCCAAACTTGGTGGCTCACAGTCAACTGTAGTTCAACATCTGAAATTCAAAGATAAGGTAACCAGGAGTTGCTGAAGTGTTCCATGTGAACTTACTGCTAAACAGGCAAACTATTGTATCAAAGCTTGAAGGAAATTCCTCATTAATCCTCCAGATTGTTACATGCAATGAAAAATGGATCTTTTTCAACAATTCTGACACCCAAAGCAGTCGTTTGACCCAGTGGACACAACTTGAACACTTGGTGGGCTTGCTGGGGAAGAAGCAGCCAACTTCTGTGAACTAGGCACTCTAACTTCTTTGTGATCTTCTACCTGTTTTAATACAGATCATGCCAGCTTGAAAATGTGTATTGTGTAATTTTGTGACAAAGATTGTTTCAACAGAACATCATTTTCTGAAAATGATCCCAGGGAAGAAATGAAATATTCGGAATTTCTAATCATGAGTAAATGACTCTTTATTTTCAGTTTATTCTACAGTGAAATGCAAATAAATATCTATTCTAAGACAGCAATGAATTTAATTGTTACCAATCACATATGCATCTCTTGATTTGTTCTCAGTTCATCAGTGCTGTTCTTTGTGTGGGAAACTCTTGAGTGATCTTGTTTTTTTTTTCTTTTTTTTGTTCAACACCACCCTTAATTTCATCACTTATGCCTCCCAAATGGTCCCCCACCTGGGCCAGCATTGAGATTTATCTCTACAAAACCCTCACTATGTCCTTGGTCAGTAGAGGATACCAAATGGCTTGGAAAGGCTGCTGTCTGTCAGATGGGATGTAAATCCATGACTCCATGTGTGGGAAACCCATATCCTGTGCACCTTATTGAGCATGCTGGATGGTCGACCTTGATGGGGGGGGGGGGGAGGTTCCCATCTGTCTCCTAACAACTGTCCAGTATGTCCTTTCCCCTCATTCAAGTCTCAGCTGGGTCAGTGTTGAGATTTATCTCAGCAAAATTCCCCGCCCTGCCCACGGTCAGTTGGAGACACCACTGGGCTTGGAAAGGCTGTCGTCTGATGGATGGGACGTTAAGCCGTGGTCCCATGTGTGGGACACCCATACACTTTGCATGTTAAAGAACACTCTGGATGGCCTTGACGGAAGGCTACCATCTATCTCCCAACAGCTGTTCCAGTGGGTCCCCTCCCCCAACCTTCTCTGAACCTTCAGGGTCCTTGTGACATGGCCATTTAGCCCTTGAGGTCCTTGTGACCTGACCATTTAGCCCATTATGTGCAAAACAAGTGCCACTTAGAGGTAAAACAACCACCTCCCAAATGTTTTGGTAGTGATGTGATGCCCAAGGTAAATAAATCGAAAAGCTCTTTTCCTTTAGCTGTGAAATTAGAATGTTAAAGTGGATTGAAAAGGTGAAAAGCAAAATAAGCTTATTTTGCACTTGGCATCCACAGTGCATGTCACAATTTTGGAGAGAGGCAAAATCAAATTAAGAGCTGAGGCATGTGCTAGTGAAATAGAATTGAATCAAGTAACAATGGGCATATAGGCAGTTATGGAAGAACTTGAGAGCCAGTCTAATGGATCAATGACAATAATATTCCTTTAAGCTTTCTCATTATCCAAGAGGATCAACTTGAATTGTTTGAAGTCCTTAAGAAGAAGCTTAAGGGAGATGGCATATTCATGTCACAGGATTTTAACCTTAAAGGAAGTTATGGTTAGTTCAAGATTTTCAAAATTCATGCTAACATATAACAGAAGGAAAAGCTAGTACTGAAGCTCCTGCTGCAAGCATTTTCCCCACAGGAGTTATTAAAAAAGCACAGAAGAAGGAGAATATTTTCCCAAGCAGGTATTCAATACAGATGAGACTAGACTGACTTATCCTGGAAGTGCAATTGCATGTTGCAATTTTATTTCCAGGTATGAAAAGAAGGCACCAGTGTCAACTTTTCCATCTTTTTGGCAGCAATCTTCATGGTGATGTTAAAGACTACTTGTTTCTATTTACTCAATCCTAAAGTACTTTGAGGCCTGAACAAATTGGCATTACCTTTAGTGTGGACATCAAACAAGAATGCTTGTGTAAATAAGACTATTTACTATTTATGTTACAGATTGTTTCTCACCCTTCATTAAGTCATACTGTGCAGAAAACAGTCTGGAAAGCAAAATTCTACTTGTCAATGATAATGCTCTTAGGCATATTTACAATGTTGATTATGTTGGTAGCTTCTTTTTTCTTCCTCCCAATACTACTTCTTTCTTACAGCCTATGGATCAGGGAGTGGTAGCCACTCTCAAGGCTTATTATCTTCAACTAGTCATAGGATATCTTGTTTGAGGTTCAGAAGGTGAAAAAAAGCCTACTATCAGCAGAACTACTATCTCACAGAAGAGTGGCTGCCGAGAACATTACCACTGCATGGAGCGAAATCACAAAAATAACTGAATGTGGTCTGGAAATATTTGTTGCCAAATATGCTCATGACTTTGTTGGGTAAAGGACAACCCAAAGGAACTGGAATAAAAAACAAATTGAGGCTGTTAATTAATTCAGGATTGATGAAGGTAACATTTAGGATCTAATGCCACACAGAAAACAGCTGTTAATTGAATTAGATGAGAAATGGTTGAAGGAAGATGATTGTGAAGATGATGTAGCAGATCCACTGATGAGAGATTTAAACCATAAAGTTATGTCTTCTATATTCTATATGTTGGATAGCTTGATTAATGTATTGGATAAAAATAACTCCAATTTGGATGGAAGTGCTGGCTGTAAACACAAACTGAACAATACTGTTGCATGTTATTGCTAACTCTGCAAAAAGAAGATAAAGCCTAACCTTTCACTTTGCATATTTTTCTGTACTATGAACATTTTGCCATTTTTTTCTGAATCCATCATTTCCATCTGCAGAACCAAACTTTCCACTTCAAAAGAACCTCAAACATCAATGGTCAGTGAGGAAGTTATGTTATCAGATAACAAGCTAATGGAAACTTTTCTTTCATCACCACTATCACCACCACCTCAGAATGACTGTCCAACCAACCATCATCATCACAACACTGCTTCAGACATCAGTTTTTTTTGTGTTAGTTAAAATGACAGTTTGTTGATAATTCTCTGTAAAAAATTTCTTTTTTTATTAAATTTATTATGTCACTTTTGCAGTAAGAAATGGTGAATAGTGGACTATATTTTTCCATTTTACACCAGTCAAGAGGAATTACATAAGAATTAATGGTATTTTTTGGCCTCAATTTAAAAATTTTTGTTTAATGACTGTTCTTGAGGTATTGTTTTTGTAAATCTGGAATGGGTGTATATGGAGAGATTGTATTTGGCTATGTTGTCTGCATTCAGGCTGACAGATTAGCAAGGAAAGTTGCGATTAGTATTCTTAAATTAGAGGAATTGGGATAGGCCAGTTGCTGGGGGGAGGGGGGCAGATAATGTCTGTCTGGGAATTAAAAAAATACTTTTGCTTTTACATAGTAATGTCTATTTTAAGATTCATAAAGTATGTACATGCTTATTAATTTTATTTGTTATAACAAAATGTACCATTTCCTTGAGATTTTATCAAAATTACAATTAAATTGCCTTAATAGGTTTCTTTTTGATTAAGTCTGTTACTTCTGATTCCTTGTTTTGTATGAGGTGGAGTAAAAAAGAAATGAGATTGCACATATAGCTTATTTAATACCTCCTTACCAATTGAACAGATGCAACACCTGTTTAAGTTTTTTTTTTCTGGTTCTAACAACCCTTCACATATTTAAATCAAGTGAATAGGGACTGTAATGTGTTAGTATAAGATGTCACCCTTCCCAATATGTGATTGAAAGCAATATATTCATCACAACAATATTCCTTCTCATTCAGCATTATCAGTGAAGCAGTTTTTGACCCAAAACCAAAAACAAATCACAATGTTGTAATCCATTTTGATGACATGGAGCACATATAGTGGTGTATGACAGAGCACCTAAAATGCATTCCCAAAAAGGATTTCAAAAATGTTTCAAAGCATAGAAGTTATGGATGGAGAAATGCATTTGGGCCAAAAGGTAGTATTTTGACAGGGACAACTTTTGATTTTAGTAATTTTTCAATAATAGAAATTTTGTTGATGTGGTCTTTTACTTTTTTGCCACACCCCGTTATTGTGTGATACCTTTGTCAATTTGTATCGTGCATATACAACAGGGAAAAAAATCTCTATAACCTTTTTGGGACTGTACATAATTCATATGAATTCAATAATGAATTCAATAATTTATCTGTAAAAATTGCTGTTTTTTTTTTTGCTTAAATTTTTATTAATTATTAATTTTTTTAACCATAAATATGGAAGTATTGGCACTATGTTTAATATTTACATGTTTATCTTTCAGTGGTTCTTGATTCTAGTGGAATTAGCAAAGGATATGGTTTTGTGAGATTTACCAGTGAGCCAGAGTATCAGGCTGCTCTGGTAGAGATGCAGAATGCACATGTAGTTGGTTCTAAGCCGATCAGAGTTAGTGTTGCCACTCCAAAAAGGTATTTTAATCTATATATTTTCATGAATTGTTTTAATGTGTGCAAGTTTTCAGTCAATACTAATGTTACTTAAACTAATATAGATAGTTTGTTTCAAAATCATCATTCCATCTATTGTCAGTACTAAAGTGGTGTAATTGGAAGTTATGATCATTGTTGAAATATAAGTGAATACGAAAATGATATATGTGGGAAATGAATGTTGTTAATTTAGTGCACTGCAGCAAATATAGAAAGTAACACTGCTCATTCTGATAACTGTAAAACTTCCCATTTTATTAATCCATTGTTATCTAACATTAAGGTACACTTGTGGGCTTCTGGATGTACCTCATCCTTCAAGAGAATTAAACAGGTAAGATTGCATCGTCCATACCATAGGACCAATCTCTAGTCACTATTTATAGAAATCAACATTTTAATGCAGTAACTGGTGCAACAGTGTCCTACCCATTCTACCATATTCTGTTCCACTTAAGTTGAGACCTAATATAAACAAACCATACAACACAAGCAAGCTTTCCCTAGTATCAATGCACACAGATGAACTGCATGCTGAAGCTTAATTTTTAAACACATGTCAAGCATATGGGTATAAAAATAGTACCAGAAATGTATGACCTTGTATTTCCAGTGCTAAATAAATATCAGTGTTCAATTATGCAAATGTTTATGGAAAAATATGAAATTGTAAAAATGTTATCAATGGAACAAATTTGACTTTAAAATGAAAATGTTTTTTCAGTCCACAATTGGCTGGGAACTATTGTCTAATTTATAATGAGCATCTAATGTCTGCTCTTTTGGCTGTGTACACAACTGTAGCTATCTTATCTTCAAGAGTTAGTGGTTTTAGTTTCATTTTGCTGTTGAAATTTCTCTCTTGATTATTAGTATTAAGTGCTAATAAGACATGTATGTGTGTGTCATTTTTCTGCTGAGGTCCTGCCATCCTTACAGACCTACTTTGGCATATAAACTAACAGGCTCCTGTCAGGCCTGCTTGAGGGGGGTACTTATTGTTTTTTATAAAGTTGGAGTGCATCTTCCAGCAATCAAATAAAGTAGATTAAATGCCTACAGTATCATCACTACATCTGCTAAGTCAACAAGTATGTTTTCAAAATCTTGTCTGCTTATGACATTGATTTCCACACTTTAGAAACTGTATGGTCTGAATTTCCCAAGTTCCCACTTAATAGTAAATATTTCTTTTACTTATACAATATGCTTTAAATTGTTATAAATAATTTTGTCTCCATATTATTATATCATTACAATTTATTTGTATTGTTCAGTTAAAGCAGCTTCACATTGCATTGTGGAAATCATTGCGAGTGGAATTCTGAAGCCTTTATATAATGTACTGGAATTGGATAAATTGAGATACAAGTTTATCGATATTAATACTTTGCTGAAATTCAGCAGTTTGTTTCTCATGAATTGTTGAACCCTTTTCCTGGTTTGTCAAAGAATTGAATTGCAAAAATAGAACTTTTAGAGAATACTTTAAGAAATTCCACTTGTAATTCCCCTTATTTTCATTTTCTCAACAGTTGATTAAAACTTGGTTTAAAATTAACATTCCTTCCCTATGTTCTTTCAGCTGTGCATACAACTGTAACCATCTTGTCTTCTAGAGTTGGTGGTTTTAGTTTCAATTTGCTGTTGAAATTTATAGCTCTCTTGATTATTAGTATTAAGTGCTAATAAAGTTGGAGTGCATCATCTAGCAACCAAATAAAGTAGATTAAATATATTTTTTGTCACCATTGTTGAAATAATATCAGAGAAATCTGTATTTTTTTTACGTGGACAACTACACTTATAAATAGTGATGAGGTCTTTAGCCAAAAGGCAAAGACCTGTTTGTTTATAACAAGTCTCAGGTTAGATGAAACAGAGTATATTACTGTTTTGAATAAGTAATTTATGCTGAGTATGAGGCCATTTAAGTTTCAGTGACTTACGCACTAGCTACAAATTAAAGACTACATCGGTATCAAAAGGGAGAGATGTGAAATGTGTTTGTTCTAAATTCAGAAAGAAGATTAAAAACATGGAATGCTTAATATTGTGAGAGCATTACCATGTCTAAATCAGTCATGTCAGGGGAAAAGGATACCTGACATGACTGATTTAATAGCAAAATATAGATAATATCTATATTTTGCTATTAAAAGTAGTCCAAAAAGCATGTCAATAAACTTAGTAGTAAATTTGATGCTAATGTCTGTTAATATATTAAAAGTACTTCTAAACCATATTACTTATTCTAAGATACATCATCTTTCTGTTCTGTGTTAAGCTTTTACAATAAAAGAAACATCATTATGTGGAAATTGAATAAGAAGTTAATCTTAAGCAGCGTTGACTTTGGATGAATAAGTCCAAAAAGAGTGTACATAAATTCTTAACTCCACTGGGCAGCTATATTCTTTGTATACCGGTTGTGTGTTTACTGCTATCTTGCACATCTTGTAGGATAACCATGGGAATGGCCAGTGGTATTACTTCATTGCATGGTATGATGACTTATATGATGTAGAGGCTGATGGTTAACATGTTCTGGAGATATGTCACATGTCAACCTCTATATTGTATATGCTGCTTATACCATGTGATGGAGGTAATACCACTAGCCATTTCCACTGTTATTCTACAATATGGGCAAGACAGCAATAAACACTGATTTTTATCTAATTATATTAGGTTGTTGCAAATAAAATGACTGAATTGTTAGTGAAGCATTCAACAGTTATAACTTAGTTAAAAATAACTTAATCAACATACACACCAACAGATTCAATACACTTCTGCCACTGTGAAACAAGTGCATTTATTCTGAGTTCCTGGAAGTTCTTTGAAGGTATTTTGAACTGCTGTCTCATTGCTGAATGTTTTCCCCACTAAGAAGTGGTTGAGATGCTTGAAGAAGTGGTAGTCAGTTGGCTATAGGCCTGGTGAATAAGCTGGGTGAGCAAGAGTCTCATACTCTTAACTGATAGTTTCTGGACTTATTTGTAAGATGTTAGGTTGAGCATTATCATGGAGCAGTAGAACACCATGTCTATTGACCAATTCAGGCTACTTTTTGAATAATTTGTTATGCATATTTTATTTTAGAGTTCTGCACAATATTTCTGCATTGGTTCACCCAGTTTTAGGAAAGATAACGTTTTGCACTATGTCTTATCACTGCAGACCACCAAACTGGCACCATAACCTTTGGGTGAAGATTATGCTTGGACATGTGTTTGGGTGCTTCTGCGACATCCAGCCATTGAATAGAATATGACAATTGTCATATAGGATCCATTTTTCATCGTACTTCACAACTCTATGCAAAATGGATCCTTTTGGTTTCGTATGAGAAGGGAAGTGTACACTTTAGTTGATGTGCCTTTATGAATGTCCATTAAAATGTGGAACCCATTTATCCAACTTCTTCACTTTCCCAATGGTTTTAAGGTACCGGAAAACTGTTGAATAATGCACGCCTATTTGCCTGTGATGTCTCGTACAGTTTGGCATGTGTCGGATTCGATTAAAGTTTTCAATTGGTGGTTATCAGGCGCTTCTTTGGGTTGGCCATGTGGCTTATTTTGAAGGCTGATGTTGCCCGATAGAAATATTTCAAGCCAATGTTGTGCTGTCCATTTACTATATGTGCCTTCCTGAAATGCTGCATTGATGTTGTGAATTGCCTCCACAGCATTGTGTCCTAATTTAAACTTGTATAAGGAAAAAAGCATGAATTTGACTCTGATCCATTATTCTCTTTAAGCTTTTACAATCCACTTAACACAAAATCTACTGGCAAAATGGCTACTGTGTTAAGTTAGCTTCAGCATTTAATATAACATCACAAGAGCCACCTGACAAGATTTTCAGTTCTCAAAACATCAAAAACTTCATGCATTTGCAAAATTGGCCATTTAATATGCAACAACCTAATATGTAGCTGCTCAATGGAGTTAATAATTTAGATGCATTATTTTAGGAACTTAATATGGACATTCAGACTTATTCATCCAAAGTCAATGCTACTAACATAAACTCCTTGTTCAATTTTCATGTAGTATTTTTTTATTGTAACAGCTTAGTGCAGAAAGTAAAGATGATGATATTTTAGCATAAGTAACATTTTAAATAGTGCTCGATATTTTAGGTTAGAAGTGCTTTTAATATTTTAACAGAGACAAAATGTATTAATTTATTTTGTAAATATAACTTTGTGATTTTTATCTATCTTTTTAAGTGGTAAATATCTTAATCAAAGTTCAATGTCACGTGAAACAGGATTAACACAACCAGATTTATGATCTACAGACTGAGAGTTGAAAGTAAGTGAAGTTTAAATATGTTCAATGCAGTTAATAGCCTTGCAATTATGTGAAGGTGGTGATGAACAAGTCTCTATTGGCATGAATAGTGGTTGGCATCAGTCTCAGAAGAATAGTATGGAAGTAGTCAAGATGGCAGAATTGAAGTGCAGGGCAACAGATATAGTGAGAGGAGCAAGGGGAACATCATTACTTAAAGAAGCAACAATTAAGTGATGCTTCAAAATGCATAACAAGATGTACTTAGTAATGCAGTAATACCTTTTAGGTTTAATAGGTTTTAATAAGTTGCATACTCAGTCTGTTTGAATTCTCTAATATATTGCTTTTAAGTATGGTTAAAGAGAATACCATATCACTCTTATGTAAAACATACCTCTGTGAAGAGCTGCAATTCTCCTGTTACCAAGTAGTAACAGGTGCCAATAGCAGGCAGCTTTATTCATTTGTGTTTGGCACTATATATGAAGATAATATTTTGCACTATATCTTCATCACCCTTACTTGTGCTTCAGTGAAGCTACACCATTGATCATTTTTGACCATCCTTCAAAAACTGATGCCAACCAGTGCTCACAGTACCAAAAACTTTATCACCACCTTTGCATAATTACCAGACTCTTAACTGCATTTAACTTATTTTCAACCCCTCATGCAGGGATCATATAATTAGTATGATGTGTTTTCTGTTTTGTGCAGCCATTGAACTTTACAATATTTGCTGCATATTTAGATAACTTAATGCTTTTTAATTGCTTCAGTGGTAGAGTGGTTATCATACTGTGATTTTTATCTTAATTTCAGAAGAATTGCTGCCATCAGTTTTACCCTTTGCAAAGCTAATATGTGATGAATTCTGCTGTTTATGAGCTGATATCACTTGGAGAGGTTTGCTGAATTCATATGCTTCTGAATGGGTGCTGTTTCACATATAAAAATCCTGCAATCCTAAATCAGTTGAATCTAGCATTTAGCAGGTTCATTGTATCCCATGTAAATTTTTGAAAATGTTTGTTCAACCAGTTTTATATATATGTATCTTTGAAGTAGGCAGTATATTAAAACTCCTTCAAAGCAGCTGCAAAGGGTATTTTATCTAAACAAATTGTTGTGTCCAAACTCCCTTATGTTGAGCTGTTGGATAAAATAGTTTGATTCATTGATATAGCACTGGTTCAATCAGTCTATTTTTCCAAACACCACACTTTTTGACACTCTACAGAGATACATTTTCAGTGAATAGTGCAAAGGAAAGAAAAGATACCACAACATTATGTGCTCAAAACATAAGACCATCAGCAATATGTATATATATTGTCATGTCAACATGTGTATAATTCTGTTTGCCATTTTTATTAGCTTCTTAATTAATATTATGCTGGCAAAATGTATGTTTAGCAATATTATTTATCTAGGACCAAATCTAACTCAAAGAAATTTTTTTTTTTTTTTCAAATTCCTTTGCAGTACAGTTTCACAGTAAACACCATATAATTGTAGATTTGACTATTTGTAGCAACCTCTTACTAGAAAACTTTCATGCAATTGTGTGTAGAATTTCCTACAACAGCACTTTTTTTTGTAAATGTAACACGTTTGCTTGCCCACTTATGTCCAAATAGATGTCTATTTTTTTGTGCTAATGAGAAAAAGTGCTATAAATAGACAAGAAAGGTTGTACAAACCAGAATGATTAGGAATGACAGTCCACTCGAGTGAACTTTACTATAATTGTGTCTAAATACTACTGAGCAATATATATTGAAATTTCTATTTTACATGTCTTACTTGATATGACTAATATTTGAAATAGTTTGGAATAATTTGAAGTAAGCTATTTTTAAAAGTCTACAAGCCATAACATTTTGTAGTAAAAATGTTTTAGTGCATTTTGACTACAACAGGTCCATTATTTTTTAAGCTTCAACTATGATGTTTACTAAATTAATCCAACTTTGTTTCAGGCCATCATCCTCCATGCCAGGAGTGCCAGGTCAGGAGTATCAGCAGTGCTATCAGTATCCAAGTTATGATTACCAAAGCTATTATGCAGCATGGCAAGGATATCAAAATCAATATTATAATTATAACTATGACCAGAGTTATGCAAGTTATGATTCAAATTACCACCAGCAAACACAGTCACAGCAGCAGACACAGACACAACCACAGCAAATACAACAGCAGCAGCAGCAGCATCAGCAACAAACACAGCAAACTTCACAGGTATATTGATATATATTAATATTTGTAATTTAGTTGGGAATTAAACTTGTTGAACTGTAACATTTTTGTCACATAAAGTCAATTGTAATAGCTAAAATAATTGCTTTTAATCTGGATTTATTCTCATCTCACCATTTATTAAGAGAAAAAAAATCATTTTGATTTGTTATAGAACTTTGACCAATACTTTATTTTGATAATTAACTCAGATATTCCTGCTACACATTAAAAAGTACAGTAATTATGTTTTTTTTTAAAGAAAATGGTATTATAGATGTTAAGCTTTTTATCATTCATCACACTTGCAAAGTCAAGCTGAGACTAAATCATCCTATATAACTGAGGCTTTGACTCGTACTTCATTGACTTCATGTAACTGAGTCTTGGTACATTTATTGCTTAGTCTTAGCAAGCAACAATAGATGAATAAAATGACATTCAATTTGAAAGGTAATGTAAATTTTGATGTTGGATATAAATGTAATTCTTATACATGGATTATTCAGACATTAATAATGTTAAATGCCTAATACATATAAATTGTTCCAGAAAAAGAAATTCCAATATTCCTGATGTGTTACTGTCCTTTCATAAGGACAGTAACACATCAGTAAGTCATAAGGACATTATTGTCCTTTCATAAGGATAGTAAGAATAACAACATATCTAATATAATATATAATTGGCTGTGAGTGAGTGAAGGAGAATAACACTAATTTTATAATGCAGAAGTGTTAATCCTGAAATTTTGTACCTAGGGGTGATATGGAATATTATAATGAATAACAATATTATAAATTTGAGATCTAGTGTAGTTGAGGTGAAATAAAGGTTGATCTACCTGATTCAAAACATTCTTGGCTAAGCATATGAAAAAATAGCTTGGCTCTGGATGTAAGCTAGATTTTCAGTCTGGGCCCTGGAAGAGTTAAGGGAGGAAAAAGAATGCATATAGAGGAATTATTCAAAATATTTCATATAGTGAATATTAATTTTTGCTTTCTAAATTGCCTTTTTTTTTTTCTTTAGTACTATGACAGCACAGCAGCAGTGGCAGCATATGACACATCAGAGAATACCATAGAAGGTAAGTTGTCAAAATTAATTTTTTGGTTTAAGTTCTGTAATTCATAAATTTGTCTGTTTCTATTAACAGAGAACTCATAAACTCAGAAAACTTAGCATTAAGAATTTAAATGGTTTTTCTTGATTGTATCTGGCAAATTGTATTTTTTTTAAATTATTTTTATTTCTTGATGCGTATTGATTATTTATCAAAAGATAAAGCGGTCAACTTTCATTTTAATTACTTTTAACATTGAAATATACATTTAATTTTAGAAGAGCATGTTTTTTTTAGTTAATAAGTCTACATGTGTGACTTGTACTTATTCTGGTACACCAAAATGGATATTTTTTTTCACAAAAAATGATAAAATGTCTACAAGTTTGTCAAGATCTTATTTATATGAAAGATCTTTTGGCTTAATGTCTCCGCTAAACTTGACTCACACTACAGCTAATGTGTTTATTAAGAAAACCAGGCACTTGTATCTCTTGTTAGATAGTCAGGTTAGATATAACATTTAATATCACACACTTCACCTTATATAAACATATATAAACACTTGGGCACAGCCTTAGTTCACTGCCCCACTGATACAATAAAGGCAAGCACTCCCTGAATGCTGACACTAGACTTTACTAAAAGTCCTTCAATGTGCTGGCTCCCATAGTCAATGTCTCACTCTCCTTCTGACCCGGTCATTGATCAAGGGAGAAGTGTCCCTCTCTTCACTCTCCCCTTCTGCACAAATGGCTGCAGACTTCATTAAGGATCCTTCTGTTAATGACATCCTTTGCTGCACCCAAGGCTGAGTTCTGCAGTCTGGCATACCCTTGGCAGGTCATACATGCAACACATGGCTCTTGTCTCACCAAATGTAGTATCAGAGGGATGCATGCAAACTCCAAGATGGGAACATCCTTGACAAAGTTTGACATGTACTTATTCTGGTACACCAAAGTAGATTGATTTTTTTTTTTTAAATGGTACTCCCTTACAAGGACAGAGAAGCTTTGTCAGGTTGTCCTGGGTTTTTGTACAACACACAGAAGGATATTAAAGCAATCTAAACTGTAGGTGGCTTTGGGTTGGGTTGTTTTACCTCTGAGCAGCACTCTTTTGCATACAATAGGCTAAATGGTCAGGTCACAAGGACCTCGAAGACTCGGAGAAGGTTGGGGGGGGGGATGCATTGGAACAGCTGTTGGGAAACAGGTGGTAGCCTCCCGTCAAGGTCATCCAATGTGTTATTGAATGTGCACAGGGTATGGCTTTCTTGCAGGTTAGGCTACTGCTTAGCATTCCACCTGACAAACGGTGGTCTTTCCAAGCCCATCAGTGTTCCTTACTGACTGTGGGCAGGGCAGAGAGTTTTGCAGAGATAAATTTCTGTGCTGACCCAGCTGGGATTCAAACTTGGTAGCTGAGGTGACTCTATAGTGTGTGTGTGTGTGTGTTTTATTTGCTTAGAAGTTACAGACAACATTTCAGAGAAAGATTTTACCATCACAGTGTATAAGTTTAATAATTAAAAATATTTCATCAGTTAATACTGTAGAATAGTCAGGGGATATAGCCCTTCAGGTTGGAAGGTTATGTTATTTAACAGAGATTAGCTATGCATTAATAATCAAGCATTCTAATAATAAATCATTCCATTACCTTTTTCTACATAATTAAGCCAACCTTTATATTAACAAAATAGACATTACATTATAAACAATAACTCAGGAAATAATTTTATTTGTTGGGTTGTTTTACCTCTGAGTGGCACTTTTTTGCACACCATGGGCTAAATGGCCAGGTCACATGGACCCCGAAGGCTCAGAGAAGGTTGGGGGAGGGGGACCCATTGGAACAGCTGGCGGGAGACAAATAGTAGCCTCCCATCAAGGCCATCCGTGTTCTTTAGCGTGCACAGGGTATGGCTCTCCTGCACACGGGGCCACTGCTTAATGTCCCTCCGAGGGATGACGGCCTTTCCAAGCCCGTCAGTGTCCCCTACTGACAGTGGGCAGGGCGGGGAATTTTGCAGAGATAAATCTTAATGTTGACCCAGCTGGGACTCAAACCTGGGAACTACAGATTACGAGCCTGGCACGCTACCGACTGAGCTACCCCCACCCCAATTTGTTATTGGACTTATATATGTAACATAAATAAGAAAATTATCTATTACCGAATTCAATTTAAGGATAACAGTCTAATCTAATAACATGTAAATTAACATAGGTAGACTGTTTACCTTTGTGATGATACAAAATCAGTTACACTGTTAGCAGTACATCAGATAGTTTGTTAATGCAAAGGTTGGCTTAATTACTTAGAAGAAAATGATTGATGGGATGATTTATTTTCAGAATACTTTATTAATGCATTGCTGATCTCTGTTTTATATTCTACAATCATATCATGTACACTAATAGTGAAGTAATGAACTTTTCTCTGTATGACCATACATGAGAAGGGATATTAATGGACTTGGAAAGGTACTGTCAATTCAGATAATTAATGCAGGGCTACCACCAAGATTAGTTAAGCTCCTGCTACTGATGTTAAAAAAAAAAGTCTGCAAAATCCTGTAACATGTAAAATTGGATTTTGCAATTTTATTTTGATATTAATTTTTGAAACCATTTGAAATTATTAAAAATTAAGAGACTATAACTGCTGATAAATATTCAATTTCAGCTAATAAATATAGCTGAAATAACATTATTAGGCAATGATTGGATTCTGAAATGTTGGAAGGAACAAACAACTTCCATCATTATTGTGCTGTATAAGATCACAATAATCTTATACAGCACAATAATGATGATCAGTCTGCTGCTGATTTCTGATCAGTTTATTTGCAAGAATTTATTCCCTTTTTGAACAAAAATCGATGGATAATATTTTGGAACTTAATTGTTAGCTTTCAGACTGAAATTGATAAAAATATCAAAAAGATAATTTTAGGAAGAACAACTAGCAGTAATAGTGGCTTTCCACCTTTTGGTAGATGTACTGATGATTTCAGCATAAACTAAAAAATAGCATGCAGCATATGAGGACTAAACAGTGACTCAGTATACAGGAAAACTGTTCATGATTAAAAAAAAAACACTAGTTCATGTTAAAAGTGCACTTTAGAGTTCCTTGTCATGGGGTTTTGATCTGCCTGTAACAGCTGATTTTTTTATTTAGTAGACCCACGGTGTACCTTTTCACTGCCTTTTACTGGTCCCAAACTGCAGGTAGGAGGTAGTGAAGAGGAAGGAATAGCATTGATTGGATGAGCCCATTTAAAAACTCAGCCATATTGGTACTGAAAAGGTTGAAATCAGGAGGCTTAAAAAGTAAAATTAATTTTATGAAAACCAACATATGCTTCTTTGAAAGCTGGCAAAATCAGTATAAGAGAGTCATTAACGTTTTTAACACTTTATATATCTGCATGTTTTATTAATTTTTGTATTAAGAATTAACATTTAAATTTTAGAGCATGATATCCCACTTGATGTAGAACAGCTAAATGAAGAAATAATGACAAGAAATGAGGTAAGTGTTTTTTTTTTAATGTAAAAGTTGGAAATTCCTCACAGAATTATAATATTTGCAATCATGTGAACAAAAATGATTTCTATCAATAATCTTTATTAAATTCTCATTCAAGTATTTTTATGATTTTTCAAAGCATATAAATTTATGTATATTTATGTAAAGAATAGCCAAGTTTAACAACTTTTTTTTTATATAAAAAGGTGTTTTTTTTAGTTTAAAGTAATATTGCTGAACAAATTAACACTTTTTTTGCTTTTTTAAACAAATTCCATCTTAATCCAAGTGGAAATTTGGAAAGTTAATGTTTCCATTGATATTTTACAACTTATTGCTTATTTTCAGATACAAGCATTTTGCTATTGTTAGGAATTGTTGAATTTGTTAGGAATTCAGAAGGTTACTTTTCCATATCATCAGACATTATTGAAGAATATAATTAATTATTTTTTTTTGTAAATTATAAAATGTGTGCTTAATGACATTTCTTTTGTATTTGTTTATATCCATTTAATGGATGAGACAGTACATATTAATATTCATATGGAAATATAACAATCTTCATTAAGGTATTACAGATGATTATACAAAGTATTCATTATTTGAAGATTAAGTTTCTGTCTGGTGTTTCATTTTTGTTTATCCAGTTTTTTTGATTATATATATATATTTCAGACTTAGTAGTCTCCCACTGATGTAAAGCAAGACTATATTTGTTCCTCACACTATTTCTTTCATTATTTCTACCTGGGGGGGGGGGGAACATTTCATGTTATTTTTATTCTTCTGTACTCTAGCTAGCAAGCAGATCATTTTACAAGTAATAAATGCAGCATTTGTGTCACTGAAACTAATTTTATAAATTTGTTCACTGATGTCCAGTCTGCATAATTCATTCCCTGCTCTCGGTCAATAGGGGACACCATCCATTGAATGCTGTGGCCCCATGTGTGGGAGAGTCATACCCTATGCACATTAAAGAACATACTGGTGGCCTTGACGAGGCTACCATCTATCTCCCAACAGCTATCTAGTGGGTCCCCTTTCCCCAACCTCTTGAGCCCTCAGGATCCTTATGACCTGGTCATTTAGCTCATTGTGGGCAAAAAAGTGCCACTCAGAGGTAAAACAACCCAACTCGTCCAGATCTTATTTTTAATTAATATGTCAAACACGATAAGATTTAAAATGAATTTATCACATTAAATACTGTAGGTTAAAATATCAGCACCTAATCTGGACTTATGCAATTAAACAACCTGCCACACATCAAATCACATGTACCAATGCTAAAGTTGGTATATCAGTCCATTTATCTTCTAATGGTGCTACTAGTGATTGAGTGTTAAAGTTTTTTCTCCAGTCCTTTTTAACTATATACCTTATAAGTGACATGATTGTGTTTCATGTATCAGCACTTGGTTCACAGTGAATGTGTCAGACCAGTATTTGCTTAAGACTATGGTTGTTGAAGAGGTTTTTGCTTTCAGCAGCCAAAGTCAACAACTGCCCATCTAACTGAGTGCTGATATGCTAAAAGCAAACATATCACTACCAGTTATGATAGTTAACATGGACATGAAGAAAAAACTTTATCCCTCAGTCACTGGTAATACCATTAGAAGAAAATAGACTGCTGCAGCATTGGTATGCATGACTTGGTGTGAAGCAAATCATATTTGTATATTGTTTGTATAAGCTCAGGTACTGATATTTTATTTCCACCTTATTTTTGGTTAATTCCTCTTTAAAATCAAAATATTATGTAGAGATCTAAAGTTAAAAGCATCCAATGTATCTGCCATTCTTTGGGAGCATAAATTATTGTTCAAGAGTTAGAGATGCAGCATGCTAAATAAGTTAAAGATTAGATATTATGTTCACTGAACTTTCAGAATCAAATGGATTGAAATATTGTATAGAATGAAATGTGCTTCTGCAACCATCAACATTTGATATGCACTTAGTCAAATGATTTTTTAGTAACTGATTTGCATTTCAAGTGAAGAAAAATGCATATTAGATACGTTATTAAAGACAGCCTATATATATATACTAAACTCATTTTTATTCCAGATAGAAGATGCTTATCTGAAGTAAATTTTATTTTATATTAATAACTAAAATTGGCTCTTGATTCAGTCTTTGATTCTTTCAACCCCAATCTTCTTTCAAATGGATCTTTAACACTGAATCCAGAATCCAACATGTGAATCAACTTTTTTTACTGCCTTTTAAGTAAACACAATGCATCATACTGAAGTAAAAGATCACTGTGATCTGTTGCATATATTATGTTAGAGTGGTTGAAATTGTTTTGCAATATAGTGTTTAGATATATTGTAAATAAGACAAGATAACCTATACTTAGCTCACTTTTATTCCAGACAGAAGATGCCCTTCTGAAATGGGGCGGGGGTGGCTCAGTCGGTAGCGCGCCAGGCTTGTAATCTGTACTTCCCAGGTTCGAGTCCCAGCTGGGTCAGCGTTGAGATTTATCTCCGCAAAATTCTCTGCCCTGCCCACGGTCAGTAGGGGACACCGATGGGCTTGGAAAGGCCGCCGTCCGTCGGATGGGACGTTAAGCCGTGGCCCTGTGTGCGGGAGAGCCATACCCTGTTCATGTTAAAGAACACGCTGGATGGCCTTGACGGGAGACTACCATCTGTCTCCCAACAGCTGTTCCAGTGGGTCCCCTCCCCCAACCTTCTCTGAGCCTTCGGGGTCCATGTGACCTGGCCATTTAGCCCATGGTGTGCAAAAAAGTGCCGCTCAGAGGTAAAACAACCCAACCCTTCTGAAATAAATTTTACTTTATATAATAACCAAAATTGGTTCTTGATTCACTGTTTGACTCTTTCAAGTCCAATCCTCTTTCAACTGGATCTTTAACACGGAAATCCAGAATCCAACGTAACATGCAAATCAACTTTTTTTTATCGCCTTTTAAGTAAACACATGAAGCATCCTACTGAAGTAAAAGAGCACTGGGATCCATTGGCTATATCATGTTAGAATGGTTGAAATTATTTTGCAATTTGATGTCTAGACACATTGTAATGAGACAGCAAAAATGTGGAATTATCATTGCTCAAAAACTGGACTGAGTTGCAAATTCAATATAATTTGATTGAGCAAAATTTCACCTGTCTAGAAGTGGAAAAAGCATGATGCCACAGAGTAAGTTAAACTGAATTGTTGACTATCAACTTGGGAACACTTTTCAGTTCTTTGTACATAAGATGTTTTTTTAACACTTCTTAACACAATGATACTGATTTTGTCACAATCAGATATATATTTTTTCTCCTTAAATTGTTCTGTTTCTGATATGTTTAATGTAATACAGCAGGTAATCACTAACCTATACCTGGTCTAGTGATTAGCGTACCTGACTAGTTAACTAGCAGGCACATCCCTGTGTGTGTGTGAAAAGTTGAAAAAAAAAATTGCCATCTTTAAATGCTCCCACAGAGAGACCTGAGGTCTGATGACCTAAGTGCCTTTTCAATCATTCCTCTCTTGTCATCCGCTATCCTTTAACCATAAGCCTTTTCTTGCCATCCACTGTCCAAAGTTTGAAAATAACTTATTTACGAAGACTGTGGTTCACTATTGTGTTGAAACCGTAGGTTTGCTAATTGTGCTAGCGGAATGTTCAGAATGGACATTAAAAATATCTGTAGCTTTTACAGATATGTTTAACTTTTCACATCAATGTATGAATTGTCACAAGAAGTATGCACTCAATAACATATCATCACCATGCTGCCCCACATCATAATTTTGAGATTATGGGATATGTGTATCCCCTCTTCAATATAGGGATGCTGTTGGCCCAGTAATGTGAATTTTTCTATAACTGCTGAGGTAAATATTTCCTGATTACCAAAGATGATCCAAAGAATAAGATTGCATTGCTTGTTGTAAGAACTATTGGCTTAATTCTATTGGTCTTTTTCATCGTGTAGTTCCTAATGCAGTTGAGAGGTGAGGGTGGCTCAGTCGGTAGCGCATCAAGCTCATAATCTGCAATTCCCAGGTTCCAGTCCCAGCTGGGTCAGCATTGAGATTTATCTCCGCAAAATTCCCCGCCCTGCCCACAGTCAGTAGGGGACACCGATGGGCTTGGAAAGGTCACTGTCCATCAGGTGGAATGTTAAGCCGTGGGCCCCCGTATGTTAGAGCCATACCCTGTGCACATTAAAGAACATGTTGGATGGCCTTGACAGGAAGCTACCATTTGTCTCCCAACAGCTGTTCCAGTGGGTCCCCTCCCCCAACCTTCTCTGAGCCTTCGGGGTCCTTGTGACCTGGCCATTTAGCCCATGGTGTGCAAAAAAGTGCCGCTCAGGGGTAAAACAACCAACCCTAATGCAGTTAAGACTTTTTAAGGATAGAAATTAAGTTTCTTTAGAATTTGCTGAGTGGATCTCCTGTAAACACTTGCCTCCTGGGATAACTTTTGTTGATTTCTGTAGATGGCTTAAGAGTTGAATCAGCACTATTATTGTTGATTGTTGTTTATACTTTTTAACCGTCTTTGAGGTTTTCTAACTCTTACGTGCAACTTGGAGTCCCCTCCTCACGTGATGTTGCTGAGAGTGAAGTTGATGTGCCAGTCATGGCCAATTATTTATTATTTTTGTTACTGCTGTTTGCTTATTGGACTGGATAGGAGACAGTGGATTTACACTGGAGATAGCACTTTCCAGACTTTTGCCAATAAGTTGAGCACTTCACTGTTGGTACAGTTTTATGTATATTTACAAATAGCCCACTATGGCAGCATTGGCTCTTGCTATGATTGCTCTGCATTGTACCCTCTACTATATGAGGAGAGGTCTTTTACCAATGAGCAGTTTAATAACTATCTCAATTCCTTAGGAGCAGTTAATCAGAGAGATTGCTAGCCTAATTCCTCTTATGAGCACTCTTCACAGCTCATCTTCCTGCCTAGGTCCAGTAAAAGCCTTCTGTCTCCACAACGTTAGCAATGTCTGCCTCACATCCATCACTCTCAACCTCCAAAACCATAACTGCCTCTCCTCATCACATGTCCAAGCTTCCTACCATGCAGCTGTCTTATTGCTTCTGCTCCAACTACTGAGGACAGTAACCTGAACTACAAAAGCAGCCAGACCTTCACCCTCCTCTGGACAATAGGAACTAAGGTCATTCTCCAAGACCATCTGCAGCCTATCCAGCTTTGATATAGTGATGCTAACAGAGCCTACATCGAAACTATTGCAAAAAAAAATGCATTTGAAATAAATGTACAAATATTTACAATGTGGGTATGTGACAGGGAAGTGAGGCATGGGACAAGTGTATACACGTTTCTGAAGATTATGTTGAAATATAAATACTGCATACATGTAATTTTCGTACTTCTTTTTTCTTACTTTATGACTTGCTTACTCTCGCTTATACATTAAAGTGAAAAAGTTAAATGCACATTAATTTTTCTTAAATTTTGAAAAATATATGGAATTTAAAATCAAAAATTGAATTTCTTATGTGATGTGAAGTGAACTATAAATCAGTGGTAAAACTGCCTCAGAAGCTCTAAACATGCAAATGAACCATTTCAAAAGGCATTCTCTAACTGAACAGTGTATTGTTTATGATCTGCCCACAATTTGCAAATTGGAGACTGCCATTTCATTAAAAAATCTTGAATATTGTTTAGGTGATTTGTTAAGGCTGTATGCCATTAAAAAGATGGTGGCTGGCCAGTGTAGCCAGATGGCTGAATGTGTCCACAATGATGGTCTAGAGCTCTGAAAACAATTTCAGGATACTGGTGATGTCACTAGTAGACAAGTATAAGGTCACCCAAGAATCACAACATCTCAAGATGATGGGTATCTGGTTTTAACTGCTAGGCTTCATGGAGCACTGACAACTGCCAAACTTGCACTGGAGAAGAACTTGCATTGCATCAAAGTCACCACACTGACCTTCACTAGTTTGATAGAAGAGTGCTGACTACCTAAAAGTATTGGGATGATCTATGTTCACTAACTCTGTGTTCACCTATTTGCTTGTGCAATGATCCTATCAGCTGTAAATTGTTACAAATGAGTTTTTTTTTTACTAATTTCGACAAATGCTTTAGAAACTTGGACCATTTAAAGAAAGTATAATGGTAGATTACAAGCAATGAAAGGTTTAAGAACAATTCTTGAAAGTCTAGACTTGAGAAGGAACTTATTTTCTCCTCCCAGATTTAATCTTTTGCTTTTGGACTTCTGTAAAGAGTTGATTGTATTTAATTTTGATAGTGTGATTTCTTGTGTTTTGCCAAATTTGACAAGTGCTATTTTCATCTTATATCAAATCATTAATGTAACATTGGAAGTAAGTGATGTCCGATATTTTGGGGCACGTTTTTATTTTTTGCTTATCCTATTACAAATCTCAGTAGAGTACAATGCTAGGAGTCTAATGAAATTAGCAAATCAATGACATGGACCCATCCAGGCTGGGTTCAATGGCCAAAATCTCCATCCTCCCTGATGCACTTCCTTCTGCTCATCGGACACCTCAACTGATCAGGTAGACTTATGGCTGATACACACGTCTGTGTGTATCAGCCATAAGAACTGGATTTAGGCCATCCATGGAATGATACATTTAGAGAAAGATTGATATTTTAAGAGCATAGAACAAATAATTTCCCAATCTAAAATGAGGTGGTTTGAGCTTCATATTGTATAAAGCAGTAATTCCAGGAAAATAGTCATCAGTGGCAGAAATTGTATGTTTCTGGTACTTGAGCGATTGGTCCCAAATTTGGTTCGGTGGTCCCAGTTAGTTCTTTCCTTGTTGGGGTAACATATTGGATTCCTAGCTGCTGTGGGTCAGAAATTATCCCTCAATAAGTATCTGAAATTTCTGGGGCACTGCCATTGCCTACCTTGTGAATGGAGTAGTACCTTATCAATGACAGTTGTGACTGGAGTAGTGCATTAAAGGTGGAAAGCTGTAAATGAACTTATCAATGGGAAGAGTTACTAATGGATATACATTTTGTGCCAACCTTTGGGCATGGGTTTAACTAGTATAAAGAGAATGAATGAGGAACAATTACTCTAGAAAGTGTATGAAAGGCAGATGGTAATGAGTTGGTTGTTTTAGTTTTGATAGCATGATTTCTTGTGTTTTCTCAATTTGGCATATGCTATTTTCATTTGATATCCTTAATGTCAAATGAAAGCATATATGAGGACAATCATAGACTACTTCAAATAATACTCCTACCACCACCACCACCCTCAAAAGAGGTTGAAAATTTTATGGGGGTCGACATTACCAAATTATATCTGAAAACTTGTGATGTCTGCAATGTCATGATATCCCAAACAAAACTCTCACCAACCCACCCCCCTTAAAAAAGAGGGTGGGAAGAGAAATGTCAATATATATATATGTAAATAAAATATTTATGAATCATATGTCAAAGGAAAGTTTTTGAAGATGGGTGTTTAACCCTTCCAGTGTTCAGGACATCTGTATACGTTCACAGAATTCAAAATGAGAAGCAAAGGACGTATATATCCATTTTTAGTACAACCAAAAAACATCTTTTTTTTTAAAATATATATAATTCAGGCTTGATAAATAATATTTTCTTTTTTCATTTGATGAATATTTTATTAAACTATGACAGATATTTTGTTAAAACCATCTGATTGCCATTTCTTAGAAGTGATATAAGATATTGCCAATTTGTTTGTTAACATTACTCTATGCTGAAGCAATCCCCTAATTTAAGCTCAGAAGTTTGTTTGAACTATTAACAAATTTTTCCTAAAGTTTCTAAAATCTCTTGATAATTAGCAAAAAACTTCTATTTTTAAAAATGGAAGTTTTTGGAAGTAATTATGAAATGTGTACCTATTTTTTCGGTATGCCACTGTAAAAAGTCATTAAAATTAATCTGTTTCTACAATGTTCATATTTTTAACTTTAATGAAATTCAGAATTAAATTCTCTTTAATTTGGTATATAACATGACCTATTTCTGTTGAGTAATTATTTATTAAAAATATTCTAAATTTGATTTGTTTATTGGACTTTCCAACAAGCCTGGAATTTTCTCAAAGTATGGTATAGAGAAGAAAAAAAATTCAAAACAGAAATGTTTACTTTAAACAAGAAAATTATTTTCTTTGTTATTCAGAAATAAATAGCTCTTCTATTCATGTGCATTATACTCATTTCTATCTATTAGTGTTTTCTAAATAAATTTTTTGTGTTTCCAGATGCATTTTTTACTACATGACTATAAAAATGTCTATTAAAATAATCATTTTTTTGTTAAATATTTTATTTTCTGAAAATCAAGAATTAAATGCTGATTAATTTGGCATATAACATGCCATAATTCCTTTTATTAGTTATTTGGCAAAAAAAGTTCTAAAGTTAAATATTTTTTTTTGGCTGAGCATGTGGAGAAAATAGCTTGGCTTCTGGGTGAAAACTAGTTTTTCAGGCTGGACACTGGAAGGGTTAAGTGACAAAGAAAATCATATAATTTATAAATTATTATCTTTCTATATGCCTCCTAAAAAGTAGAAAATAAAACTTACCATCCTGTGGCTGAGTGGTAAACGCGCTTGGCTACTGATCTAAGGGACCTGGGTTCGAGCCCCAGATAAGGTATGGACGTTTGTTTTTTCTGCTGTGGTCCTGCCATCCTCTCAGATCTTCTACTTTGGCATATAAACTGACAGGCTCCTGTCAGACCTCTGTGGCAACAGCTGCTTGAGGGGGGTATTTTTTTTTATATCAATATATGATCAATCACATAATAGTGCAATCAAATCACTGAATTTGCATTCACTTCAAAGGAAGTTAGAGCACTAATTTATCTACTCAACCAGATTGCATACAAACTATCTTTCTTTGAAGTGAATATTAATTCAGTGATTGATTGCACCATCACTATGCTTTAGTTTTATTTTCTACTTTTTAGGGTATATCTAGGAAGATAGGATTTTTTAATGCATATACATTTTTTAAATGAACATTCTATATTTGCTCTAGGCAGTGTGTTATTCTTCTAGTTTTCTTTTTAAATTATAACAGTACTTTTAATAAATGTTTTTCTATTATGTATATTCAATTTCTTGTCACCATTGGAAATATACTGGCTATTTTGCTGTAATATATAAATGCATGCATGATTTATTTGTAAATATTTGAATTTAGGATCCCTAAAGAACTAAGTTTTAAGCTTTTAACTGCCTATTTTCTAAATTATCTTGCTCACTCTTGACATGTGCTGTGAAATGTTTATACAGATCTCATAATGCATACTTTATGAATGAGTTATATTCACTAGTAACCCACTGAGGAAAATATGGAGGATGTATGTTAGGTTAGAAACAGTTGAAAGTCTTTCCATGGTTTAATGTTTTGGAAAATAACAGGCCCCTGACCATTTGTGAGGGGTATGCACCTGAATATTGCAGCAAGTGATAAATCCACTAGACTAATGCTTTGTAGCGAAAAGTGGGTTAAGGACCAACAATATTACACACTCTCAACACTACAGTATATGAAGATTAATGTTTATTGTGTGATATATATTTCACCTTATTCTATGTCATCAAAAGACAACAGACTGCTGGAAGCCTGCAAGGAATTATGGTGAGGTGGTAATAGCCTGCTGCTAGCAAGGTTACACTGAGACCATTTAGATATAAAGTTAAAGAGGGCCCTTCATTACTTAGCATGTAAATCTTTCAAACCATTAATGAGGTTTGGTGAGACTAGCAGCTTGAATTGCAGAGCCAAAACACTCCACAACTGTTATTTTTCCATAAGTTAGGATTAATTTCTCTGGTTGTAGGCACATCAAGTGTTTATTTAATATATAATATCATGTGCAGTTTTTAGCTGCATAAACCCTTAAAAGAGATTGCAAGTTAGGAATGATAAATGTTGCTTAAAAGATAACTTTTGCATAATTTTTTTAGTGAATATTTAAGTGCGACATACCTGGATCAATGGGTTGTTTCCCATTTAGGCATGAGCATAGTTGTTTCAGATCAGTTTTATGTTTACTACTGGTACTTAGTGTGCTAAATGATGTTTGCAAATATTACTCTATTGTAATAGTAACAGAAGATACACTTTTCCATCTGTAGTTGTTATATATATTTCAGCTAAAATTTTAAAATATAGTTTGCAACCTTAGTAATAAGAAGTTGCATGCTAAATTAATCTTGCCACGATTTTAAGAAGCTAGTAAAATAATTAAGTTTTTAATATACTAAACTTGTTAAATTTGATGAAAATTTCAGTTATAATTTTAATTTAATGTAAAAGAAAGCTTATTCAAGAACTGTTTTCTGTAGTAGTTCTTGGCCTATGCATTTATCAGTGAATCAGGGTTTAAAAAATTTTTCTGCTAACTGTAAACCTGCGATTGGTAAGGATCTACTGTATATTAAAATGAATGTTATATAATTACTATTTCTACTAACAGAGTTATATCCTGAATCCTTCCAATTCATTGTTTTTCACTTTCTTTTTTGTTTTTCACTTTCTTGTGGTTTCTATTGTAATTTGTTTTTCAGGCATAGACTCATTTTGAATTGTTTTTGATTATTGCAACTTGTCACTATTACTTGGTGCTAAAGCAGAACTACATATTTTTTTAAGGTGGATATTGATGTAAATATATGTAAATCATAAGTTTTTATGATAAAATGATGCTAACTGTGCAAGAACTGACTTTTTCTCATGCAGTATTATGTTTTAAAAATAATAATATTCTATGTATTAAAGTTTAAAAATTTACAAATATTGCACCTTTCAGTATTTGATTTGCGATATCCTTTGATACACTATTTTGCTTCAGTTGCTTCACTGGCTTGAGCAGTCAGGAATTTTTACTCTTTGGGCCAGTAATGGGTGTAAACTGGTAGATTCTCAGATGGTTTTCAATATTATGTGTAAGGTAAATCTATTTGTATATAGTATTAATTCTTGCAAATGTTCAGATGGTTGTTTATAGTCATGATAGTTGTAGTTTTAATTCCATTATAGATGTTGATTATATCACTAGTGACAAAAATGATTAGTCATGATTATAATACAACTATTTAAACACCTTGCAAGAACTAATGCTCCATAGTACAGAATTTCTGTCGAGGATTGTATATGTCTCAAACACAAATTATTGTGAACTGCACAAGAAACAGCTATCTTGTATCCATCACATCAAGATGCTCAACACAATCTTAATTGTATTGAGCAAATTTATAAAAAATTCTCTTCAAGAATATTCCTGGATTTGGGAATACAGGAGAAACTGGAAAATTGGAAGTACTGTAAATTTTCATTTGATAATTTGAGAGTTAAAAATATACTCTTTCTTTGTTATTATATACGTTATATAGTCTCAATTAAAGGCTAATTTATATACTCATGTCTTTAGTTGTAAAGATGACAATGCTAGGGTATAGTCTGAAATTGTTATGCTGCTGCAAAGCTTGATTTTGTATTTTTGACTTGGTCATTTAATGCACTTGCATATTATGACATAAAGTTTGCAATTTTGAGAATTGTATGAATGGTTACAAAACTTATATATGTAAATGTGACTATTGTGACCCTTGTCTTTCTTCATAAAAAAAAAATTCCATATGTTAGCCATCAGGGATGGAAAGAGTTTTGTAAATCCTAGGAGCCACTGTTTTGAGAATTATATTTCAGTTTCCTTAAAGAGTTTTGTAAATCCTAGGAGCCACTGTTTTGAGAATTATATTTCAGTTTCCTTAGCAGTTTAGTCATATGGTTGTGACCTGAGATTTTTCCACCTCTGAGCTTCCCATTTCTTAATAAATAAAAAAAAGATATTTGTATCTTAATTCATAACGGTGTCATCCCCCCCCCATTAATAATTTTGATATATTTGTTGTTGTTTTTTTTCCTCTCTCTCAGCTATAGCTTTTTGTGTGTGTGTTTGCTTTCTCATTATTGCCAAAATAAGAGATATTTAAACAGTAAAGCTGAGACTCTTTAATTATTATACCATTTTTGTAAATGGTATTCAGCTTTAACATATGGAAAATTCTGTGAATAAACCCTAAATATAACTACAGAAGTAGCTACAGGGTTGGATAGTATTTTTTAATATGATGATTCTTGTTATCAATCACAAGCATCTGTTAATGTCACCTTGTACTTATATATTATATTTTGTGGAAAGAGGAACTTTTCCAAATTTTCAGACAGGCTCCTGTCAGACCTCTGTGGCAAGCAGCTGCTTGAGGGGGTATTTATTTTTATTATTTTTTTAATTGTGTGGCACATTATTAGTCATGGCTGAAAGCTTCATCCACCACCAAAAATCAGCTACTATATAGAAAAGCAATCAAAGGAAAGCTTTAATAAAAGTACTAAGTAGCTAATTCTACTTTTTTTTGTTACAGTAATGCTTCTGTGCAAAAAAAGTTTTCATATCTGAACTCATCTTATTATTTTAGGAAAAACCTGGTAAGCAATGAAAATTTTATTTTTAATTCTAATTGAACTAACAACCACTGGTTACATGCTGCCAGCTGCTTTTACCATTTTAGCTATTGGGTCCGATAACTTTTCTTGTTTGAAGAATTTCTCATGAGGAGGAACTGGATCTTCTGTTAATCAATACTGTTATACAGGGTGTCCGTAAAGTCTCTTTACAATTTAAAAAATTTATAAAAAATCAAATGAAAAGATAAATATTTGGAAATTATTAAAAAATGAGAAGAGTAGATTCATTTCATCATTTAATACACCTCTATATGGGCACCATTAGTTGCATGAAGCACATCAAGACGATACTCGATTTCTTGTCATGTTTGCTGTAGCATAGCCTCATCGATGGCGGCAATGGCATCAGTGATCTTTTGCTTTAGGTCAGTGATGTCCCATATCTTTGTTCGATACACAATATCTTTAAAATAACCCCATAGAAAGAAGTCCAGGAGAGTGATATCTGGTGAACGAGGTGGCCAGGAAATTGGGCCATCCCTTCCAATCCATTGGTCTGGAAATGTTTGATTTAGGAACCCACAGGCTTGCAGTCCCCAATGTGGTGGTGCACCATCTTGCTGGAAAATGATGGTTGGTTGAAGGTCATCTAGTTGTGGTGCCACATATTTAGTCAAAAGGTCAAAGTAAACATTTGCAGTAATTGATGCCTCGTTGAAGAAAAATGGACCAAGGATTCGATTGCACATGATCCCACACCACACATTAACCTTTGGACTATCTCGGTGAAATTCACTAGTCACATGGGGGTGTTCTGATTCTCACATTATTGTGGATCAGTTTCCCTGAGATATGAAAGGTTGCCTCATCACTAAAACAAACTCGGGTGAGGAACGTTTCATCCTCAGAAATTCGTTCCAGCATGTTAACTGCAAACTCTTTTTGTCTTGGTTTATCATTTGGCTCGAGTGCCTGTAAGAGTTGCACTTTGTAAGCGTACAATCGCAAGTTCTTGTGTAGGACTTTGTGCACTGTTGAACGTGGTAGCTCTAGCTGTCTGGCAGCAATACGGATGGACGTTGTGGGAGATCGACTAAAGGCTTGTCTTACACGATCGATGTTTTCCTCAGATGTTCTTGGTCGTCCACTCCTCCCTTTATCCAACACTGTCCCTGTCTCCATAAATTTCTTGTGCCATGCATGAATTGACGGACGTGACAGTGGATCTCTTCCATACTTAGTTCTGTAGTTTCGCTGAGTCTGCGTATCTGATTTCATTTCAATAAACCATGATACACATTGTGCCTTCTCTTGAGAAGTAACCATTTTTTAGAGTTTCTTTAAAAAATACCTCTTTCATCAACGTGGTACCTGAAATACACAAATGCAATATGATTAAAAACTTTGATAACCACTTAGTACATAGAAAACAAATTTGATTAAGATATCTCATCAATTGCTTTTGTAATAATTTTTTTAAATTGTAAAGAGACTTTATGGACACCCTGTATTTCAATATGAAATGTAGCTGCAGATAGTAAGTTGAACTCTGCATTAGTGTGGTTCTCATAAAGATAAAATCATCCAAGACTAATTTACACATGTTCAATATGCTATTGAGTGGAGCAAGTTCTGCTTTATTGTGCACATTGTATGAATTACTCCTTTCTTTAAATAATGCTATCTCATCAAAATGACAATGGGGTGGGGCAAGATAAAATAGTACCTCTTGTAGACATATGATTAACCCTTCCAGGGTTCTTGTCAATTATACATGTTGACAAAATTCGAAATGAAAGACCAGAAATGGCTATATTTGTTTTTAGTACAATACACAAAATTTCAGTTTTCAAAAATAGAAATTGCTATTTGAAAACTTTGTTACCTCTTATCTCATAAAAAATACATAATTCAAACTTGAAAAATGATTTTTTCATTTGATGAATATTCTATGAATCTATGATACAAATAATTTGTTAAAATTGTCTGATCACCATTTTTTAGATGTGATATACAGCAAAGCCAGTTTGCTTGTTTCCATTTTCTACATTTAAGCAGCCTCCTGCCCCATGTGCAGGAGAGCCATACCCTGTGCACATTAAAGAACATGCTGGATGGCCTTGATAGGAGGCTACCATCTGTCTCCTAACAGCTGTTCCAGTGAGTCCCCTCCCCCCAACCTTCTCTGAGCCTTCAGTGTCCATGTGACCTGGCCATTTAGCCCATGGTGTGAGAAAAAGTGTTGCTCAGAGGTAAAACAACCCAAGCAACCTCCTGATTTAAACTCATTAGTTTGATCTGATCTATTGCAAACCCATTCTGTTCTTAAAGTTTAAAAATTCTTCCAAAAATTAAATGCAAACTGCTATTTTAAAATTGGAGGATTTTGGAACCAATTATCTGTCTTTTTTTTCTATTTTCTCTTTTTGCATTAAACCTAATTCAACATATCTAGAATTTTTTTTTATCATTCATCCCAGCATTCAATGTTGCTCTCCCACTGTTAAAGCCAAAACCATAACTTGTTTGCACAATCTGCTGCATAAATTAGGTCACGGCCCAGCAAAACACGTGGCAGTAATTAGTAGCCATGTGTGTTGCATACAGTGTCATCATCATTATCTTTTCAATCCAGTTAGTATTTTTTAGAATTAAACTTTTTTTCTTTTATAGATCTGTTTTGATTTTATTTCAGTAGATTTATATGTCATTATCGATCTTTCAGAATTATGCTACATCATTAGTTATGATGATGACCAATTCACAACTTGTTGCTGAGATATTTTTTTAAACATTGCATTAGGTTATATATTAATTTTTCTCATAACTTTTTTTGTCTTCCAGTCAAAATACTGATCTTCTATTGTTTCTGAACATGAATATGATCTTGTTATGGAAGCAAAAAAGGACTTCCTTGGCACAAAGGGGTAGGAGTGGCTCATTCTGTAGTGCACCAGGTTCAAGTCCCACCTGGGCCAGCTTTGAGATTTGTCTCAGGAAAACTCCCCACCCGCCCTCGGTCAGTAGGGGACAGTGATAGGTTTGGATGGATTGCTGTCCATTGGATAGGACAGTAAGCCATGGCCTCTATATGGGAGAGTCATACCTTGTGCTTGTTAAAGAACACCCGGGATGGCCTTAACAGGAGACTACCATTTTGTCTCCTAATAGCTGTTTAGTAGATCCCCTTCCTGAAACCTTCTCTGAGCCCTCATGATCCTTGTGACCTGTATATTTTAGCCCATTGTGTGCAAAAAAAGTGCTGCTCAGAGGTAAAAAAAACAACCCAGGCCAGATCTAGAAAAAAAATAATAGGAGGGAAATATATATATATACTGGAATACCTTTCCAGTATAAAATTTTTCTCTTCATTTTAGTGGTATTTAAAATTATTATTGAAAAATACTTGTAATGTAGGGTTGAACCAAAAGTTTGTTTGGATTTTAAACAAAAATTCAAACTCAAATATTAAATCCATTTCAGTGTAGAACTTTGATGTTTTCTGTTGAAGAATTAATCAAGGTGGTTTTTGATGGCCTCCAAAGATTGGAACTCTACCATTCAAACAGTTTTGCAGCAACCGGAATAAATGGTAATCCAAGGGTGTAATGTCAGGCGAATATGGTTTGCCATAAAACATCCCAATCTAACTGCAACAATTTTTGTCAGGAAGTCAAAGATGTGTGGTCTTGCATTGTCATTGTGGAAACTCCTTTATGATTTGCCAATTCCCCATGTTTTTCATAGATCGCTGCCTTCAATCGATCTAATTGCAAATAATACTGATCCAAATTAATTTTTTGATTGCTTGGCAACAGCTCATAGTAAAGGATTCCATTTCGATTCCACCACACGCAGCATAATTTTCGTTTTTCACCTTCTATGGATGCAGGCCTGCCTTGGGTTGCAGTAATAGAGGTTCACCTCACTTGCACCAGGATCTTTAACTCTGGATGTTGTTGTAAAGGATCCATATTCATAGCCAGTCACTAACCACTTCAAAAATGGGTTGTTTTCATTGCATTGCTGGAGGGAATCTTAATCAGAAATGTAGTAGTTCATTAATGTAGTTCATTAAATGTTTTTTGCTCAATTGATATGGCACCTACACATCATACTGATTCACTTTATCCCAGCAGCTCCATATGCCTTACAACTGATGTTTGCTATATTTTTAGTGTCTCAGCAATATCTCTTGTGGTGCTGCACTGGTTAGTTCGAATTAATGCAATGATTTGGTTGTTGTTAGCTGTGGAGTGCCTTTCTGAACATGGGGCATCTTCCTGAGAGAAATTCCTAGTTCAAAACTTCACAAACCACTTCTGACATATTTGGTCATTTACAGTGTCATCTCCACTGCACAAATCTTTTTTTAGTTTTATGTCGTGTTTTTACCCTTTTCTCTTCATTACATGTGGAAAGAAGCTTTAAATAGCCCTGACATCACCACATAGTGTAACTTTACAGCAGGAGGAGTGCTGTCTTTGCTCCAAAAAGCTTTTGAGTTTTTTTCCTAAAAATTTTTAACATGCAAATAATTTGAAGGATAAACTTAAAAATTTTATTGCTCAATGACAGAGAATTTTAATTTATTTTAATTAATTCTTGAGCAAGAAGGTCTATTTTAATTTGTGTATTTGAAGACCTCAATGGTTATTAAGTAACCAATATATATGCTGATAAAAATTTGTGGATGTGGATACTAATAAGATATTGTGGATGCAGAAAGAACTTTTGTTATCCTTGGAGGACTCTTAGCAAGTGTCGGTAATGTGCATTGTGTGCTTCATAATAGTATCAAAAACAGAACTTCACAATTAAGTTTATGTTACTATATTCCTACTTTTATAATTAAAACTTCATTTCTCTTTCTATAGATCTGTTATGATTCTATTTCTGTAGATTTAGAAAATTTGTATCAACCTTTTGGAGTTATGCTAGATCGCTAGTTATGAAAATGGCCTAACAACTTGTTTTTAGTTCTATCGATTTTTTTTATTCTTGTAGAGTCGTTAGATCTTTCAGAGTTAAGCTACCTCGCTAATTGGAACAATTGCTGACTTATAACATGCTCGTTTTCATTTCTATTGATTTATTGATTTTATTCCTGTATATTTATTTGTTATCGATGTGCAGAGTTATGATACATCACTGGCTTTGTTGACAATGCTGGCTTAAAAATTGTTGCTTCAGAAATTTTTTAATACTGCAATAAGATAGGTGTTAATTTTTTTATTATCATTTCTTCATTTTCACATCAAAAAGCTTTGATTTTTTTTATTGTTTATAGAAAATGAAGTCTTGGATAAAGAAGCAAAAACTTTGGCATGGAAATCAGTCCTACATTTGGAGGGGCAATTTTGTCATGAGTGTTATTTGTTGACCCAGAAATTTTTAATTTTTTAAGAAGAATTATTAGCTTTTGAATTTATAATGAATAGTTTTGAAATAGTTAACTTCACCTGAAATATCTTGATCGTGCCACTTTGAGGATATTGACATTTTTTAGCCTTGGTGCACCAACTTTTCAGCACTTAGCCTTGATCCACAAAATTCAACACCCCCAAAATAATTCATAATATTTAGTAAAAAGTGGCAGCCAAGTAAGTGTTTTTCCATTTTATAATCAGTTCAGAAAATCTTGTGAATGTTAGAAGTCCAAGTCACCTTGTATAACACTGGCTGTGTTTTAAAATATACCATACTGAAACGAATCATTTAAAAGAGATAAACACCATGTTTCAAGTAAATATTATATTATTTGGGAAGAAATTTCCTTTCAATTAATATATGATTTAAATATTTTTATTATTTATTTTCATCATACTCGGCACAATAAAAAAAATAGTTGCCTTCTAAAAATATTGATGTGAAAATGAAAAGTCGTACTATTCACTCCTTTTCCCCCGTTTTCTTCTTTTGATAAGTGGAAAAAAGACAGAGCTGGTATTAGTTCAATGGATAGAATATTCTGGCATGTTTCTGGAGAGATGCAGGTTTGAGCCCCGTATGTTGGCGAAATGTTTTCCACAAAACATTTATTTTTATTCATCAGATTTTCCAAAATTAAGCCTTAATGTATAGTCCAATCTAATTTTTCACTATATTACATTCAAAAATATTGTTAAAATCAATATGCTTGTAAATTTGGTTAAATATTTTATTTTCATAAAATTCAGAATTAAGTTCTGTTTAATATGGTATGTAACATGACCTATTTAGGTTGATTGGTTATTTTTTAACAAAATTCTAAAGTTGACTTGTTATAATATGACAACATAGTTGGTCCGTATGATAGCACACCAAAGTCCAAGTAAAACTTTTTTTTGTTATTCAGAAATAAATAGCCTTTCTACTCTATATGTATTATAAATATTTCTGTCTATTAGTTTTTTTAATAAATTTTTATTTGCATTTCCAGATGAGTTTCTTTTTACATAACTAAAAAAAACCTATTAAAATAAAATTAGTCTTTTTTTGCAAAAAATTTTATTTTCAGAAAATCGAGAATTTAATGCTGATTAATTTGGCATTGTAACATGCTATAATTTCTTTCATAAGTTATTTGGGAAAAAAAATTTAAAGTTAAATTTTTATTAATTTTGACTGAGCATAGGGAGAAAATAGTTTGGTCTCTGGATGTAAGACTGGCTCCCTGGAAGGGTTAAAACTCAAAGTTTTTAATGGATGGATTTTTTAATTGGGATTTACATCACTATGAAGAAACTTGATTTCACTAAAGAAATAGATGAACAAGTCAGTTTTGGATGGAGATTCCTGTGTGGGCGAGTTTAAGTTGAAGAACCTTAGAACAAATAGAGAAATTTACTAAGTAAGGTAGGCCAGATATTCCACAGAGACATCTCTTGAAAAGTTGACCCCTGTGAAACTTCAGGTGAAGTTTTTATGAACTAAGCAGGGGTTTTTCTCTCATATATTGAAGTGCATTATAAAGTAGTTTTACAGATGCAGTTGACTTCAGATGGCCTGAAAATTGGGAGAAAGTTCACTGCCACATTCAGCACTTTCTGTACAAGAGTTTTTGGACATGCACAACATTTCACTGGTTCTGCATCCTCCAGATTTGGCACTAATTTGCTTTTTTTTTAATAATCATCATCGTCATTTTCAGGATGCATCCTGAAAAATGAGTACCAGAGAGGCTTCAGATGTTTGTTGGGCTACCAGAATCACTGTCCAATCAGAAAGAAACTGATTTGAAGGGAATAAATTTGAATGACTATATTGTTGTAAGTTTTGTGCAAATAAGTTTATCTTTGGAACATTTTGACCAGAACTCACATGGCAAAAATTACTATACACTATGGTCCTTTGTACTGTCCATGTTTTTTCCACACCATCACAGTGAAGTGTGTTGTTCAAGTGCCAAAATCTTTCTCTGCTTATATAGAGACAGCATTAATCCTTGCCAGGCCTGAAAAACTGAATTGTACCCTATGGCCAGGTTTTTTCAACTGTGTTCATCCCATGGCCAAGTAGCACACTTGACTACTGGCCAAAGGGCCTGGTAAGGCATGGATGTTTGTGTTGTCTTTCTGCTGAGGTCCTGCCATCCTCACAGAGCATCTACTATGGTGTATTAAACTGACAGGCTCCTGTCAGACCTCTGTGGCAAGCAGCTGCTTGAAAGGGTATTTATTATTTATTTATTTATCACTCAAAAAAAAGTGAACTTTGAAGTTTTTTTGCCAATAGCTAGTGAAGGGAATTATGGTATGTTGTATACCAAATTAATCAGGATTTCATTCTGGATTCTTTAGAAATAAAATATTTAACAAAAAAAATGACTAGTTTTGTTTTAATACAACTTTTATAGGGCCATATAATAGAAATACGCATCTGGCAATGAAAATGTATTTATGGAAAATGGACAAAAATGATTATTGCATATTAATAGAAAGGCTGTTTATGAATAAGAGGAAAATAAAAATTTTTCTTAAATGAAGAAAATTATCTATTTTTTGAATCACCCCCCCACACACTGTACATTGGGAAAAGTCCAAGCTATTCACCAGCTGTGTCCAGTCAAATAAGCAAGTCAACTTTAGAACCAAATGAGCTGAAAATTTTTTTAGGTCATGTTAATATGTACCTAAAAAATAATTTTTTAGGTCATGTTATATGCCAAAAGAAAGAACATTTAATTGGGGTTAAGAAATTTGAAAAAAAAAAGTTAAATAAAATTTTATAAGCATTTGTTTAAAGAGAAAGTTACAAGGTTTTACTGTATTTTTTGCAATTCAAATTTAGTAAAAAAAATTTTTTTAAATAAATTTTTGTCATATTTTTGAAGTATTTCACTATCTTAATATGTATATAATTCATAATATTTTCTGTCATTACTTAAATCTTTCATTTATTTAATTTTTGCAAAATTATTTGGTCATTTATACAAACCATATGCATTGCTGTTTTTTTGCAAATCTGCAACTTTAAGACTAAGGTAGCAGTGTTGCAAAAAATTATTTTGCTTTTTATGCTGACTACTACATACAAAAAAAAGTTGAACTTTACATAAATGGCAAAAACTTGACTTAAAAATTGCAAATTCTGAATGCTAGATATGAAATTACTTCAATCTAATTTAAAATGGTATTAAAAAGTCGTATCATTTAAAAAGTTTTTTTTTTGTTATAATGTCTAAATAACAAAAAAACAACTTTTTAAATGATACTAGGAGAGCTGTGTACCAATCCCTAGTGATGATGCACAGAACCGGCCAGGTCTAGCACCTAATGTCCGACCCCGCCTTCTTGTGGTGCAGGCCGTTAGTACCTTTCAAAGGAGATATTCTCTTTTGGAACAGAAGAGGAGGGATGCCAGTTCAGTATGGCCTACTGGTCTGGTCATCTATGGCCACTTTTTTTCTTTTCAACCTTGCTGAGGAGTGGTCAACTTCACAGGGTCCTGGTGCTGACCATTTATACCTACTAGACTGGACTTATTTATGGATTTGAGCTTGATTATGGATCCTGGACTTGCTGCACTGGTGGGCCTCTGTTGAGGGAGAATCTGCCGCTGTGTTTTCGTTTGCTTCTGGGTTGCCAGCCCTAAGTGAACAGAGGCATGGGATACCTTATATCAGCTGGTGGATAATCCTAATCAGAGGCCATCACAGATACCTGAACCTCACTTAGTTAGTTGGGCATCATCAAGCCTAAACTGGAGTAATGTGTATCAGGCAGGCCATATTGGGCTCTTGAAAAAGTCCACTTGAAAAGGTGGTGCCTGAAGTTCCTACCAGCATCAGTGAATTCAGCCTTTAGCGGAGGAGGAACAGGTCTTTGCCCCATGCCTGTGATCAGGGGGCTGTTTGATATTGTTGACTCTATCTATCTCAATAAACCTAGTTTCTTTAAAAATCCTGCTAATCATTTTCTCTCTGCAGGAACATGGAACGTGAGGACATTATATAGAGATTATTCTCTTGATGTCCTCATGCAGGAATTCCAGCACTATAACCTAGATATTCTAGGCTTGCAAGAGACCAGATGGACAGGTAAAGGTGAGATACTTAAAAATAACTTTAAATTTCTCTTTACAGGGAGGGAGGATGGAAAGCATCACCAAGGCGTGGGTCTGCTGCTCAGCAGACATGCTAGTGATGCTCTTCTAGGATATGAGTGCATTAATGAAAGGTTTCTTAGAGCAAAATTTCAGACAAGCATTGAAGACTTGAATGTTATCTGCTGTTATGCCCCCACTGAGGATGCCGATGAGGATGAGAAGGATAGGTTTTACCAACAACTTCAGGATATTTTGAATTCTGTCAAAAAAGGAGATATTACCTTTATTCTAGGTGACTTTAATGCCAAAGTTGGTACTAACTCTGACCTATGGAGAGGGTTCATGGGAATAGAAGAGGGGAATGAAGAAATGGGGAATGAAAGAGTTCAATTCGAGCTGTTAATGAGACTGGTAGTAGAGTAGGTTTGGTTATAAACAGAGAGAAAACCAAAGTGATGAAAATTGGTCAGGCAGGTTGTGATTCAGTTCATCTGAATGGTTGCAATCTTGAGCAGGTGTCACAGTTTAATTATCTTGGGAGCTGTGTAACAGATACTGGTGATGTGCGGCATGAGATTAATAGACGAATAGGGATTGTTGCCGGGACTTTTAAAAATCTATGAAGAGTGTGGAGAAATAGGCGTATACACCTAAAGACTAAAATTAGACGGTAAAATAGTTTGGTTCTTTCTAGGGTTAGTTATGGTAGTGAAACTTGGACACTTTGTAAACAAGAAACAGGAAACTAGATGCTTTTGATTCCAGATGCTTATGCAGTATCTTGGGCATTAGGTGGTTCAACTTTGTAACTAATGATGAGGTTAGGCAAAGGAGTCTGCAACCTCCTTTAAGCAGCATATTGTGCAGAGAGAGACTCCACTGGTTTGGCCATGTTGCCCATATGGATAATTATAGATTGCCGAATAGGGTTATGAACAGTGTGCCTAGAGGCCTCAGAAGGAGGAGGAGACCTAGGATGCTGTGGGCTGACAATGTCAAACAGGACCTTGTTAGAATTGGTGTGCAGTGGCCGGATGCAGCAGATGTAGCTCAGGACAGATATGCTTGTAGAATTAAACTGCACAGTCTGGTTGGACCTCTGTAGCCCATGGCTGCTTGAGGATGATGATGTATGTCTAAATTAGATATTTCCTAAGTTGCTACCATTTTAAGCCACTTATGTCTAACGATTTAATTTTTGGTCAAGTTTTAAATAATTATTCTTTCTAATTGCAGTATGTATTTGAGAATCAATATAAATAATTCTAGAAGTAGTTGAAATTGATAACCCTGTTCAGAATCTGAGAAAAGTCATAACTGATCTGAATCAATTGACTTTTCTCAAATGAGTTGATAAAATCAGAGTCAATGAAATATTTTGCAAAATCTCACGATTTTCCAGTTCAACTTAATAATATCCATTGGTTTTATCTTTTAAAAACTATATTTCAGCGAAACAAAATGCAAAAACACTTCAGTACTTTCTGAACTCCATATAAATATCCGATCGGTGCAGCCTAACATGCACATAAGTTTGAAACCAAAACCTGATGTTTTGTCAGTCGATAGGCTCCTGTGATGTGTGCTGATCACATGATGATCGATTTTTTTCTTCGTATTCTTTCCTGTAAAAGATATCCAAATAATAGATATAAAATAATACAGAAACGCTAAAATAGTTTATCACAAAATCTACTAAAATGATGCAAAAATATATATGATTGTATTTTCATGCAAATCTCTGAAATCCACCAAAAAAAAAAAATCCTTTGATATTAGACTTCATTTTATTACGAACGCATATGGTCAGATCTTTATTAAGCAAATCAATTAATTCACTGGTGCTCTCTGTCAGCTAGTGGGGGAGTGGTAGGAGAGGAAACTTAGACCAGGGCAATCCCATCTCCTGCGCTATGCTAATTGCAGTTTGAGCAAGAGAAAAGGTTTTTTATTTTCTGATACATCAAGTTGAGAAATAAATTTTAAAAACGAGCATTATTTAGGAGCTCCAAAATGTTTGTTTTAAATATATAAATAAAAGAGCTAGTTGAAACTTTAATATTTTTTAAAACTTTCATTTTTTTTTGTATTAAAGATGGAATTTATAGCTCACAGCCATATATGCATTCTTTGTGAAAAGAATTTGTGGTAACCCAAAAATACATGTGGGTGGGTGAAAAGATCAAAACATGCTAACTCCTGGTTAATTATATAGTATTGTGTTATTCCTATGTTTGAGGTTAGAAAAATATTTTGGATGTTATTCCTTAATATTAAATTTATATTTTTTCGATTTAGAACTTGGAAAGTATTTGCAAGTTTAAGGAAGGCTAAGTTATCACTATGAAGACAGTAACTATGTGCTTAATCTTGCCTCTTAATAATTTTACCATAATATGGTTATGCATTTAAAAGTTACAAATGGCTGAAAGTGTCTTTAATTGTGCTGTTATTTCTTTTGATGCAATTGCACCTCTTTTTTTTTTGGATGTGCTGAAAAAAGTGCAAAGCTGGTTAAAACTTAGTGTGAGGCTGTCTCATTAGTAGAGGCTGTGACTTTTATGTGCCAAATTGTAGCTAGATGTCATGTGTATTTGTGTTTAAGATAATTAACTGTGTGATTTGCATAAGTTATCTAGTAGTATTTGTAGTTTGTCAGAAAATTTTCAGGCTATTATCTCATGTTTATTTGTTTTGTTAGACCGTAAGTTATCAGAATCAGAAGAATTATTTTCTAACAACAAGAATCAGTATTAAAAACAAGTGTTTAATAATTGTTTTTAAGTACTAAATAAAATTTGAAGTTTTTATTTCCTACATTCCAGGGTGCTGATGGAAATTTTGAAGTTTATACCTATGTTTTATTTTAGAAAATGCTACTTTGAACATAAATGCATTGTTTTCAGTACTTTACTTAAATAGTAAAAATACTGAAAGGCATGCTAATTGGTAATGATAAAGTATAATGAAAAAACATTAACTTAAAGTTGACAGTTTTCAATTTTATATGCATTTGATTCCTTTGTATTTGCCACCATGTTATTGCTGCTTATTGATTCTTTGTGGACAGCAGAAATCATGTCGTAAAAATGTCATGTTTTCTTCTGGCTTATTTTTCACTCACTATTTTTTATTCACTTATTTTTCAGTCATTCTGAATCTGTATTTATCACTGAAGTTTTTTTATAGGATTAATTATAAAAATTTTGATAATAGTATATTTGGGTGTCTTTTGCCAGGACTAGGTCTAGGGAAGGCAAGATCCCATCCCTTTCAGAATGCTAATAACTGGAAAGGAAGTGAAAAAAAAATAAACTATACATAATATTAACGGTGGTTTTTTTTTTCTGATACATCAAGTTGAGAAATAAATTGTTAAAAACGAGCTTTATTTCAAGAAATTTGCTAATGACTACCAAAATGGAGGGGAAAAGAATACTGGAACTGTGTTCTAGTTCGTTCCACTCATTCTTGCCCCTCCCCCCTTAATTTTCCTACATCTGAGCCTGGTGTCTTCACATATATGCAAAATTGGAGTGGAATTTCAATTTTGTGCAATTTGGATGCCTTGGAAAGTATTTAAGACATTTAAATTTAAAATATCATTGCAGAAATATATCTGACATGATCTCTTCGCATTTAGTTGCAGATTCCCTTGCAATTATACATAACTAGTGGTACTTGTTGCTGCACCCTGTAGTTATGTATATTAAATGCAGAACATTCCAGATGTAAAAAAATTACGTTCATGATTCAAGTTATTAATGAAACATGAGGTGAATAAATCTCATTTGATTGTTGTTGGGATTTATTGTTAGTACAAAAACAAAATGGTCGGTAATTGATTCTGATGAATAATTGTTGACAGGTTTTGTATTGAACTTTGTTCTTGATGTAAATAGAATGGTTCGTTTGTTACCACCAGATATTAGATAGATCTTACTATCTGACATCAGAGTTGAAAACTACTTTGAAGTGTAACATTCAGAACCATTAGCTTAATAATATAAAGATGCTATTAGAATCTCGTGTATATAATATGGCATTCGCCTTGGATATCATTTAAAGATTGCCACTGTTTTTTTAACTTTTTGAAGTTGCAGAATCCATTTTTCTTTTGCTCTGCAAAACTCAGATCTTAAAGCAGACTTTTGAAACTTCATGGAATAACTAATATATGTATTTGATGTTGTATGGTTGTTAATATACAGTTAATGACACACCCAATCTAGCAGTATCCTGTCTTACAAAAACTTTACCGATTCTGTAAGAGATTTACCTCCACCAGGTTTGTAAGGCAGACAATAGGGACCATAATTTGGTTTAGCTCATAATATCACCAATATAAGTAGCTTTTATTTTATATATAATTTGTTAGGATTGTTGCATTCAACTTATCATTTACACATTTATTAAGCTCTCTGTAAACTTTCTGTTGGGACTAGTAGGATGTTGATTCAGATTACTGTGCAATTCTGTCTTTCAGAAATAAGCTGCAATTATATAATTAGTGGTATTCCATAGCTTTATCACTCAGATGACTTTGTCTCCTCTACACCTTTTTACCCAAAACAATACTATTAGCTTCAAGAAAAGCCTGTTTCATTCTTTCTCAGCTTCAGTAATAAGCAAACCACAATTGTCATATTGACTAAGTAACCTGTCATGGTAAGCTTTGGCTACATATGGGACTTTCAGAGCTTCAGTGTTGAAGGTAATTTTTTAACCTTAACATGACATTTGTTAAGCTTCAATTGCAAGACACTTTTAATAAGATCAGACTCGATTTAGAATCCCCTGTATGACCTGGTATTTCTAACAGAACTAGCCTATTTGCTGTTAATATATGATTGATCATGTTCCAAATGCAACCCATCACATATATTTATAAAGATCCCAGTGTTTGTTATTCTCCAACTGTTAAGTTTGCTTACCTGTAGGAGATGTTCCCATTTTTTTTTCAAATTCAAATTCAAATTTATTTTCAATAAGTATTATCTATAATTATATTACATAAAAAATCCCACTAAGCCGAAGCTTATCATGGGGACCTTCTGTTTTGCAACTGTTAGTGCTAAAAAGACCTATCACACTAAGAGTTTTGTGTTTGTGTATGATCTAAACAGATTGTATATGACAAAGTGCAAATTTGTTTAAAAACATTTTCCATTACCGACTTTTTTTTTAATTTGTAGAACTTTAAGGTTCTACAAAAATTAAAAAATATAGCTACTTGATATTTTTGTTTCCTTCATAGACAATTTTGAATATTTATTAATATTATAATGTACTTTTTAGAAATTCTCATCAGATATAAAAACAAAAGTTTTTCAGATTAAAGTACAATATATTTTCACTAAAACACCACTGTTTTTCAATATATCATATCAGCCAGTAAGCCATAATTTGCACTGTATTCCACAACTGTTATAGCACCGTTCATTCTTGTATGTGCTTCCAGTCTCATTTTATTAATCATAGAACTTGCTTGTGTTTCTCTTTTAAATAGTCACCACCATCAAAATGATAATGCATAATCCTGCTTGCTTCTGAAACAGTGCTTGTGGAAGGGGAGGGCTGCTAGATTAGTGTGGCCTACTGATATGGACAACTATGACTACTTTTTTTTTTTCCTACCCTGATGAGGAGTGGTCAACCACACAGGGTCCTGGTGCTGACCATATAAACCTGTTGAACTGGACTGAAATAAGGCTCTGAGTTTGATTATGGATCGTGAATTTGCTGCACTGGTGGGCTTCTGTGGAGGGAAAATCTTCCGCTTTGTTTTCTGTTTGTAGGTTGACAGCCCCGAGTGAATAGATTCACAGGATATGTTTATCAGCTGTGGATAATCTTGAGCAGAGGTCATCGCAGGCACCTGAACTCTTTGCTTCTACTGGCATCGTCAAATTCTACATTGGAGGAAGTCTTCCAGTGTAGATGGCTTTAGTGGTGTGGGAACAGGTCTTTGCCTCATGCCTGCAATTAGGGAGCTGTTTGATATTGTTGGCATTCCCTCTCTCAGTAAACATAATTTCCTTAAACATCCCACTAATCATTTTCTTTCCATAGGTAGTTGGAATTTAAGGACTCGGCACAGAGCTTATTCTCTTGATGTCCTCACACAAGAATTCCACCACTATAGATATTCTCAGCTTGCAAGAGACCAGATGGACTGATAAAGGTAATTTTCTTAAAAATAATCATAAATTTCTATTTTCAGGGAGGGAAGATAATAAGCATCACCAAGGTGAGGGTCTGCTTCTCAGCAGAACCTAGTGATGCTCTTCTAGGATATGAGTGCATTAATGAAAGGTTTCTTACAGCAAAATTTCAGACAAGCATTAAAGATGAATGTTATCTGATGTTATGCTCCCATTGAGAATGCCAATGAGGATGAGAAGAATAGGTTTTACCAACAACTTCAGGATATTTTGAATTCTGTCAAAAAAGGAGATATTACCTTTGTTCTAGGTGACTTTAGTGCCAAAGTTAGTACTAACTCTGACCTATGGAGAGGGGTGATAGGCTCTTTTGGTATTGGTAGCTGCAATGGGCAATGCCTCCTACAGGTAAGTAAACTCAATAGTTTCAGAATAACTAACACTTATTACAAACACTGCAGTATACATAAGTACATATGGGTTTCACCAGATGTGCTGCATAAGAATATGATTGATAATATATTGATTAACAGCAAATGGGCTAGTTCTGTTAGGAATACCACGTCCTTCCTGCAGCTCTTCAGATAGGGGAGCTGAAATTGGATTTGACCACTACCTTGTTAAAAGTGTCTTGCAACTTAAACTTAAGAAGTGTTTTGCTGAGGTTTAAAAATTTAATTCTGAAGCTCTGAAAGACCCACTTATATCTAAAGCTTAAATTTATAATAGGTTACTTACTCATTGTGACAGTCATGGCTTGCTACTGATGTTGAGGAAGAATGAGAATGTTTTAAACAGGCATTTTTGGAAACTAACAGTAGTGTTTTAGGAAAAAAAGGAGCAGAGGAGGCAGAATTATTTGAGTAATCAGGCACTTGAGCTTATTTCAGAAAGAAAGAGCTGCAGAAATGTCCATAATCAATACCCTATTAGTCCTAATAGAAAGCATTACAGAGAGCTTAATGAACGTGTAAAGGATCAGTTAGCTGTTGATAAGAATCTTTGGCTTGATAGCTTGGTTGACAAAGCCGAGGCAGCACAACAGCAGAGAGCTGTACCAGATAGTTAATGTTTTATGTGGTAGAAAACGGACAGGCATACAGGGATTGAAGGATAAACAAGGCTATAGAAGGGGAAGATTCTGTCATGGTTAGGTGGGCTGAGCATTTCAGTGATGTTCTAAACAATGTGGTTAGTTCTACTCCCATTGTTTGTAATGATGATTGATGCATTACTGGCTTTAATGTTGACCCTATAACACAATCTCAAGTTATTTTGGTTATTTCTAAACTTAAACTTCATAAATCCCCAGGGGTTGGTGAAATTGCCACTTAAATGCTTAGAGCTGGGAATGTTTCTGTTACCACTTGGATGACTGAAACTTTGAATGTCTTTTATGATAAAGGCATGGTTTCTAAGGATTTTACCTGAGCTGCTATTATCCCTATTTTCAAAAAAAGGTGATCGCAGTTCTTGTGATAACTATAGGAGTATCAGCCTACTCTCTGTTCCACGTAAAGTTCTTTGCATGATTGTGCTTAATAGAATTAAGAATCTGGTTGACAGTCAATTGCATGATAAGCAATTGGTTCAGAAGTGGTAGGGGATTCTTGAGAAATGTTTAGAGTTTCAGAAACCTTTGGTTGCTAGCTTTGTTGATTTCAAAAATGCCTTCGACTCTGTTGATCGTCATAATTTGTGGTTGATTGGGAGATCATATGGTGTACCTGACAAGTTAGTTAACATAATGAAAGCTGTCTATAATAACACTGAGTCGTGTGTGAGAGTTGGTAAGGCTTGTAGCAATTGGTTTAGCATTACTTCTGGTGTTTGACAAGGGTGCATTTTGTCTTCTTTTCTCTTTAGTTTGGTTATTGATTATGTTATGCGAAATTCACTTCAAGGGAAAGATTTTGGCCTAAGATGGGCTGGAGATACGAAAATTTCTGATTTAGATTATGCTGATGATTTAGCTATTTTGGAAAATGTTGTTGATGAGATGAACTCTTCCATTCGAGCTGTTGATGAGACTGGTAGTAAAATAGGTTTGGTTATAAACAGAGAGAAAACCAAAGTGATGAAAATTTGTCAGGCAGGTTGTGATTCAGTTAATCTGAATGGTTGCAGTCTTGAGCAGGTGTCACAGTTTAATTATCTTGGGAGCTGTGTAACAGATACTGGTGATGTGCGGCATGAGATTAACAGACGAATAGGTATTGCTACCGGGACTTTTAAGAATCTATAGAGAGAGTGAAGAAATAGGCGTATACACCTAAAGACTAAAATTCGACTATATAATAGTTTGGATCTTTCAAGGTTAGTTATGGTAGTGAAACTTGGACACTTTATAAATAAGATAACAGGAAACTAGATGCTTTTGATTCTAGATGTTTACACAGTATCTTGAGCATTTGGTGGTTCAACTTGTAAGTAATGAGGTTAAGCAAAGGAGTCGGCTATCTCCTTTAAGCAGTATATTGTGCAGAGACTCCATTGGTTTCGCATATTTCCCGTATGGATAATGTTAGATTAGCGGATATGGTATGAACAGTGTGCCTAAAGGCCTCAGAAAGAGGGGCAGACCTAGGATGCGTTGACAGACAATGTCAAACAGGACCTTGTTAGAATTGGTGTACAGTGGCCAGATGTAGCTCAGGACACATATACTTGGAGAACTAAATTGCACTGTCTGGTTGTACCTCCGTAGCCCATGGCTGCTTGAGGATGATGATGATTTCTGTTTTTTGTAGATTGGAGTGAAGATGTAATATGACTTTACCCCTTACAGAAGAGCAACAGCAGTTAACAAGCATTCTTCTTGGAAGAAGTAATTTATTGATTATATTTTTTATTTGTGTATTTGTTGCCTGTGCCTCTTCACAGAACATAGTTGCAATATAAGTGGAAAAAATGCATATATCTAGACAACACATTCTCTATTTCCTAATTTTTTAAACACACTGACAGTAGAATTTATTCAAAACCATTTACATATTATTCAAATGTTACTATAAGCATGGCCTTCTTATTCAAATATGGGATCTGAATTGTAAAGCAATTTAATACCTTATGGAATGTTCCAGATATTAGCAACGAAAATCAATCTTGAACATGGTGCATGCAAATTTAATTGCTTCAGATATCACATACAAGAATTAGTGCGTGTTTGCTACTTTCCATATTCCACTCTAACTCATTGGCACTTTGGTTTGAAGTTTGTTGGAAATTTAGTAACCACATTTAAACAAATGCTTGTTATACTTAAAAGGAAGAAAATTTTGAATTTCAGCTCAGTGAGTTCATGAATTTTTGATATACGCCCACATCCCACTCAGCTGGAATTCAAAATTGCTCTCAACCTTTTCTCATTGATGATTGAGTTTTATATTGATCCTGCATATGTAAGCTTTTAATGTACATTGCATATATGATGAGTGATTACACATGCGATCAAGATTGATTAATTTTCTTTTATGTGTTATTGAGAATGATTTGCATATGTTGTCAGAGACTATATTTACACTGGCATAGTAAACATACACTATGTTGAAAAAAAGTGTCCGTACACTTCCATGTTATGTGAATGGAAAGCCACTTTCAAAACTCCCTAACATTGAAAATAAACCTTTTGCGCAAAAACTGTTATTGGTGATAAATTGTAGATGTCGCTCAAATCTCGCTAAATATATTTCCTGCAATATTCGTTTAATATTTATGGAATGAATGGAAGCTGAAGCATTTATCTTGAACTTTTGACACTTGTGAAAAAATACTTCAATAGATAAAACACAACTCTTTTAACAATTTGTTCACTAACATAAATACAGTGGACCTTCGTTATAGCGCTGCTCGCTATACCGCGCACTCGGTTATAGCGTGGGCGATGTTCGCGATAAGTTCAAACATGTTTATACAGGTCCGTGCGGCGTTAGTGAGTATCGCATTTTATTGTTACTGCGTATTGAGTAATTGTGTATGTATTGAGTTCCTGCATGTATTTTGAATAGTGTTTAATTATTGTATGCATGATGAGTAAAAGAAAAGCTTACAGTGTGAAATTTATTGTGTCGCCACCGCGCCGCTCGGTATAACACGGTTCACATAACGCGGGTGTTGTTTCCCGCCCGACATGCGCGTTATATCGGGGGTCCACTGTATCTGAAATTTGTATGACGAATTTTTAAGATTTCATCAATTTGGAGGCAATGTGGCGGTGTTGTCTGCAGTTAAATGATCTCTCTTCAATGACTCTTTAAATATTGATCGAAGATTGTTGATTACATTGCCTCCAAATTGATGAAATCTTAAAAACTCGTCATGCAAATTTCAGATATTTAATTTATGTTAGTGAACAAATTGTTACAAGAGTTGTGATTTATCTAATAAAATATTTTTTCACAAATGTCAAAAGTTAAAGATAAATGCTTCAGCTTCCATTTAAATATTAAACGAATATTGCGGGAAATATATTTAGAGAGATTTAAGCAACATCTATTGCCAATAACAATTTTTGCGTAAATTGTTTATTTTCAATGTAGGGAGCTTTGAAATTCACATAACATAGAAGTGTCCGGACACTTTTTACAACATAGTTGTATACCTTCCTAAACTAACATTCCCATATTGTCTGATGACTTTGGGTGAATTTTGTGAATCGGATTAGTCCGGAAAAAGAATGAAACTTTGTGAATAATTGGACTTTCTAATTTGAATATAAAATTATTTAGTTCTTCATTTGATTTTTAATATATTGCAAGTGTGAAGAACCAGTGTTGAGTCATTGTGAATCAATTTTTAACCAATGGTAGATTAATGCATTTTTTCCATCCCCCCCTCCCATGAATAAAGTGATTGGTTTGCATTTATCCTTGTAGTAATGTTACTGATACCCAGTTTTTTTTTTATGTTGAAAAAGTTTAGTTAAGAGTTCAAGGTGTAAAATAATGTATCCATATCCCAAGCTCTATTGTTTCGATAGTTTGTTGAAATTAAATTAACAGGAAACTATTTGCTTTCAGGAGTTGTATAATGCTTTGGATGATTCCCGGTGGCTACCAGTAGAAGATTTGCATCCTCCACTTGTAAGAATTAAATGAAAGTGATTGTGCTACATGACTGTTTTCTCTTTACCTTGTATAATACCACAATAATAAACATTTTTAATGTTTTTTAAATATGTTTTAGAAATGCATTGCTAAATCAATAAATATTTTAGCAGAAAATATTTTCGCCGACATACGGGAATCGATCCCGCGCCAGCTCGCCTTTTTTCCGCTTATTTTAAGACTATACTCTATCACCGAGAAATGTGGACTTTAGAGGTCCTGTATAGCTAAATGCTGGCCATCTCGGTGATTGACTGTCATTGGTTGATTGAGTCACGTGGTTTATGGACGCCATGTTTTGTCGTACCGTGAGACGAAAGCTTATGAGTTAGTGTATGTACCAAGTTAAAACTTAGTTGTAGTTTTAACTTTATATTTCCACCATTTTTTTTGTTTCTAAAAGATGTCATATTTTATAAATAGCTCACTACGCTGCATTAGGGTGTAAAAATTCCACTCATTGAAATAAATTAATGAATATTTTTTTCAAGAAACTCCGCCAGAAGACAGCAATCGTTGCAAAAATGAAAGGAGTTAACTGTAAACCAAAAAATAATTTCTTTTAAGGTGCGTTTGAAAAACGAGCTAATGTTTTCACTTTATCGTCTGCCTATGCCAATATTTTTTCGTCTGTCTTTCCACCTGTCTGTCCCTCTATAGACAATCAACTTTTTAACTTTTAGAGATAAATGAAAATTTCTTTTTTGGGGGTTGGATAGATTTCGAAGAAGTATTGCGATTTGAAATCTTTTAATAGCGCCCTCTAGCGGTGGAAAATGCTAAAATTTCAAAATATTGCAAACAAACTATTTGTACTAGAAATCCGAAATTTTGGTAGTACAGTGTTGTGGTCAGAAAGTTTACAACGACAACAAGGCTTTACTCAAAAGGAGGTGTTAAAATGAAACTATTTTAAGTGATAAACGAAACAATCTCTTTTTTGGGGGGGGAGGGGGGGTTTACGGTACTAAAAATATTTCATTTTTCGAATCCTCATCAGTTGAAATTTCTGCTGTTAAAAAATACTAAAGGTGGTAAATTGAAACTCGAAAGGCGGCCTATAGCGGTTGAAAAAAGCTGGAAATACCGGATCTTGTGATCACATGGGGCTTTTAAACCTCATGGACAGCCTATATCAGAATATGTGCTCTCTAACGTGACCGTCGTCCGAGATTTGACGACATGTTTGAGAAGCGTTGTACCTCTGGTATTGCAGAAGATTGCTTGATCATATTTAGGGGTAACTGGCAGAACCAAACTGAATATTCAGAAAATAAGATTTTTTCAATAGGAATCAATTGTGAGCTACTAGTAAAAGTTTGATGCGGCAGCATTCAGCTAAAATGACTCAATATTTCCACGAAATATCTGGCAACATCAGAAGGGGTGGTCTCTCTAACGTGACTGTCGTCCGAGATTTGATGACATTTGAGAAGCATTGTACTCTGGTATTGCAGAAGATTGCTTGATCATGGGGCTAGGGGTAACTGACAGAACCAAACATAGAATATTTATTAATCCCCTGAACTTAAAAATAATAGGTAACGAATAAATTCACTAAAACTAGGCAGGAAAAGCCTCCATTTAAAGAAGGGGATGCTTTTGATCTGTTCCTCGGCTGAGCGCATCTGAACCAAAATATACCAACTATTTTTGATGCGGCAGCAATCAGCTAAAATGTCAATATTTCCATGAAATATCTGGCAACATCAAATGGGGTCATCACTAGTTCACTCATGGATATAGAGGACCTAACAAAATTAGGAGTTACATCCTGGATACAATTTCAAGTCTTGAAAGAATGTGGGGCGGGGGTGGCTCAGTCGGTAGCGCGCCAGGCTCGTAATCTGTAGTTCCCAGGTTCGAGTCCCAGCTGGGTCAGCGTTGAGATTTATCTCCGCAAAATTCCCTGCCCTGCCCACGGTCAGTAGGGGACACCGATGGGCTTGGAAAGGCCGCCGTCCGTCGGATGGGACGTTAAGCCGTGGCCCCGTGTGCGGGAGAGCCATACCCTGTGCACGTTAAAGAACACGCTGGATGGCCTTGACGGGAGGCTACCCTCTGTCTCCCAACAGCTGTTCCAGTGGGTCCCCTCCCCCAACCTTCTCTGAGCCTTCGGGGTCCATGTGACCTGGCCATTTAGCCCATGGTGTGCAAAAAAGTGCCGCTCAGAGGTAAAACAACCCAACCTTGAAAGAATGTAACCAACGGGTGTTACGTTGTCATAATCACCAAGGAGCTTTCAAACCTTCTGGACTTGCCGGAATTAGAATATGTGTAGAATTATGACATGGGTCCCTTCGCTTTACTGTCATACACATTCATTGCTCAACCACTGAGATTACATTAGAATTGCTATTTCAATATTTTGTTATCCCTCATCCAGATAAGGTGGACACAAATGCAACATTGAACCATGAATATGTGTCTTGCTGTAATCAGCAAGACAGGTTTATGGGACCTGGTCGTCAGTGATCGGTCCCCTTTCCGGCCTGGCTCCTTGAACGAGGAGCGCTGGGCAGATGACTGTCCCTTGGAATGGAGTTGGCGCAGGATGTCGGAGGGCCCATGAGATCAGGTAGTTCTGAATTAGGAACTGGCCCTGGTGTGATTGGTGAATCGGAAAAAAATTCGTTGAAAGATTAATGCAAACTTTCACTGATGTTCACAAGTGGTTTTTAAACCCTTTCCTCGACTTGCCTGTATTGAAATATGTGCTTCTGTCTCACATGACTGTCGTCTGAGATTTGATGATTCTAACATGGTATTACAGAAAATTGGGGTAATTGGCAGAACCAAATTTAGAATATATATTGATCCTAAGTGTCGGTTCCTGGGGTTGGCTGAATGTAATTGATCCACGGCACCGACAGGTAAGGAATTTTTGGTTCGTTCTATATTGGGCTTTCGACGTTTGAGAATTTCAGAATGATAACAGAATAAAAGTTTAAAACAGTAACCAAAAAAAATTAGTTTGGAAGATATTTACAGAATCTCCCCAAGTACTGAAGTTGGCTACTACACTGCTCACAAAAATTAGGGGATATTTTAAAAATGAATATGAAGCGAGGAAATGTCCCCTAATTTTTGTGAGCAGTATAGATAAATTGGTTACAAACAACTATGTACGGATTACTTAAGAGGTTATGACTCTACGCATCTAACAGAGGAAAACCTCTCACCTCGTGAATTATCTATTCACCGATCACACCCGGGGCCAGTTACTAATTCAGAACTATCTGACCTCATGGGCCCTCCAACATCTGCGCGAACTCCGTTCCAAGGGACCGTCATCTGGCCAGTGCTCCTCGCTCAAGGAGCCAGGCCGGAAAGGGGACCGATCACTGGTCCCATAAACCTGTCTTGCTGATTACAACAAGACACATTAGTCATAAACAGTCTTAGTTAGTGGTGGGAGAAAGGAAACAGTTTCATATAAAGGATTACAATGCAAGGTCAAATGCAAATATATACATGAAAGGACAAAATTATATCTATGCATCGCACCAAAACCTGTATGGACGTGCGATTAGTGCAACTGCATCAAACGGCAAATTTGGTATTTTTCCAAATTAAGTTTTCTATATTATTGATAATAATTTGGTACTGCAGAATTTCTGAATATTAGGTTGCTAAATTTTTATACCATTTTAGTAATGACAACAAGCAAAAAATATTAAAAGTGTGTCAAATTGTTGGTTTTTATTAGCAGCAGGTAATCAGACAATAAATTTGTAATGCATTAATAAACATCTAGCTAATAGATAATAAGTAGTCGGGATTTACAGAATGTCAAAATCTGACGAAATAAATATCTCGATCGTTTGTAACGGGATTTGAGAACGCGCACCGAGTCAGCAATGACCTTTGCAACATCGGGAAATTCTTCGTGTTCAAACTGATAAGATGTCAAGTGGGGGGGGGGAGAGAATACTCACAAAACTAACCTTTAGTGCAGGAAACAACAGAATATGCAGATTAAAAGTGAGACACGAGCTGTCACAATTTGTGTAGAAACGAAGCCACGGACCAAGTGAGAACCTGATTTTAAAATCAATCAGCGAGCCACACGGGAGGACGCTGTGCAGGAAATTTGGATCGTGCGAACGAATATCACGAGAGCCATAGGGAAGCAAAATATGTTGTAACGGAAATAAAATCTCGATAGCTTACGCAGAAACTAAGTCACAGGCTACGAGGAGTGCTCGCTGACGTCATCAACGATCCAGGCAAATTTCTTCCTGTTGAAAAACTGTGCTAAAGTGTCGTGGGAGGGAAGGTTCTTACAATATTTACCTTTAATGTAGTGAAAATAAGAATATACAGGTTAAAAGGGACACCCGGGCAGCGCCGGTACGTTCAGCTAATAGTAAATAAAAGCTATCCAATATGTAATCTAAATGGAAACAAAATTTAACAAACAATCATTTGTTATTGTTAACACAAAGAGAAACTGTAAACAGCATGCTCATAGTAGCATGTGTTTTAACTGGCTTTGTTAATTATTTTAATTACATACCATTAAAGCCTGAAATTTGCCAGAATTGTGGGCAGAAGGATTCCCATATGCGCCAGAGGCGATATGCGTTCTTCTAGCTATTTTGCACATTCAGTACCCTCTAGCAGTGGAAATTCGAACTACTGCATAATTGGTAAAATAAATTATTAATATTTTATTAATACCTATAAACATAGAAAATGTTATCCGTTTATCTCTTTAGGCATAAAAGCTGCAATTTACCAACACTCCCTTACTATAACGGGATATATTATTACTGTTAGTGTAAACCACTTGACCATTACACTCTATGACCAAAACTAATGTCCCCTACTCCATTAACATGCATTCATGTTGGAACTAAAGTTTTTTTTACGCAAACGAAAACGTATGATTTCTACTTTTAGCATGGCTTACTTTCTAATACCATTCTGCCGCGTTTCTTTACAGAATTTACCCGATGAAAGACAGCTGACCTTGTAAAGCGAACAATCGTGTACTAACGTCGCAACACGTTATCATCAGCTTGATGAGGCATACGTTCGCCGGTAAATGGTGGAAGAGATGATTTTTAAAAACTGTTTCAGCTGATTTTTCTTCGGAGAAAGAAATTGTTATCGATTGTTACTTCCTAGGAACGAGTTTGCATCGTGTACTGAGGATACAGCGGTAATAAGTATTAGGAATAAAAAGTTTTAACCCTTTCGCTACCGTACCGGCCGAATCCCTTTCGCTACGGTACCGGCCCGTCGGCCGGGAGAAGGTAGGTTGAACGGGTGAACTCTTCCTCCCCTCTTTGTGCATCTCCCGCTCAGAGGGTTCAAACGACCATCAATTAACGTTTAAATGACAAACTGCCTGCATCTCTCCAGGCAACAGGGGGACTCTAAAGGCAACCAGGCAACAGGACAACTCTCCAGGCAACAGGAGTCGACTGCAGAATGTGGTGTGTTTATTTCCTTTTTGAAACTTGTATTTCAGCAAAAAGCAAAGGAAACATGGAATAATTCTTTTGGATTTGAAGGGGAGATCAAAAAGTCTTAGGACTGAATAATAAATTCACGCATTAATAGTTTCTCAACAGAAAGTAGAAACAGTTGAAATATTAAATGTTTGATCAAGAGGGAATCAAATTCACAACTCTACAATTTCTTAAAAGCGCTTTTTATAGAAAAATGTGATTATTGGCAATCATATTTGAAGATCTGACTGCGGTCTGCCTAAATACCTGCTTTTGATATTTTTAATATTTAATGAGTTATAGAATCTGGAATATTTAACATTTACTTACCTAGTTAACCAAAAATCATTCAAAATTCATATACTGTTCAATCATTAGATCTTCTGTGGCATATAAACTGACAGGCTCCTGTCAGACCTCTGTGGCAAGCAGCTGCTTGAGGGGGTATTATTTTTTACAGAATGTTTCTTTTTCATTTTAATATGTTGCAATAATTTTTCAGGTTTTAATTGAGTACATTTTCCAGCTTGCAAAATTATTTGGATACTGAACAATTATTTGTGAATAATTCTACATTTAAAGAGATTTGATAGAGACCTCAAGTATAACTATAGTCATATTTTGTCCATATTAATATTACTTAAGATGTTACTGATATCTGAATATGACTCCATATTCAAATAACACGAAACGTTTTTTCTGTTCAGTACCTACGTATAGATATAATGTTTAGACAACAATATAAAAGAATTTCCACATTTTATTAACAGAATGCTAACTTTTGAAGCTTTCTAACTCGAAATATTAAACTTTATGGTAAAATGCTACAACAAAACAAAAAAGAAGATCTACATTTAGTGGAGCTAATTCTTAAAATTCAATAATATTCTCTTATTGTTTAAGGAGTTTCGTATGCTGGAATATTTAACAGAAACAATGCGTAAGGAACTTATACATATATACACTGCACGATATTGAAATTGCCCTAACCAGAAGGAGTGAGGGAATAGGGGTGAAATGTAGCACACACATAGCAATATATATTGGCATACCATGATCTAATTTGCAACCACTTACAGTGGTTAGAAGATGAGATCATGCAACACAATGTGACTGCCTCAGTAGGTGGTTGCACGCCGTGAACGGCAATACAGGCAGCAATACGGCGTGGCATGGAGTCATACAGTCGATGGATATGGTCCTGAGGAATTGCACACCAAGCAGCGTTGACTTGCTCCCATAATTCATCAAGATTTTGCGCCAGCTGCTGAGAGGTTTGCAAACGTCGTCCAATGTGGGTCCCACAGATTTTCACTTGGGGATATATCGAGATCGTGTTGGCCACGGTAATACTTGAACATGTTGTAAACATTGTCTGGAGATCGTAGCAGTGTACACAGGCTTTGTCATGCTGGAAAATGGGTTGCTGCCTGCCTTCCAAGAACGGTAACAAAACGGGCTGCTGCATGCTCCCAGGAACGATAACAAAACGGCCTGCAGAACCGTGATAACATATCGTGCAGCTGTCAGTGTTCCCGTGATGCGGATAAGAGGTGACCTGCTGTCATATCCAACAGCATCCCATGCCATTATGTCTGGCTGACGGGTGGTGTGCCAGTCACGAACAAAAGCTGGATCCATCCTCTTGCCATACATGGACCCATCGATAGTCAGCTCCCAGACAAAAATGTTATTCTTCACTAAACACAACAGTGTTCAATTCATGGCCCAGTTCGCACGACTTCGACACCAAGCCAGACGAGCGCTGCGATGGTTTACAGTCAATGGCAGTGGACGTAATGGTTGCCCAGAGCACAGGTGTGCCTCATGTAACCTTCGGTTTACCATTCAGGTGGTTGTGGGGACATCCATGGTTGCTGACACAGTCCGTCGAATATCGCCTGCAGTGCTCTGGGGTGACGAACGAGCATGTCGAACAATGTGCCTATCAAGCAGGGCTGACGTCTGTCGGATGGTACCACTCCCTCTGTGACACATGCTAGAACCTTCATTTCGCCACTGTTGCCAACGGCATTCAACAGTTCGTGCATCCCGATGAACATGGACAGCGATACAACCTGTAGTCCATCCAGCTTCACATAGGCTTATAATTCATCTCTCTCAAACGCATCTAAATGTTAATAAACATGATGAAGGCGTGTACCAGGCATTTTTGGCCTTCGCTGAACAATTTCTAAGCAGAATTCTAATCTCAACCGTTCCAGCACCGAATCTCAACCTTTCACACAACTTCCACCTGCATAAATACAATACCATCCCTGTTTCTTCTTGCACCTTTTCTCTTGAGCCACACACGTCATTGGCTCTGGATTATCACCATTTGCACATCTCAACTGCTCACACCCACCCTTCTATTTGCATGTTTGTACATGTTCTTCTGGGTGGGGCACTTTGAATGTCGAGCAGTGTATATGCATACGCATATCTAGAAATTAAAATAACTCCCAATCGATATATGTGATATTACAAAACGTTTTCCGACATTTGCATGTTATGCGAATGGAGAGTCATATTCAGAGATCCCTAAATGTAAAAATAATATTTTTTCTGGAAAATGTCACTGAGTATAAATTAAGGATCTCATTCAAATCTCTCTAAAGCTCAATTTTCAGCAATATTCTTTTGATATTTAAAGAGTTTTGGAGCCCAAAGCATTTAAAATCAGCGTCACCAAACATAACAATTTACTTCCAAAAGCCCATTAAAACACAAATTATATTTGTTACAACAAGCCGCTTACTGAAATAAATGCAAATTTAGATGTTGGTGTAATGATTCTTGCAGTTAATTAATTATCAGTCCAGTAATTAATATTCAGCGGATCCCCTTCCCTTGCCCCGAGAAGGTTAGAGGAGGGGACCCACTGGATAGTTCGGAGATAGGACGTAGTCTCCTGTCAAGGCCATCCAGCGTGTTCTTTAACGTGAAGAGGGTATGATTACCTTCATACGAAAATTTTTAGAACGAATTTAAGAGCAGAGTTTGCTGTTAAACGTATCCAACTTAATAACTGTAAAAATTTGGGGAAAATTGTTGAAAATCGAGAATTAGAAAGATTTGAGGGAATCTTCAATTTATCTCGAGTGACGTTTTCCCGTAAAAAAATCATTTTCAAATTTAGGGAGCTCTGAATGTTACTTTCTATTCACATAATAATATGGAAGTGTCAGGAAAACGTTTTGGAGCATAGAATACTTTTATTTTAGTTACGAGGGCCGGGGGGGGGGGGTGCTGAGTCGGTAGCGCACCAAGCTCCTAATCGTCAGTTCCCGGTTCGAGCTCTACCTTGGTCAAGCGTTGAGATTTACAGCCTCGAAACTCTCCTCCCTTTCCTGGTCAGTAGCGGACACCGATAGTCAAAGAAAGGCAGCCGTCCGTCGGATGGGATGTTAAGCCATGGCATCGCATGCGGGAGATCCATACCTTGTGCACTTGAAACAACACACTGGATGGTCATAACGGGAGGCTTCCACCTGCCTCCTAACAACTGTTTAGTGCACGCCCTTCCCCCAACCTTCCCTGAGCCTTTAGGGTCCTTGTGACCTGGCTGTTTAGCTCATTGTGTGCAAAAAAGTGTCGATCAGAAATGGGTGCTCCATAATATGAGTTGAGTCCCGTGATTGCCCTTCTGATATTAGTTAGAAACCCCCCCGATAGGGGACCACCTTGTCGTGGTGGGGGGGCCTAGGGCCCAGTAACCCGGCTGAAGGCTGTGCCGACCGGGTTGGGCACCGGTTGGACATGGCCAAGGCCAACCGAGGTTGAAGACGCTGCTGGCCGGCTTGATTGCCCGTCGGGTGGTGACGGCGTCGGAGACCTCACCTCTCAGGGACCTGTGTGGTCAGTTCGACGGCTCTGCCGAAAGGTTTCCCTCGGCCTAGTAGGCACGAGCTGTCCAAAAAGTCTGGGTCTTACTAAGAGTCTCCACCCCGGGTGCCGATCGAGCTTGGATCTTTATATCCTTGCACATTTGCAAACAGGGGAATAGATTAAAGTTAGGTTTCTTCCGGTGGTCAGCTTTCCTTCTATAGGACTGCTGCCATGTGAGGCCGGGGTTGAGGTGCGCCTATAGGGCGTATTCCTTGCCCCCGGCTCTAGATAGTCATGGCTTTTCTTAACCAGGTAGTGCTGTCAGGCGGAACCGGGAATTGCCGTGGTTGCACAAGATCGCAACATAGAGATCAATTAGTTAGAAAAACCCAGAGGTTAAAAGCTCTCACTAGTTGGAAAAAACGGTTGGTTTGATCTTATTACAACTGAGCGCCACTTTTTTTTTGCACGCGATGGGCTAAATGGGGGGACCCATTGGAACAGCTGTTTTGGGAGACAGATGGTAGCCCCCGTCATGGCCAGCCACAGATGGGGTAGACCCCGTGATGGCCACAGATGGTAGATGCCGTTAAGCCGTGATGGCCACAGATGGCCCCGTAGACCCAGCCACAGATGGTAGCCCCCGTCATGGCCAGCCACAGATCTCCCGCAGATGGGGCCACGGCTTAACGTCCTACCCGACGGATAGCTGAATTCCTTTCCAAGGCCATCGGTGTTCCCTACTGACCTTGGGCAGGGCGGGGGAATTTTGCGGAGATAAATATCAACGCTGACCCAGGTGGGAGTCGAACCTGCGAACTGCCGATTACGGCTCTCTACCCACTGAGCCAATCCCTCCCTCACATTAGTTGGAATGTCCATTCGCTTTTGAAGAAAACTAAAATCGAACAATTACGAACTGCTTTCTCTTTGAAAACTATAGAAGGATAACATATCGCCTGTGGATATTTTTTTCCAGCTGCCACTTTTCCAATCCTCACATCCATTTTTTTCCTTGTGCATTCTTATTTGCGCTCCTATTGTAACATTATATTAAACCATTTCTACTGCTTGTTTGCAGCCGCAAGTCATTGGAACACTGAAAAATCCCGGTAAGAATTGACTTAAAAATAGACTGCACCAGAAGCGGAAATAACGTAGGTCTCTATTACGAGAATGGAAATGAGATTGCCCTGCCCGAACTTGGCCAGCTATGGAGAAGACGGCCAGACGCAATACGGCTGAAAGTGAACCAGAGGACCAACTTATTATTGGGTGTCATCTACTTCTGAAAGGATAGTGGGTTGGAAGATGCGGTTGCGGTTTTTTGGTTTATTATATATATATATAAACCAAAAAAGCATTTTTGAAAGCGAACATGTGTAAGGGTAAAACGGGAACTAGGTCTTAGGATAAGAAGGGGTTTGTTTTTATTTGGGAAGTCCAGAGAAAATGAAGCAACCAATTCGGTGCAGTTTAATAAGGATATTATACTGCCCTATAAAAGAATTAAATATTAATTAAATCATTACGCAAACTTTTAAAAATGAAGATTTATTTTATTCCTTGGTTTGGAACAATATTTATTAGTTTAGTTTTTATTTATTACTGTTTTGAAATATTACATCTTCTATTTAAGTAATGAACGAATAGTGTTGAAAATCGAGATTTAAATATGCAGATTTGATCATGTTCTTTATTTTATTCTCAGTCACATTTTTTCCATTAAATACACATTTTAGAAGTTACAGAACTTCGCAGTTAGATTCCCATTGACATAACCTGGAAATTCTTTGATATACACTGCCCTGCCAAAATAATATATATATATATATGTAATAAAATATATTTTTATACATTTTTATATAATATTATTTTACTATTTTAATATATCTATAATAGAAATAAGGAGAAAATTGGGACTAGATTATTACAATAAGAAAGGGAACTTATTTTTGTTGGGGGAGGGTGGGTTAATAAAAACTGAGATGATGAAATAGAAAATTCTACAATTCAGTAAAAATATTATTTAAAAAAATATTTCACAATTTTTTTTGTAGTTCTTTTAAAAAACGAGCTCATGTCATCGTTTTGTTGTTTGTTTTCTCCGTCTGTAGACATTCAACTTTTTTGTTTTAAGAGATAAATTTAAAATTCTTTTTGAATTGGATAGGTAAATCATACGATTCGCCTTTCAGAATCTTCCAAAGGTGTTAATAGTGCCCGCGAACTGTGAAAAGTTTTTGAATTTTCGTAGTTTGAATTTCTATCGTTAGAGGCCGTTAAATAGGCCGCGCGAAAGTTCCGATCATAGGTAAAACAACCCAATCGACCCTTATGTGACCTTGAACACAAAATCGTAACGGAAATTTCTTAACCGTCCTGAGTTCTACGACCATAAGTAACTCGACACACCAATTCACTTACTAGCAGATAGATACATAGGCAAACTCGAGGTATTCGAAGGATCAGAAATACAGTGCCGTTTCCAAGATGTAGAAACCAGCAGACATCATTTGGAATTTCAAACTCCCACGTGGATCGAAATTCGACCTCTGGTCGACTTCAACGGATTGGTGTATCCAGAATTTCGCAACTCTTCAGAGATGCAGGACTCGAATACCTCTGTACATGATGTTCCTCGTTTCTGTTAGGTGTAGTTATTATTATTATTAGTTTGACTGAAATATGACCTCTAAATGGAGACGTCGGATCCAATTTTTCATAAGCTTTCTAAGATCTACGACAAGAAATATCCTCGTAGACAGGGGAGGTACAGTCGCTCAAAAAATATCCGAACACTCTGTTTGATTACAGAATTTAGAAAGAATATCTGGCAACGATTTTTTTCGAAATTAAAAATCTGGCAACCTTCGTGTACGTACACGAAAGTTGCCAGACCACTAATTTCTAAAAAAAATTGTTGCCAGATATTTTTTCTGAATTCTCTAATCAACCATAGCGTTCGGATACTTTTTTGAGCGACTGTACGTCCCTGCCTACGGGGTGTCATCAATACCCATCCAATTCAACAGGAATTTTAAATTAATCTGTTAAAACTAAAAAGATGAAAGTGTACAGACAGATAAAACAAACAAAATGATGACATTAGTTCGTTTGAAAAACGAACTACAAAAAAAAAATTGCAAAAATATTTGTGAAATAATACTATTAATGAATTGTGTAGAATTTCCTTTTTCATTATCTCTGGGTTTTCATTAACCCACCCTCCCTCAATAAAAATAAGTCCGCTGAGAACCCTGTCGTCTTCTACTAAATATCGAACTCGTCTATCAGCTTTGAACTCCAAAACAATTGTCTTTATTTCATTCAGTTTAAAAATATTAAAAAGAAATTGAACAATAACAGTTGGAAGTTTTACACAACTTTATCTTAGCCCCATATGTTATTCTGACACTAAAAATATATTAAAACAACAATTATAAAATCTCATATAGAATATAATTTTAATCTTTCCTGTTCTGTGGAACGTTTTAGTAACTGGGAAACCCTACTCAAGGCTTATTCTCAGACCGCCCCGAACTAAATTCTAGGTACGTCCTTGCCCGTAGGCATCAAATTAACTCTCTAAAAGTGGTAAATTAAAATTTAATTTTTGATCTCGAAGCCCCAACACACAAAGAATCCGAGATTTTTGAAGTTTCTGGGATCTGTGATCCGAAGTACTCCTATATACCAATATTCACATTTCTAGCACTTTTACGTCAAGCTTTGATCTCTGCTTCACCTCTCTCTGACTTTGAAGGACAGGTCGAAGATCGAATTTTGGATTTTTTCTCCCGAGAACTACGATCTGAATTACCCCCTAAGTGCAGATTTTCAGAGCTTTACAACTTCTGCATTGATGGTCGTAATTAGCGTCATCCTTTGTCACGCACTAACTCACAATCAGCTAATTTTTAATTGTCAACTGAAATTCACGAAATAGATGTCTATAAGAAAATATATAGGTAAAAAACATATCCTATTAAAGTATTCCGATCGAGAATGATCGCTGAAAATAAGGCAAAATCTAGCGAATTTCTGGGATCCTTTCCTTATTTGGAAAGAAATTCTTGTGATCCTAATTAAACCAAAAAGAAAAATCCGTTTTAATGTCCCCTAAACAGCGTCATGGGCCTACTTTTCCACTGTTCAATTCTAAAAAACTGGTTTTTTGGGACCTAGAATTTCAGTTGTGAACCAAAAAAAATAGTGCCACTCGGAGGTGGTGTTGATGGTGGATATCCCGCCTGGATCGTAATCTGCAGTTCCCAAATTGGAGTCCCAGCTGGGCGAATGTTGAGACTTTTGTCCGCAAAACTTCCCACACTTCCCTCGGTCAGGAGGGGACACTGATGGGCTTGGAAAGGCAACTGTCCGTCGGATGGGACGTTAAGCCGTAGCCAAGTGAACCTGAGAGCCGTAACCTGTGCAGGTTAAAGAGCACGTTAGGTGAACTTTACGAGAAACGACCACCTGTCTCGTAACAACTGTCCAATGATTCCCCTCCCTCCAAACCTGCTCTGAACCCTCGGAGTCCTTGCGACCTGACCATTTGGACCATTGTGAGCAAAAAAAGTGCCGCTCAGAGATAAAACAATTCAACCCTTTCCTGTATCTACATCTGAGCCATTAAGTCCTAGTGACTTCATTTGGCCAGTGAAGGTAAAAAAAAAATCATGCTGACAATTAATACAACCCAACCAAGAAATAATAATTAAGACCTTTCATTTTGAAATCAATAGGATATGAATGATATAATAATAATTTAACAATTTGTTTCCATTTTGAAAGTTTTTAGATAAAAAATTTCGAAGAAATGTTTTTTTATTTATTATTTTTATTCCAACGTTAATCTAAATATTTCAATTGATTTCTTCAAATCATACGGAAGCCCGAATAATTCAAAAACACGAATATTCTAATTCACGCAATTGACCAACAATATCAGTGTAGAACAATGTCACGTAACAGCCAACAGATCCATTATTAGAATGCGATCACACTGTGTCGTAATGCAAGAATTACAATCAGAGAATATCCGTTTTCAGAGCGGCGGCAATCATTCAGCCTAAGATGAGACTGCGCAGTTGACGCTTTCGAAAATTCTCGTATATCATTGGTTCACTAACAGGAAAAGCGATCGTGTCGACCTATATGACCTATGAGAATTTTCAAGACGTTAACTGAGCACTCTTCGCCCCCCCCCCACCCTAACGTGACCCGAGCCGTTGGTCTACTTTGGTTGTTTTACCTGTCAACGGCACTTTAGTTCGCGTAATGAGCTAAATGATCAGGTCAGAAGACCCAGGGCTGGATCTGGGGGGACGGTGCCTTGACGTATCCTCTGACGTGCGACCGTGCCTTGACGTGTTCTCTGACGTGCGACCGTGCCTTGACGTGTCCTCTGACGTGCGACCGTGCCTTGACGTGTCCTCTGACGTGCGACCGTGCCTTGACGTGTCCTCTGACGTGCGACCGTGCCTTGACGTGTCCTCTGACGTGCGACCGTGCCTTGACGTGTCCTCTGACGTGCGACCGTGCCTTGACGTGTCCTCTGACGTGCGACCGTGCCTTGACGTGTCCTCTGACGTGCGACCGTGCCTTGACGTGTCCTCTGACGTGCGACCGTGGCTTCACACGGACCATGACCTGAAGTTCCTTCCGATGCTTATTACAGGTATGTAAATAAGTACAAACTGTTTTACTAGGAGCTGCAACTTTTTTTGCATACAATGTACTTAGTGATCAGATGATAAGGACTGCAAAGGTTCAGAGAAGGTTGGATGAAGGGAAACCACTGGGTAGCTGTTAGGATACAGATGGTAGCTCCAGTCAAGGCCATCCAACATGGTCTATAACATTTGTTCTGTTATTCTATAGCATGCACAGTGTATGGCTTTTCATGCATATACCCATGTGCATGAAAGCCATACACTGTGCATGCTATAGAATAACATAACAAATGTTATGTCATTTGACGGACGGCGGCCTTTCCAAGCCGATCGGTGTCCCCCTATTGACAAAGGGCAGGGCGGGGAGTTTTGCGGAGATAAATCTCAACGCTGACCCAGGTAGGACTCGAACTGGTAAATTCAGATTATGAGCCTGGCACTTCACAGACTGAGCCACCACCAACCCAATACCTTTAACAACAAAACTCAGGTTGATGCCTTCATAGTAGCGATGGCGATCTTATGACACGCGTGCCAAAGGTAACATGCACGATGATTTTTGTTGGATGAAGAGAGAGACTTGAGAGGTGAAGAGAAATAGTGACTACGGCTAGTATAGAGAATTAGAAATAATGGCCACAGCAATTCAGTACATGTTTATGGATGAAATCATTGGTAGCAAGATGATGACTAGGTTGTTATAATTAGTTACTTATTCATTACGAATTTCAATTGTGCATTCACATGTTTAAAATATCTCGCCAAATAACTGATTACATAATTTTTCTCAAAAAACTGCATCAAAAACAGACGAATTAAAGCTATCAACTGTTCATTAATTTCCTTTAAAGCACTTCTGTAGAACTTAAAATTTAGTTAAGGTTTCTGTTTTTGCTTCAGAGAGATATTGTACTCTGTCACTTATAAAAATTCACTTCATTCTATTAAAGGTATCGAAATATCAGTGATGCGTTGAGCACAGTAGTTGAAAGTAGTATGTGAGTTTGTGCGTGTGAAGGAATGATTTTGATTTTCACTTGTGTAATGGCGAGCCTAAAACTTAGTGTTCCGTATCCTTATATTTGAACCGTTATTTGAACTATTTGATTTGCATTGTATGAGGAACTGATAGGTTTCGTCCATTAGATTTTGAAATAATATAGGTTTTTATTTGTTATAATGTTCAATCGTTCAATAAATTCTTCTTGTAATTAATTTTGTTTTGTGGCCTGAATATATATGATTATATAGTATCGTGGCCAGAGTTTTAATTTTTGTCATGGCATGATAAAAGAAATGTTACTTGATTCAAAATGATAGTAAATCGTGGGTTTATAATGGAAAAATCTATCTCGCCATGTTAAAAAATGTTGAACAATGCTCTATGCATTAATATTATACACTGAATGGCAGGTGAAGAGTAACTCATATACACAGTTAAGTAACTTCTTAAATAAGATTTGTATGAAAGAATTTAACAAGGAAAAAACGAAAAAATATATTTATAATGAGATAGCAATCAAATCTCGTAAAATCTCGGTTTTCAACAGCATTCTTTGGGTAGTTACGGAAATGCGAATACTTAACAGCAGCAATGTAATTACGAAAATAATTAATTTGAATTCGAAAATAATTAATACGAAAATAATTGATTTGGATGAGAATTTAAAAAGGTTAAACGAAAGCAATAACCGCTATGGAAACTTTAACAAGATATGTAGCTATATTTTCAGTAGATCGAGTACTGATTAGTTAAATTTTCCCCAATTTGGAATTTTTTTTGCAGAACGAGATAACTTGCTAACGTTTCAGTTTCAAAGACTCTTTAAATATTGAACAAAAGCTTCTATAAAATCAAGATTCAAGTAGTTTATTACTGCAATTAAATCTTTAGCTAACCACACATTTTCCTATTAAAGCATGCATAATATATGAGTGAAATGTCCGCACATTATTTTTTTACTCTAAACTAAAAACATCACCAATAATAAAAGTGACCATGTACAGTCGCTCAAAAAAAATATCCGAACATTATGGTTGATTACAGCATTCAGAAAAAATATCTGGCAGCGATTTTTTTAGAATAGTGATCTGGGAACCGTCGTGTCACGTGACACGACGGTTGCCAGATCACTATTCTAAAAAAATCGCTGCCAGATATTTTTCTGAATTCTGTAATCAACCATAGTGTTCGGATATTTTTTTGAGCTATTGTACGCAAATAATTCATTTGGAGAGAGAATTTAAACAGGTTAAACGAAAGAAATAAGCGGTATAGAAACCTTACCTAGATATATAGCTGTATTTTCAGTAGATCGAGTACTGATTAGTTAAATTTTCTCCAATTTAGAATTTTTTTTGCAGAACGAGATAACTTGCTAAACGTTTCAGTTTCAAAGACTCTTTAAATACTGAACAAAAACTTCTATAAAATCAAGATTTAAGTAGTTTATTACTGCAATTAAATCTTTAGCTAAACACATATTTTCCTATTAAAGCATGCATAATATATTACTGAAATGTCTGCGCATTAGTTTTTTACTCTAAATTAAAAACATCACAAATAACAAAAGTGACCATGTACAGTCGCTCAAAAAAGTATCCGAACACTATGGTTGATTAGAGAATTCAGAAAAAATATCTGCAACGAGTTTTTTTTTAGAAATTAGTGATCTGGCAACCTTCGTTCACGAAGGTTGCCAGAATACTAATTTCTAAAAACTCGTTGTCAGATATTTTTTCTGAATTCTATACAAATCAGAATAATAAACATTTACTACTTATATTTGATAATATTATTCGAAATAGTGAGTTCAAAGTAATTAATTATGTATTTACGTAACCAGGCGTATTTACAAACACGTCCAGCGGATCTATTGGTTCTAAATTTTCAGTTAATTCTAATTCTATTTTACATTTCAATCTATCCCTTTGCCTTTTAGGCCTACGTTTCAAAACATGATTGATTAAAATTTCAACATTTTATTGTAAAATATCAGGAAAACTCCAAAAGACGTATAGGGCGATCCGAGATGTAGCTCTACACACTGAGACAAGAAACACACTCAAATACAACGAGAGACACTCGTACACTGATACAACTCTACACACTGAGACAAGAAACACACTCAAATACACACTCAAATACACACTGAGACAAGAAACACACTCAAATACACTCAAAACACTCAAACACACTCAAAACAATAATTCGGCACTGACACAAATATCACACTGCACCACTACGGCTGAGGGTCCAATCTAGAGAAGTGGAGGGAGAATATATTCAAGTACATATTCCGACCGTTTCAGCTTTCTAAATACACAACTTTTAACACTCTACACTCTGCACACATTAAACACAATAGATGACGTAATCGAAAGATGCAGAGTAATTAATCCGCTCTGTGATCTAATGACTGAATGTGATCTATTGCTTCTGATGAGAGTGATTGCCATTTGCTGAAATGGCTGAATGCAGACAACTATTCAACCAGTGTCTCTCGAATAACAAATCCATTCACAGTCTCAAATAGGTATTTGACTCATTTCACTTTCCTATTAATAACGTCTCACACTTTGCACTATATGCAAAACAACACACTTCCGACGCTAATCCAAACGGACAAAATAACTACTCCTTTGTGCGCTCTTATTACTGCACGTTTTCTATAAGATTTGCGGTAGGAGATTGCTGTTCGCCCAAAGGGCTGAACGCAGTCACCTATTCAACCAGCGACCCTCACCTACATATTAACAGTTTAAAATATGTATTTGTCTGCTTTCACCCTTTGATTAACAGATCTAACATTTTCCACTAGATACACAACAACACGGTTAAACGCCAATGAATAGGGATAACGTAATTATTCCGCTGTGCGTTATAATGGCTGCATGCGTTCTATATCTTCTGTTGAGAGAGATTGCTGTTCGTCCAAAGGGCTGAACGCAGTCACTTATTCAACCAGAGACCCTCAGATACACATTGACAGATTAAAATACGTATTTGTCTGATTTCACATTTTGATTAACTGCTTTAACGCTTTCCACTAGGTACACAACAACACACTTAAACGCCAAAGAATAGGGAAAACTTAATTATTCCGCTGTGCGCGTAATGGCTGCACGCGTTCTATATCTTCTGTTGAGGGTGATTGCTGTTCGTCCACAGGGCTGAATGCAGTCACTTATTCAACCAGTGACCCTCAGACACATATTAACAGATTAAAATTCGTATTTGTCTGATTTCACACTTTGATTAACAGCCTTAACCCTTTCCACTAGGTACAGAACAACACACTTTATCGCCAATGAATAGAGATAACTTAATTATTCCGATATGCGCTATAATGGCTGCACGCGTCTTATATCTTCTGTTGAGGGTGATTGCTGTTCGTCCAAACGGCTGAATGCAGTCACTTATTCAACCAGAGACCCTCAGGCACACATTAGCAGATTAAAATACCTATTTGTCTGATTTCACATTTTGATTAACTGCTTTAACCCTTTTCACAAGGTACACATCAAACACTTAAACTCAAATGAATAGGGGATAAAGTAATAATTCCGCTGTGCTCTATGATGGCTGCACGCGTTCTATATCTTCTGTTGAGGGTGATTGCTGTTCGTCCAAAGGGCTGAACACAGTCACTTATTCAACCAGTGACCCCAGATATATGTTAAGAGATTAAAATACGTATTTCTCTGATTTCATATTTTGATTAACAGCTTTATCCTTTTCCCCTAGGTACACAACAACAGACTAAACCGCCAACTAATAGGGATAATTTAATTATTCCGCTGTGTGCTATAATGTCTGCACGCGTTCTATATATTCTGTTGAAGATGGTTGCTGTTCGTCCAAAGGGCTGAACGCAGTCACTTATTCAAACATTGAACCCAAGATATATATTAACAGATTAAAATACGTATTTGTCTGATTTCACACATTGATTAACAGCTTTAACCTTCTCCACTAGGTACATAAAAACACATTAAACCGACAATTAATAGGGATAATTTAGTTATTCCGCTGTGCGTTTTAATGGCTGCACGCGTTCTATATCTTCTGTTGAGGGTGATTGCTGTTCGTCCAAAGGGCTGAACGTTGTCACTTATTCAACCAGTAACCCCTAGGTACATATTAACAGATTAAAATACGTATTTGTCTGATTTCACACTTTGATTAATAGCTTTAACCTTTTCCACTAAATACGTAACAACACACTCAAACGCCAATTAATAGGGATAACTTAATTATTCCGCTGTGCGCTGTAAAGGCTGCATGCGTTCTATATATTCACTTGAAGGTGATTACTGTTCGTCCAAAGGGCTGAACGCAGTCACTTTTTCAACCAGTGACCCCCAGGTACATATTAACACAATAAAATACGTATTTGTCTGATTTCACACATTGATTAACAGCTTTAACCTTCTCCACTAGATACATAAAAACACACTAAACCGACAATTAATAGGGATAATTTAGTTATTCCGCTGTGCGTTTTAATGGCTGCACGCGTTCTATATCTTCTGTTGAGGGTGATTGCTGTTCGTCTAAAGGGCTGAACGCTGTCACTTATTCAACCAGTAACCCCTAGGTACATATTAACAGATTAAAATACGTATTTGTCTGATTTCACACTTTGATTATCAGCTTTAACCTTTTCCACTACATACGTAACAACACACTAAAACGCCAATTAATAGGGATAACTTAATTATTCCGCTGTGCGCTGTAAAGGTTGCACGCGTTCTATATATTCACTTGAAGGTGATTACTGTTCGTCCAAAGGGCTGAATGCAGTCACTTTTTCAACCAGTGACCCCCAGGTACATATTAACAGAATAAAATACGTATTTGTCTGATTTCACACTTTGATTATCAGCTTTAACCTTTTCCATTAGGTACACAACAACACACTTAAACGCCAATTAATAGGGATAACTTAATTATTCTGCTGTGCGTTATAATGGCTGCACGCGTTCTATATCTTCTGTTGAGGGTGATTGCTGTTCGTCCAAAAGAGCTGAACTCAGTCACTTATTCAAGCAGTGACCACCAGATATACGTTAACAGAATAAAATACGTATTTGTCTGATTTCACAGTTTGATTAAAAGCTTTAACCTTTTCCACTAGGGACACAACAATACATTAAACCGCCAATTAATAGGGATAACTTAATTATTCCGCTGTGCGATATAATGGCTCCACGCGTTCTATATATTCTTTTGAAGGTTAGTGCTGTTCGTCCAAAAGGCTGAACGCAGTCACTTATTCAACCAGTGACCCCCAGATATATATTAACAGAACAAAATACGTATTTGTCTGATTTAAAATTTTGATTAACAGCTTTAACTTTTTCTATTAGTTACACAACAACACACTAAACCGCCAATTAATAGGGATAACTTAATCATTCCGTTGTGCGTTATAATGGCTACACGCGTTCTATATCTTCTGTTGATGGTGATTGCTGTTCGTCCAAAGGGCTGAACGCAGTCACTTATTCAACCAGTGACCCCCAGATATGTGTTAACAGATTAAAATATATATTTGTCTGATTTCACACTTTCATTAACAGCTTTAAACTTTTCCAGTAGGTACATATCAATACACTAAACCACCAATTAATAGGGATAACTTAATTATTCCCCTGTGCTTTATAATTGCTGCACGCGTTCTATATCTTCTGTTGAGCGTGATTGCTCTTCGTCTAAAGGGCTGAACGCAGTCACTTATTCAACCAGTGACCCCCAGGTACATATTTAAAGATTAAAATAACTATTTGTCGGGTTTCGCACTTTGATTAACAGCTTTAAACTTGTCCACTAGGTACATAACAACATACTAAAACGCCAATTAATAGAGTAATTTAATTATTCCGCTGTGCGATATAATGGCTGCACGCGTTCTATATCTTCTGTTGAGGGTGGTTGCTGTTCGTCCAAAAGGCTGAACGCAGTCACTTATTCAACCAGTAACCCAAGGTACATATTAACAGAATAAAATACGTATTTGTCTGATTTCACACTTTGATTAACAGCTTTAACCTTCTCCACTAGGTACATAACATCACACTAAAACGCCAATTAATAGGGATAACTTAATTATTCCGCTGTGCGCTCTAATGGCTGCACGCTTTCTATATCTTCTGTTGTGGGTGATTGCTGTTCGTCCAAAGCGCTGAACGCAGTCACCCTTTCAACCAGTGACGCCCAGGTACATATTAACAGATTAGAATACGTATTTGTCTGATTTCAATTTGATTAACAGCTTTAACCTTGTCCCCTGGTACATAACAACACACTAAAACGCCAATTAATAGAGTAAATTAATTATTCTGCGGTGCGATATAATGACTGCACGCGTTCTATATCTTCTGTTGAGGGTAATTGCTGTTTGTCCAAAAGGCTGAACGCAGTCACTTATTCAACCAATAACCCAGGAACACATTAACAGAATAAAATAGGTATTTGTCTGATTTCACACTTTGATTAACAGCTTTAACCTTCTCCAAAAGGTACATAACATCACACTAAAACGCCAATTAGTAGAGTAACTTAATTATTCCGCTGTGCGCTATAATGGCTGCACGCGTTCTGTATATTCTGTTGAGGGTGATTGCTGTTCGTCCAAAGGGCTGAACGCAGTCACTTATTCAACCAGTGACCCCCAGGTACATATTAAAAGGCTAAAATAGGTATTTGTCTGATTTCACACTTTGATTAAGAGCTTTAAACCTTCTCCACTAGGTACATAACAACACACTAAAACGCCAATTAATTGGGATAATTTAATTATTCCGCTGTGCGCTATAATGGCTGCACGCGTTCTATATCTTCTGCTGAGGGTGATTGCAGTTCTTCCAAAAGGCTGAACGCAGTCACTTATTCAACCAGTGACCCCCAGGTACATATTAACAGATTAAAATACGCATTTGTCTGATTTCACACTATGATTATCAGCTTGAACTTTTTCCATTAGGTACACATCAACACACTTAAAGGCCAATCAATAGGGAAAAATTAATTATTCCGCTGTGCGCTGTAATGGCTGCACGCGTTGCGTATTTTCTGTTGAGGGTGATTGCTGTTCGTCCAAAGGGTTGAACGCAGTCACTTATTCCACCAGTGAACGACAGGTACATATTAACAGATTAAAATACGTATTTGTCTCATTTCACACTTTGACTAACAGTTTTAACCTTCTCCACTACGTACAAAACAAGACACTAAATCGCCAATTAATAAATTAATTATTACGTTGTGTGCTATAATGGCTGCACGCGTTCTATATCTTCTGTTGAGGGTGATTGGTGATCGTCGAAAGGGCTGAACGCAGTCCTTTATTCAACCAGTGACTCCCCAGATATATGTTAACAGATTAAAATACGTATTAATCTGATATCCCACTTTGATTCGGAGTCGTTCTCCGTGTATATCACTTTAGAAATAAAAGATAATGAATCGTCAGGTAGCACAGCATCTGGTTTAACAAGTTTCCTTTCGGACCTGTATTAGCGAGGGTCTATGGGTAACTGCTATTGCAATTAACATTGCTTAGATATAGATAAGGCACTCATTGTCTAAAATAAATGAGTGGAGGGTTTAGGTAGGTTAGTGTAGTCAAATGATGGCCAAAATCAGATGCCGTGACGACCGTTTCCTTTTCCCTGTGATGTGACTATAGGTAGGTTAATTCGAACTAACACTCTTAATGTCTATATACGTTTTAGGTGAATGTGATAAAAATATATATTCAGCAGTTACGATAACAAAATAATTGATTGGGAGTCGTTCTCCGTGTATGTCACTTTAGAAATAAAAGGTAATGAATCGTTAGGTAGCACAGCATCTGGTTTAACAAGTTTCGTTTCGGACCTGCATTAGCGAGGGTCTATGGGTAACTGCTATTGCAATTAACATTGTTTAGATAGGATAAGGCACTCATTATCTAAAATAAACGAGTGGAGGGTTTAGGTAGGTTAGTGTAGTCAAATGATGGCCAAAATCAGATGCCGTGACGACCGTTTCCTTTTCCCTATGATGTGACTATAGGTAGGTTAATTCGAACTAACACTCTTAATGTCTGTATACGTTTTAGGTGAAGTTGCTAAAAATATATATTCAGATGTTTGCGATAAAAAAATAATTGATTCGGAGTCGTTCTGTCACTTTAGAAATAAAAGATAATGAATCGTTAGGTACCACAGCATCTGGTTTAACAAGTTTCGTTTCGGACCTGTATTAGCTAGGGTCTATGGGTAACTGCTATTGAAATTACAATTGCTTAGATATAAATAAGGCAATCATTGTCTAAAATAAATGAGTGGAGGGTTTAGGTACGTTAGTGTAGTCAAATGATGGCCAAAATCAGATGCCGTGACGACCGTTTACTTTTCCCTATGATGTGACTATAGGTAGGTTAATTCGAACTAACACTCTTAATGTCTATATACCTTTTAGGTGAAGGTGATAAAAATATATATTCAGCTGTTACGATAACAAAATAATTGATTGGGAGTCGTTCTCCGTGTATGTCACTTTAGAAATAAAAGATAATGAATCGTTAGGTAGCACAGCATCTGGTTTAACAAGTTTCGTTTCGGACCTGTATTAGCGAGGGTCTATGGGTAACTGCTATTGCAATTAACATTGCTTAGATATAGATAAGGCACTCATTGTCTAAAATAAATGAGTGAGGGTTTAGGTAGGTTAGTGTAGTCAAATGATGGCCAAAATCAGATGCCGTGACGACCGTTTCCTTTTCCCTATGATGTGACTGTAGGTAGGTTAATTCGAACTAACACTCTTAATGTCTATATACCTTTTAGGTGAAGGTGATAAAAATATATATTCAGCTGTTACGATAACAAAATAATTGATTGGGAGTCGTTCTCCGTGTATGTCACTTTAGAAATAAAAGATAATGAATCGTTAGGTAGCACAGCATCTGGTTTAATAAGTTTCGTTTCGGACCTGTATTAGCGAGGGTCTATGGGTAACTGCTATTGCAATTAACATTTCTTAGATATAGATAAGGCACTCATTGTCTAAAATAAATGAGTGGAGGGTTTAGGTAGGTTAGTGTAGTCAAATGATGGCCAAAATCAGATGCCGTGACGACCGTTTCCTTTTCCCTATGATGTGATTATAGGTAGGTTAATTCGAACTAACACTCTTCATGTCTATATACCTTTTAGGTGAAGGTGATAAAAATATATATTCAGCTGTTATGATAACAAAATAATTGATTGGGAGTCGTTCTCCGTATATGTTACTTTAGAAATAAAAGATAATGAATCGTTAGGTAGCGCAGCATCTGGTTTAACAAGTTTCGTTTCGGACCTGTATTAGCGAGGGTCTATGGGTAACTGCTATTGCAATTAACATTGCTTAGATAGAATAAGGCACTCATTGTCTAAAATAAATGAGTGTAGGGTTTAAGTAGGTTAGTGTAGTCAAATGATGGCCAAAATCAGATGCCGTGACGACCGTTTCCTTTTCCCTATGATGTGATTATAGGTAGGTTAATTCGAACTAACACTCTTAATGTCTATATACGTTTTAGGTGAAGTTGATAAAAATATATATTCAGCTGTTTGCGATAACAAAATAATTGATTCGGAATCGTTCTGTCACTTTAGAAATAAAAGATAATGAATCGTTAGGTAGCACAGCATCTGGTTTAACAAGTTTCGTTTCAGACATGTATTAGCGAGGGTCTATGGGTAACTGCTATTGCAATTAACATTGCTTAGATATAGATAAGGCAATCATTGTCTAAAATAATTGAGTGGAGGGTTTAGGTAGGTTAGTGTAGTCAAATGATGGCCAAAATCAGATGCCGTGACGACCGTTTCCTTTTCCCTATGATGTGACTGTAGGTAGGTTAATTCGAACTAACACTCTTAATGTCTATATACCTTTTAGGTGAAGGTGATAAAAATATATATTCAGCTGTTACGATAACAAAATAATTGATTGGGAGTCGTTCTCCGTGTATGTCACTTTAGAAATAAAAGGTAATGAATCGTTAGGTAGCACAGCATCTGGTTTAACAAGTTTCGTTTCGGACCTGTATTAGCGAGGGTCTATGGGTAACTGCTATTGCAATTAACATTGTTTAGATAGGATAAGGCACTCATTGTCTAAAATAAATGAGTGTAGGGTTTAAGTAGGTTAGTGTAGTCAAATGATGGCCAAAATCAGATGCCGTGACCACCGTTTCCTTTTTCCTATGATGTGATTATAGGTAGGTTAATTCGAACTAACACTCTTAATGTCTATATACGTTTTAGGTGAAGGTGATAAAAATATATATTCAGCTGTTTGCGATAAGAAAATAATTGATTCGGAGTCGTTCTGTCACTATAGAAATAAAAGATAATGAATCGTTAGGTAGCAGAGCATCTGGTTTAACAAGTTTCGTTTCGGACCTGTATTAGCGAGGGTCTATGGGTAACTGCTATTGCAATTAACATTGTTTAGATAGGATAAGGCACTCATTGTCTAAAATAAATGAGTGTAGGGTTTAAGTAGGTTAGTGTAGTCAAATGATGGCCAAAATCAGATGCCGTGACGACCGTTTCCTTTTCCCTATGATGTGACTATAGGTAGGTTAATTCGAACTAACACTCTTCATGTCTATATACTTTTTAGGTGAATGTGATAGAAATATATATTCAGCTGTTTGCGATAACAAAATAATTGATTGGGAGTCGTTCTCCGTGTATGTCACTTTAGAAATATAAGATAATGAATCGTTAGGTAGCACAGCATCTGGTTTAACAAGTTTCGTTTCGGACCTGTATTAGCGAGGGTCTATGGGTAACTGCTATTGCAATTAACATTGCTTAGATATAGATAAGGCACTCATTGTCTAAAATAAATGAGTGGAGGGTTTAGGTAGGTTAGTGTAGTCAAATGATGGTCAAAATCAGATGCGGTGACCACCGTTTCCTTTTCCCTATGATGTGACTATAGGTAGGTTAATTCGAACTAACACTCTTAATGTCTATATACTTTTTAGGTGAAGGTGATAAAAATATATATTCAGCTGTTAGTGATAACAAAATAATTGATTCGGAGAATATTATATATAATATGTGTTTGCAATGAATATAAAGGTTATCTCCGATTTAAACATCAAATTATTGATGTGTAAACACGAAAATAATATATTTCAAAAACAAAACCCATATACAATGGATTCTCTTTACGTCTTTGAAGACACCACCCGTTACAAAGCAATATCACGATGAAATGTCGTTTATCGTAGAGTAAATATTCTTTTTACACTAAAAGTACTAATACAGCTATGCATTGTCGCTTTTCATTCTTTTATGCAAGTTTTTTAATGGTAATTTCCTTGTTTGTAGTTTTCTCTATAACTATAAACCTCGCTTTCAATTTTATTGATAACGTCTATTACGCTTCCACATCAAATCACTTAACGTACTTCAACATACTCCAAAGCTGAGGCATACGCGACATAATAGACTTTTCTTCGTTCCCACTGTTATCATAAAACTTTTCTCATTTTTTCTATCCAGGGATTTATGCTTAAACTGTAATAAGCAAAGTATTTCAATAGCCTTTGTTTTCATAACCATAATAATAACTAACATAGTTTAGTAAATTATAAGCATATAATTAATTTCAATGTAATTCTTCCATTTCCATATTCTTTTCTGAGCATTGGAGTCTTGTGACTTGGACCTCTATTCCATCGGCAACAATGAATTCGAATGAAGCTAGAAAATAAAGCAGAGGAAGCCTTTTCTACATCTTTGAAGAGATCCTTTAGTGTCCTGATGCCAAAGAGATAATTCAACATTTCTGAATCCATCTCTCGACCTAACCCTGCGTACATTTGTTTCAACACTCAATTTCATGTGAATCTTCTGTATTTTCCACATTTGAAGCAAGCAAATACCTCAACGAACCGACACCGACAACTTATTAAGTGTAATAGTGTTGTACAATACGATATTTTGAAATAAATGTATATTTCATTCATTAAAATGTAGCCTTTTCACTTCCTCAATGTATCTCAGGGTTGGATACATACTAGGATCTCTTCCGTAGAAGTACAGTCGCACAAAAAAATATCCGAACACTATAGTTGATTACATAATTCAGGAAAAGTATCTGGCAACTATTTTATTTAGAAATTAGTGATCTGGCAACCTTCGTGTACAATACACGAAGGTTGTCAGATCACTAATTTCTAAAAAAATCGTTGCTACATATTTTTCCTGAATTCTGTAATCAACCATAGTGTTCGCATATTTTTTTCAGCGACTGTACAACGCATTCTTGAATTGCAGAACTATTAGCTGTCTTGAACTCGGGTTTTATGATAGAAGCACAATTGTTATAATGCAATATGGGATGGCAGAGAGGATTTCATAGAAGGAATTTGGGGGAGGCACAGACAAGTCTCTGTGTAGCTACAAGGTTAGGAAAAGAGCGAATTAAAATGTTTAATCAAGCAAATGTACAAAACGGGTAAAAAAAAAGTATTATTGAATCTAAATCGCATACTGCTACAGATAAAGACAAAGAATATTAATTCAACACGGGGTGGAAGAAGGAAAAACAATTGCAAAATTGCAGACAAGAGATCAAGTATTTTAGGTATTGGAAGGGCCGAATTCTGTTTAAAAAAGGTAAATATATTTCGACAGTTTGTATAGTTATTGACCTCTCACTGATAATATTCGAAGCTAGTGCACGTTGGAAAACTTCAAAAAGTTACATCACCATGTGGGAAAACCATGCACTGTTGGGCAACCTACTTCAGGCCGCTGCCCATGCGCCCAACCATGAACGAGGAAATAATATTACCTTAACGTCACCCGGAGCTACCCATGGCCAGCGGGGGACAGCTGAGCTAAATGATTTACATTATCGTCTGTTCTTTCGTTCCTTTCTTTGTACTTCGCTTGGTTAACCTTTCTCCTTAATATATTTTAAACTAAAATAGTGTTTAGATTAAATTTTATGAGAAGTAAATAATCGTGTACTTTTTAAAAAGTAGCACTTTTACGTTTAAATACATCGTGATTTTTTTAATGTACATTTGCACTTGCTACGAAAAACAGCATTAAAGCTAGTTTCCGAAATTATTAGTTTTTATAGATCCGAATGAAGCATAATGCACAAAGGACTAAATGGTAAAATGTTAGTTATTGCTCAGATAATGCATTTAGGAGTGCAGTGGCTAAGAAAGTTTATTAAACTTTCTTAGCCACTGCACTCCTAAATACTGATAATTACTTACTGATAATTGCAAAACTTCAAATAATAAATTTTAATACACAAGCGACCTGTGTCTTTGAATGGCATTATGAAACAGTTCCCTTGCTAATCCCCATGCCTTCCACAAAAACTAATAAGGAGCAAAGATTACTGGAAAGGTAATAAATTTGGTACTTCGAATTAAAATGCAACTGAGGTAGAATTTCCAGTATTTAAACTTTGAACTTTTTAATACTCAAGTGCATCTTTCTCAAACAATTTGTTTTTACACATAATTTGGATTGCAACGTCTTGAAGATATTAAAAATTATGACTAAAATGGAAATTTGATTGCTTATAAAGATATATATTTGATATATATAAAAGCAGTTTCGGTCATTGCTTACGAATATCAGTTCCATGTATAATGCTTATCTGTTTGATATTCCAAATCGAGTTATGTCCTGCCTTGTGGTAGTAAAATATTGAACTGAAGGGTTTGGGGAAAACAACTGACATTGTGATCAATCAGGGTCGAGTGTAGGGGGCATGCCTCCCCCTTTAAAATGTAGTAAGTCTGATGGAAGCAAAATATTATTAAAATCGTGCATATTTCACATGCATTTCAAGAAAGTTTTTCAAATCCTCTAATCAAATGGGGATGGGAAAACTTTATATTGCAATGGAAATCAATTCTCTTGCTTGGACTCTGCCGCCCCTTTCTCCAGATCTCATCTTAGACATGAAAGTTTAATTTAATTAATTTTAATGTGATTTTTTAACAGACTGAAAATTTTCTCTAAAAAATAGGTCTTACTCATTCTGTTTAATCTTACTACAGCTATGGTAAACAGCTACAGCTATGGCCCCTAAAAAGTGCAACCCGTGGAAAAACGCCGCCCCAGCTGACAAGCTGCAACTTCTTTGTTTTCTTTCATACGCACTTTCAAATAACATAGAGTTTTTGCCAAAATAATGAACTGTGCCTTTAAATAATTTTATCATTTTTCAATGAATTGAGCTTTCAATGAATTGAGCTTTTCAAATGAATTGAGCTTTCAAAGATTTTTTAGGGGAAATGCTTTAGCACCCTCCCCACGAATAGGCACCCATAACAGTCTGCCGAGTGGTAACAGTGCTTGGCTACTGATCTAAGGGACCTGGGTTCGAGCCCCGGGTAAGGCATGGCTGTTTGTGTTGTTTTTCTGCTGAGGTCCTGCCATCCTCTCAGACTATCTACTATGCAATATAAACTGACAAGCTTCTGTCAGATCTCTGTGGCAAGCAGCTGCTTGAGGGGTATTTATATATTTATTTATTTGTTTTTTATGATAAAGGCATGTTTCCTTAGGATTTTTTCAGAGCTATCATTATCCCTATCTGCAAAAAAGGTGATCGTAGTTCTTGTGATAACTATAGGGGTATCAGCCTACTCTTTGTTCCAGGTAAAGTTCTCTGCATGATTCTATTTAATAGAACGAAGAATCTGGTTGACAGGCAATTGCATAAAGACCAATGTGGATTCAGAAGTGGTAGGGGATGTGTAGGTCAGATATTTTCACTTAGGCAGATTCTTGAGAAATGCTTAGAGTTTCAGAAACCTTTGGTTGCTAGATTTGTTGACTTCAAAAAGGCTTTCGACTCTGTTGATCGTCATAATTTGTGGTTGATTGTGAGATCATATGGTATATCAGACAAGTTAGTTAGCATTATGAAAGCTCTCTATAATAACACTGAGTCGTGTGTGAGAGTTGGTAAGGCTTGTAGCAATTGGTTTAGCATTACTTCTGGTGTTCGACAAGGGTGCATTTTGTCTCCTTTTCTCTTTAGTTTGGTTATTGATTATGTTATGCGAAATTCACTTCAAGGGAAAGATTTTGGCCTTAAATGGCCTAGAGATGCGAACGTTTCTGATTTAGATTATGCTGATGATTTAGCTCTTTTGGCAAATGATGTTGATGAGATGAACTCTTTCATTCGAGCTGTTGATGAAACTGGTAGTAGAGTAGGTTTGGTTATAAACAGAGGGAAAACTAAAGTGATGAAAATTGGTCAGGCAGGCTGTGATTTAGTTATTCTGAATGGTTGCAGTCTTGAGCAGGTGTCACAGTTTAATTATCTTGGGAGCTATATAACAGATATTGGTGATGTTCGGCATGAGATAAACAGACGAATTGGGAATGTTGTCGCGACTTTTAAGAATCTATGGAGAGTGTGGAGAAATAGGAGTATACATCTAAAGACTAAAATTAGACTGTATAAGAGTTTGGTTCTTTCTAGGTTAATTATGGGAGTGACCGTGGACGCTTTGTAAACAAAATCACAAGAAACTAGATGCTTTCGCAGTATTTTGGGCATTAGGTGGTTCAACTTTGTAACTAATGGTGAGGTTAGGCAAAGGAGTTTGCAACCTCCTTTAAGCAGCATATTGTGCAGCGAGAGACTCCGTTGGTTTGTCCATGTTGCCCGTATGAATAATTATAGATTGGCGAATAGGGTTATGAACAGTGTGACTAAAGGCCTCAGAAAGAGGGTGAGAGCTAGGATGCTGTGGGCAGACAATGTCAAACAGGACCTTATTAGAATTGTTGTGTTGTGGCCAGATGCAACAGCTGTAGCTCAGGACAGATATGCTTGGAGAACTAAATTGCACGTTCTGGTTGAACCTTCGTACCCCATGGCTGATTGAGGATGATGAGGATTACAGTTTGTTACATATTTGTTGTAGATGGTACAAATGGAGAGAAAGGGTTTTACGAAAATGCAATTTCTAAATCACATAATAATGGTTCACTGAAATATACTGCATATCTTAATCTATTATAGCATGAGTAACTAATATTCTGTTATACCTAGGGTGTCCAGATTTCACTTAATTAAAACCAGGATATTTAAGTAAGTAATAAAAGCCAGGATATTTAAGCATAATAATATCAACCAGGATATTTAAGTAAATATCCAAACATTAGAAAGCTTAAACTAGTACAGTTTAGTTATGATTCCTATTTAATTTAAATGAATTAGTGTCATTTTCCCTTGGAAGTTGTAAACGCACAGAAAAAAATTAACAAAGGCAGTTGTACAATCAGCAATAATCGTAACGTTTGGCACGGTCCCATGAAGGATTATTTTTAGGAGGTTGCTGAACCCAAATTTTTTTAGTGGGGTGTTGAATCAAAATTTTTTAGTGGGTTTCTGAACCTAAGTTCTTTTATGGGTGAGGGATGCTGAACCTAAGCTTTTTTATTGGTGAGGGATGCTGAACCTAAGTTCTTTTATGGGTGAGGGATGCTGAACCTAAGTTCTTTTATGGGTGAGGGATGCTGAACCTAAGTTCTTTTATGGGTGGGAGATGCTGAACCTAAGTTCTATTATGGGTGGGGGATGCTGAACCTAAGTTCTTTTATGGGTGAGGGATGCTGAACCTAATTTCTTTTATGGTGAGGGATGCTGAACCTAAGTTCTTTTATGGGTGTGGGATGCTGAACCTAAGTTCTTTTATGGGTGAGGGATGCTGAACCCAAGTTCTTTCATGGGTGAGGGATGCTGAACCTAAGTTCTTTTATGGGTGAGGGATGCTGAACCTAAGTTCTTTTATGGGTGAGGGATGCTGAACCCAAGTTCTTTTGTGGGTGAGGGATTCTGAACCTAAGTTCTTTTATGGGTGAGGAATTCTGAACCTAAGTTCTTTTATGGGTGAGGGATGCGGAACCTAAGTTCTTTTGTGGGTGAGGGATGCTGAACCTAAGTTCTTTTATGGGTGAGGGATGCTGAACCTAAGTTCTTTTATGGGTGAGGGATGCTTAACCTAAGTTCTCTTATGGGTGAGGGATGATGAACCTAAGTTCTTTTATGGGTGAGGGATGCTGAACCTATATTCTTTTATGGGTGAGGGATGCTGAACCTAAGTTCTTTTATGGGTGAGGGATGCTGAACCTAAGGGGTTTATGCTTAAACAACGCTAGCTCCGCAGGTGGCTCAGAAAACAAATATTGTAGAAAATAACTGATATTTTATTTGCTCTCTGATTAGTTTTTGCTTCATGTTTATCTTTTCTTACCATTCAGTAGAACTGGCATTCTACTGACTGGCAAGATGTTGATTATATCCACCGTACAGATATTTTTAAAATATCGATAGCAAAAGACCATGGGCTTGTTAATTAACAAATCAAAAATGAAAGTAAGGGAAATTTTATTTTGAGAACCTTCAGTGAATGTGAATCTTTAAAATCAACGTATAATAGTAATGGTCACCTTTCTAAACAAGGAAGCTTATGGTTTCCATGGTTACGTGTTTTGTTTCTGTATTAGATATTATTTGTCTGTCTGAAAACAATGTGACTCTAAAATTTATTACTTTTCTTATTTCATTAGACTAAAATCACGTAAGAAAATAAATTAAAATTCATTTGTTTCCAGCTGTGAATCCAAGGGGTCCAAGGGGTGTCATCCACCAACCATTTGAGAATGCTTTTAATGGTAATTGAGCGAAGAAATATTATTATTATTATTATGAATTTCTCGTGCATTTTTTCAGTAATATTTTAAAGATCTCTGTCAAGATTGATTTTATTTATTTGAGAGATCTGTTAGCCAAATGTCTTTTCTCGATCTTAATCACACAGTAGTTAAGGTACTCAATAAACCCATCAACTCGGTATCTCTTGGTTAAATAATACGTTTAATGAATAGCATTTTACGTTACCTACATATATATTTAATAAGGGCGCAGCTTTAATCCACTGCCCCACCAATAATATCCAGTGACACACTCCAAGAGCGTTGACCCGACTTTATTGAAAAGTCTATCAAATGTTCTAGCTCCAACTTCCGACTCTTTCAATGGTCAGGAAAGAAGTTGCTTTTTTTTAAATGTGCTTTTTTAAATACTCCCCATTTACTTTCCGCTGTAAGCACGCAGCAAATCTGACGGCGCACGGTGTTACACGATGCGCCGTCAGAGTTCCGCAGATCATCTGGGTCACACAACATTCTCGCCTAATAGAGCATGCATCGGAGAGGCAACATGAAAGTACCGATGCAGAACAAAGTTTTCTAAAAAAATATTTCGAAAAGGTGTTCTGGTGATTTTTCTTTACATCTAGACGCATTCCTTTACAATTTCTATCCAGACACGATTTGGTAGTGGTCATACAGAAACAAATATTATCTACTGAATTATTACAAATAGTTTCAAAATAATTTTATAATGATTCTAAAAGTAGAAATATCTTATAAAGCACTAATAAGGGAAACCCATGGAAATATTTCTTACTGTCTTGCAATTAGGTCTATTTTTACTCCCATATTTATTGTAGATTACTGTAAGAACTGGTATGGTTTAATGTAGCTCTAGAGAGTACTGAGAGAGTACTTTGAATCACAAAAAAATTGCTTTACTAAGAATTTAAAGTAGACACAGATGCGTTACCTCACATGTGAAACCTTTTGAAACATCTGTAGTATCTTGGTCTTGTTAAACGAAAATTCAGAGGAAGAAATATGGGAAACCTCATTTCTGGAAAGCTTGTCCTTTGGATTTCTTTGTAGACAAGCGGTTATCACGTTTGGCTCCTGATAGTAGTAACATAAATGAGTGTTCTGAGCCAGTAAATGGGTCCAGAGAATTCTGTGAAAATCCATGGGAAAAGTTATGGGGGATGAGGAAAAAAGTATGTTTTTTGTGGGTTTTTGTGAAAATATGTGTGAAAATTAGAAAAAACGGGGGTATTTTTCAGCATGTGAAAAACTAATTTAAGTTTTTTTTAAAGATGAGGTTTAAATTAATTTGTGAATTAGTTTAAATGGATTAGTTTGAAATGAGGTGTGTGTATATGAGATAAAATTGATGTGGTTTGTTGAGTTATCATACACTTCAGTGGATTATTCGATTGTAAAAAGTCATGGAAATCGGTGTTGTTTTTTGTGAAAATATATGTGAAAATCGGAAAAAACCGGGATGTTTCATGTGAAAAAAAGGTAACTTAAGTTTTTCGGGCAGACGAGATATTTACAAATTTTCACAAAAATGAGGTGTGTGTGTGAAAGAGATAAAAATGATGTGGTTTGTTGAGTTATCATACACTTCACTGGATTATTCGGTTGTAGAAAGCCAGGTAAATCGGAGAATTTGACAAATCGAGACAGTTTTGAGAAATTTGTTTGAAACATATGACAAAATCAACCGGTAAAATGACATTTTCGGGGACGGGGTCTGATGAAAAGATAGACTTTGAATATCTGTGAATGTATGAAGAGAGGGTACTAGATGGAAAAAAAAATTTTTTTGAAGTGAAAAGTAATTTAGGTTATTTTTTTTTAATAGTCGGAAAGAATTTGAAGTGAAAAGTGATGCCTTAACTGGCATAGTGGTTAGGCAGCTAGCGACTGTTCCAGCAAGGCAAGCTTTGTGTGTTGTGTTAGCTCTAACTAAGGCAGTGGTCAGCAGTGACTTCGGTCTTAGTAGGGCATGTTCTTGTATGAGAAGGCCTGTATTAAGCTAGGAGTAGCTTCCAGGATTCTTCTCTGTCCTATATGTCGTAAATCAAAAAAAAAAATGTAGGTTAGAATAATTTTGAACATGTATGAAGTTTGCAAAGAGAGAGAAGAGTTTTATGTTATCGTGCTAAACGGAAATCAGTCTCGATCTCTACAAAAGATCAACGGGGTCGAGATTTACTTTCATTGAACTAAATGGTTCGAGAAGTTGCACTTCGAACCAGTATTCATTCCGAATATCTTATTCGGTTCGATGCACGGCCCTTCTCCCTCTGTCCCCTCCTCCCCTATGCCCTCTCTTCCTCTCTCTCTCCCCTCCTCCCCTCTGCCCCCTTTTCTCTCTCTGTCCTCTCCTTCCTTCTGCCCTCTCTCCTCTCTGTTCCCTCCTCCCCTCTGCCCTCTCTTCCTCTCTGTTACCTCCTCCCCTTTGCCCTCTCTTCCTCTCTCTGTCCCCTCCTCCCCTATGTCCTCTCTTTATCTCTCTCTCCCCTCCTTCCCTCTGCCCCTTTTCTCTCTCTGTCACCTCCTCCCCTCTGCCCCCTCTTCCTCTCTCTGTCCCCTCCTCCCCTCTGCCCTCCTTCCTCTCTCTGTTCCCTCCTCCCCTCTGCCCTCTCTTCCTCTCTCTGTCCCCTCCTCCCCTCTGACCTCTCTTCCTCTCTGTCACCTCCTCCCCTCTGCGCCCTCTTCCTCTCTCTGTCCCCTCCTCCCCTATGTCCATTCTTCCTCTCTCTGTCCCCTCCTCCCCTCTGCCCTCTCTTCCTCTCTGTCACCTCCTCCCCTCTTCCCCCTCTTCCTCTTTCTGTTCCCTCCTCCCCTCTGCCCTCTCTGTCCCCCCTCCCCTCTTTCTCTCTGTCCCCTCCTCCCCTCTGCCCTCTCTTCCTCCCTCTCTCCCCTCCTCCCCTCTCTTCCTCTCTCTGTCCCCTCCTAACCTCTGCCCTCTCTTCTTCTCTCTGTCCCCCCTCCCCTCTTCCTCTCTCTGTTCCCTCCTCCCCTCTGCCCTCTCTTCCTCTCTCTGTCCCCTCCTCCCCTCTGCCCCCTTTTCTCTCTTTGTCACCTCCTCCCCTCTGCTCTCTCTCTTCCTCTCTCTGTCCCCTCCTCCCCTCTGCCCTCTCTTCCTTCCTCTCTCCCCTCCTCCCCTCTGCCCTCTCTTCCTCTCTCTGTCCCCTCCTAACATCTGCCCTCTCTTCCTCTCTCTGTCCCCTCCTAACCTCTGCCCTCTCTTCCTCTCTCTGTCCCCTCCTAACCTCTGCCCTCTCTGTCCCCCCTCCCCTCTTTCTCTCTGTCCCTTCCTAACCTCTGCCCTCTCTTCCTCTCTCTGTCCCCCCTCCCCTCTGCCCTCTCTTCCTCTCTCTCCCCTCCTCCCCTCTGCCCTCTCTTCCTCTCTCTGTCCCCTCCTCCCCTCTGCCCCCTTTTCTCTCTTTGTCACCTCCTCCCCTCTGCTCTCTCTCTTCCTCTCTCTGTCCCCTCCTCCCCTCTGCCCTCTCTTCCTCTCTCTTTGTCACCTCCTCCCCTCTGCCCTCTCTTCCTCTCTTTGTCCCCTCCTCCCTTCTGCCCCCTCTTCCTCTCTCTGTCCCCTCTTCCCTTTCTTCCTCTCTCTGTCCCCTCCTCCCCTCTGCCCTCTCTTCCTGTCTCTGTCTCCTCCTCCCCTCTGCCCTCTCTTCCTCTCGCCTCCTCCCCTCTGCCCTCTCTTCCTGTCTCTGTCTCCTCCTCCCCTCTGCCCTCTCTTCCTCTCTCTGTCCCCTCCTCCCCTCTGCCCTCTCTTCCTGTCTCTGTCTCCTCCTCCCCTCTGCCCTCTCTTCCTCTCTCTGTCCCCTCCTCCCCTCTGCCCTCTCTTCCTGTCTCTGTCTCCTCCTCCCCTCTGCCCTCTCTTCCTATCTCTCTCCCCTCCTCCTCTCTGCCATCTCTTCCTCTCTCTCCTCCCCCCAGATCCCCCCAAAGAGTTCTCATGTACTCAGATCCTCCCTTCAGATCCCCCAAAGAGTACTCATGTACTCAGATCCTCCCCCCAGATCCCCAAAGAGTTCTCATGTACTCAGATCCTCCCCAAGATCCCCCAAAGCGTTCTCGTGTACTCAGATCCTCCTCCCATATCCCCCCAAAGAGTTCTCATGTACTCAGATCCTACATCCCAGATCCCAATTGTTGTATCCCCCTAGTTGTCATTATCCATCCAATTGTCGTATCTTCCCAGTTGTCGTATCCATTGTATTGCAATCCACCCAATTGTCGTATCTTCCCAGTTGTCGTATCCATTGAATTGCAATCCACCCAATTGTCGTATCTTCCCAGTTGTCGTATCCATTGAATTGCAATCCACCCAATTGTCGTATCTTCCCAGTTGTCGTATCCATTGAATTGCAATCCACCCAATTGTCGTATCTTCCCAGTTGTCGTATCCATTGAATTGCAATCCACCCAATTGTAGTCCACTCAATTGTCATAAAATTGTTCATATGATCAGTGCAGGTGACTCCCACTCAATTATCGTTGACCCATTTCATTACGCTATCATGCGATGGATGAACCTTTCCGTATTCATTCGAAATTTCGAACTCAATTTTCTTCTTAAAGCATAAAACATTTTTATTTTTTCAGTGTATAGACAGGTAACAAGATCCCGGAAGGCTGAGAGAATGTTGTGGGAAGAGGACTGACTGGACAGCTGTTAGCGAAGAGATGATAGTTAACAGGACCGGATCCAGAAATAATAAAGGGGGAGAGATCTTAAACACAATCAAATCGAAATAATGTAAAGGATGGGGGAATGCAAGAGACTGGATTTCCAATGCATCATAACATTCTCCCTCAATTTTTGAGATCTTCCTTAAATATTTCTCGAAAAATGCATGAAATATAAATATGTTTAATAATGTTTGCCTCTGTTACCATTACTAGCATTCTGAAAGTGAGGGGGGGGCATGCTTCCCCCTAGATCAGGCCCTGGTGATTTAAATCCTCATGCTCTTTAAGGCGCACAGGATATGGCTCTCTTGTACACTGAGTCAAGGCTTAAAGTCTGATTTATGGACTGCGGCTTTCCCAAGCTATTATTATTCATCCCTTGGTTGCCCAGCACACTTGGTTCATGCTCGGGATTGAAATAACATTTACAGTGTTCAGGTCAGTCTCAGTGGCAATTTAAATTCTGAATTTGCTTATAACCGTGAAAAATGCAAAATATAATAGAAAAATGGGTTATGATCGGTAAACAATTCATATCTTGAGCACGAAAGTATAGAATAATTCCCAAGTACTTCATTAAACGATTATGATATGATATATGCATATGGCCAAGTGGTTACAGTGCTTGTCTATGGATAAAAGTGACTGGGTTCAAAACACTACTGAAAATTTATTTTCCTGAGTTCTCGGCTTGCTCAGACTTCTATGGTGTATTAAATTAACTTACTATGATGTTATTATTTAACTATGATGTTATTATTTAACTATGATATATTAATCCCTAAAGGCTCTTGTCGGAGTTCTCAGTCAAGGAACTGCTTAAGGTTAATTTGTTCTTTCCTTATCATTACAAGTTATGGTTTTCACAATGTTACGATAATCTATAACGCAACTCTTGATTACTCTCACACGCGAGAACTTCTCGAGTGGGAGTTATGAAATTTTAGTGTTAACAATTTTGCTTCTTTTCCCATTTATTTCAAAACCTTATGAACTTTATATGACATGTAATAGCAAATTCATTGTAAAAGTATATGTCGTTTTGTTGTTGAATAAACTGTTAATATTATTATGAAAAATTTACTGGGGGATAGAATGTCCTAAACACACCTTTGTTTTCGAATGTTTATCTGTTCTGTGGATTTCAAGCCAAGAATTAATTAAACATGTATTAATTTTAATATTCATTCTAAAGTATTTTTTAATCAGATTTCAAAATTTTATTTTCTGTTATGAATTACCTGAAAGCATTCAACTAGAAATTGTATGAGAATATGGCTTACTGATAAATTGAAAAAAGCTAAATATTTTTGAATTATTTAATTATAATCTCATTTTAATTACTATTTCAGCATTTGTTACACATCTTAACGAGAATATTTGATATTTTAAAATCAATATGTCACAACCAAGTTCTTCACCTTAATGATCATTTCACGTCTTTTTGGTATATGTTTTACCTATTTTCTTATTGTTTTTCCTTGTGATATGTCTGTTTGTTTATCGGTTATGTGACAAACACACAAACCGACAAATGATGTTACTTTGCGTGGTAAAGTGTCACAAATTTCCTGTACATATGTAAAACAAAATAATAAGCTGAGAAATACTAGTTGTGCTATGAGTCGGATTCGAACCCACATCTTCCAGTAACCGGCAAGGTATGCTAACAATTACACCATCAACTACTAACGTTTCTTCTTCAGCTAATATGATTTAGCTTTCCCGCATTTTCATTTGATTCCAATAGTGGCGCCATCTATCGGTACGTGGTAACTATGTTGTCTCTTAAAGCTGAATTTTAATATTTGTCATTCGTGACAATTTTTTTCAGCTTATTATTTCATGTGTCACTTTGGGTTCTTCTCAAGGCAATTGTTCCACCAAACGTACTACATTCTGCATTAAATGAATACTTGGGTGTCAGAAGCGTTATGCAATGCAAAAATCCCCCCCCCCCAAATTTTCTACCCATAAAAAAGGAGATTTATGCAAATCGTTCTTCCATCTTCCGAATATGAGCATCCACAGTTAGGTTGTCAAATGAAAGCTTATCTTGTGGGGAGTGTCGTAATCGTATGCCTTTGGATCCGGTTTCGCCATTTTTGTCTACATCCTCCAACTGGCGCCATTTCGAAATGAAATGCCTCCTTTTGCCTTTTCCCCTCTCTCGATCCTTTGTTTCTCCCTCCTGACCTGTTTCCATGAGAAAAAAAAAGAAGAGGAGCTAGGCAGACTTCTCGAAAGTTCCATAGCACCGCTTCCGCTCTCCATTTCCATCTGCATACGAATGCTGTTCCTTGCCACGTGCACGGCAAGTCACGCCACTAGGTCAAGATCCCATCGGGTGATGTCCCTTTGGGCAAGTGGTTCACGAAGAAGAGAACTGTAAAGTTCACAAACAAAGGGGAAGACATAGAAGTACCGAACTGAAATTGTAGTGCAGCGCCACCTAACGTAAGGTCCGAATTACTCATTTTCTCTCTGCTCTCGTCATTTTAAGACCGCCATTAATGTCTCCTTTCGTAGCTTTCAACAGAAGATAGAATTGATATGGCGTTTAATTTCTTTATTTAATCTAGTGATTTGACAAATTACGAATTATTAAAACAAATTACAACCACAACAAATTACGAGTGAAGGACAATAAGAAAATAAGTTAAAAAGAGAAATGAAATTTGACAATTAACTACCACCTATTTTATAAAACTATTTGATTAAATTAATTTTAGTTCCTTCAATCCCCAATGACAGGGTAGCAGACATGAAGCGGTATATCACGGATGTATTTCAACACTATGTCCATCCCTTTATAAGAAAAACAAATTTTGCTGAGATTAGTTGTCCACGAATATACAAAACATTTAGTTCTTGCAAAAGAAAATATTGAGATATGCTGTTGATGTCGCTTGGTTTGTTACTAACAGACAACTTCATAAAGATTTGGGCATCGACAACGTATATACCCATATTAAATGCATCACAAAATGGTTCCTTGAGGTCGTTAATCATTAGTTGACAAAGTTTCAAAGCATTTAAAAGTCCTATTCTGTCATTTTCGGTTCGCTGTAGAATTTCTGAAAGAAGCTTTCTCCTGTATCGTCTTTTTAAACTTACAAGCACGCCTTGACCAATTGGTTGCCCTAAAGACGTTACATTAGGTGGCAAAACATGGCTTTCATTTGTCAGAAATGAGTTCGCTTGGGTGTGTTGGGGCATTGTCGAGAATGAGTAGGGCCTTTACAGGCATTTTAAGACCTGTCAAGTGGTGTTTTACTTTTGGAACAAATTCTGCAAAGAATCATTCCTTAAAGAAATACGAGTCGATCGAAGCAGATTTTTTTAGCTTTGTAATAAACTAGCTGATCAGCTAAATTTAAATGCTTGAATGCTCGAGGTTTTGCTGATTTCCCAATTACAAAAAGAGGAAGTTTGTGCGTACCTGCAGCATTTCTATACACAGCCACAATGATCCTTTCTTTGTTGGGGCGGGGGTGGCTCAGTCGGTAGCGCGCCAGGCTCGTAATCTGTAGTTCCCAGGTTCGAGTCCCAGCTGGGTCAGCGTTGAGATTTATTTCCGCAAAATTCCCCGCCCTGCCCACGGTCAGTAGGGGACACCGATGGGCTTGAAAAGGCCGCCGTCCGTCGGATGGGACGTTAAGCCGTGGCTTCGTGTGCGGGAGAGCCATACCCTGTGCACGTTAAAGAACACGCTGGATGGCCTTGACGGGAGGCTACCATCTGTCTCCCAACAGCTGTTCCAGTGGGTTCCCTCCCCCAACCTTCTCTGAGCCTTCGGGGTCCATGTGACCTGGTCATTTTAGCCCATGGTGTGCAAAAAAAGTGCCGCTCAGAGGTAAAACAACCAAACCCTTTCTTTGTTTGTTTCCTGATGATGAGGATGATGAGGTTTCTTGCGCTGTCAGAAACGTTTTCGTTAGAAGAAGTTTAAAATTTAACCCAGTCTCGTCTACATTGTAGATTTGTTCTGCTTCTTTAATAAGCAGTAAAAGTTTCTCTGTAAATTCCTTTGCTGCTAAAGGATCAGCTGACAATTTCTCACAACAAACGCCAAGGTAATGAACACCATGCCGTTTTTTCCAGCGAGAGAGCCGCCTCACGCTTGCTGAAAAATCTCCCCCATTAGCGATTTTAGAATGAAGGATTAATGTTTTTTCTTTCAAGATTGGCCCACTGATTGTCGTTCCTTTTCAAAGCTCTTGTATAATATCCATAACCAAAGTGCATCACCGACAATTTCATTTTTCGGCTTTTTAAGAGTGCACCGAGAAGAAAGCGTTTTTTCAGACTCGACTTGAATGAAAATGACTTGAGTGTAAAGATTTTCCATCTCTTCTGCAGTCATTCACCGTGCTTTTACCAACACCTAGTTCATCACAAATATGCATTACTGGATCACCTTTGTATATATGTTCTAACGCTTTTAATTTCATCTCCATCGTAACGACATTACGCTTACGTTTGCACCCATTCATTTTGTACCACACAATAATTAATAGATCACAACACATACTCCTGTATACGCGCAGTACATTGTGCACTGCAATATTCACAACGAGGAACTGAAGAAAATATGAACTCTACTATAAACAAAACACTCGGCGACTTCCTTCCGCTTCTTGCAACGACCGGTTAAAGCGGAGGCCGGTTGAGCCAAGACCGGATAAGAGAGAATCTACCGTAGTTTGTTTTAAGAACCCTTAATTATTATTATGCAATATCTACTAATATTTACAAAAACAAAGTAAAATAAATTTTTCTCCCCACATTTCAAAAATATTCCTTGTACAACAGATTCGAACTTGATATCAACGGAAATAAAAAGTAAAATGTAATTGTTTTCCTGCTAATTAAATATAATTAACACTTCACCACAACAGTGAATAGGGTATTCAAACGTGTTCCGTTGTTTAAAATCAATGAAAAATACAACGAAACTATTTTTCTTCAAATGAACACATTTCTCAGAACATAGTACGCATCAGAAACCTCGGGATCATGAGGGAATTTTTTAGAAACAGGCACATTTCCTTGTTTCATCTTGCATGCGGAACACTTTCATGGAATTATTTTGTTTTTCGTTCCATACTTCACTTCTGCTTACATGAAAATACTTGCTTTGTAACAATGAGAAAAAGTTATTATTATTTAACATTAGATAAACAACATTAACTTTCTTTTCTTTGAATCCTAATCTAAATAACGAAAGCGATTGGCTAATACTTTGCCCTGACCACGGTCAGTAGGGAACACCGATGGGCTTGGGAAGACAGCCGTCCGTCGGATGGGACGTTAAGTGGGTGGCACCATGTGCGGAAGAGCCATACCCTGTGCACGTTAAAGAACACACTGGATGGCCTTGACGGGAGGCTTTTATCTATTTCTCATAAGCAATTCCATTGGGTTGTGTTGTTTTACCTCTGAGCGGCACTTTTTGCACACCATGGGCTAAATGGCCAGGTCACATGAACCCCGAAGGCTCAGAGAAGGTTGGGGGAGGGGACCCACTGGAACAGCTGTTGGGAGACAGATGGTAGCCTCCCGTCAAGGCCATCCAGCGTGTTCTTTAACGTGCACAGGGTATGGCTCTCCCGCACACGGGGCCACGGCTTAACGTCCCATCCGACGGACGGCGGCCTTTCCAAGCCCATCGGTGTCCCCTACTGACCGTGGGCAGGGCGGGGAATTTTTGCGGAGATAAATCTCAACGCTGACCCAGCTGGGACTCGAACCTGGGAACTACAGATTACGAGCCTGGCGCGCTACCGACTGAGCCACCCCCGCCCCATTCCATTGGGTTCCCTCCCTAAATCTTCGGCTTCGGGGTCATTGTGACCTGGACATTTACCCACGGTGTGCAAAAAAAATGCCGCTCAGAGGAAAAACAAACCAACCCAATTTGGCTAGTACCTTGAATACTTTCTTTTGAACAATAAAAATTACTATTACATTGAGTTAACGGATATTTCTGAATGAGATTCTAAGCTTCAAACAAGAAAACTAAATTTCTAAAGAAAGCCAGCCAAACGCGTAATTCCAAAAATGTCGCCACCTGATAAGAAGTTATAATCAAAATAATGCAATGCTTGTACAAGTGGGGTCTGTAAATGGTAGCTAGGTAGTCACTGGAAGGAGAGCTATGCACCAATCCCCTGTGATGATGCATAGAACCGGCCAGGCCTAGCACCTAATGTCCGACCCCGCCTTCTCGTGGTGCGGACCGTTAGTAACTTTCAAAAGAGATACTCTCTTGTGGAAGTGAACGGAAGGGGAGGGCTACCAGATTAGTGTGGCCTACTGATCTGGACAACTATGGCTACTTTTCTTTTTTTTCTACCCTGCTGAGGAGTGGTCAACCACACAGGGTCCTGGTGCTGACCATATAAACCTACTGGACTGGACAGATATATGGCTCTGAGCTTGATTATGGATCCTGATTTTGCTGCACTGGTGGGCTTCTGTGGAGGGAAAATCTTCCGCTGTGTTTTCTGTTTGTTTGTGGGTTGACAGCCCCAAGTGAATAGATTTACAGGATATGTTTATCAGCTGGTGGATAATCCTGAGCAGAAGTCATCGCAGGCACCTGAACTCTTTGCTTCTATTGGCATCGTCAAATTCTACATTGGAGGAAGTCTTCCAGTGTAGATGGCTTCAGCCTTTAGTAGTGGGGGAACGGGTCTTTGCCCCATGTCTGCGATTAGGGGGCTGTTTGATATTGTCGGCATTCCCTCTCTCAAAAAACATAGTTTCTTTAAACATCCCACTAACCATTTTCTCTCCATAGGTAGTTGGATTGTGAGACTCTGCACAGAGCTTTTTCTCTTAATATCCTCACACAAGAATTCCACCGTTATAATTTAGATATTCTCGGCTTGCAAGAGACCAGGTGGACAGATAAAGGTCAGATTCTTAAAAATAATCTTAAATTTCTCTTTTCAGGGAGGAACGACAAAAAGCATCACCAAGGCTTGGGTCTGCTTCTCAGCAGACACGCTAGCGATGCTCTTCTAGGATATGAGTGCATTAATGAAAGGTTTCTTACAGCAAAATTTCAGACAAGCGTTGAAGACCTGAATGTTATCTGCTGTTATGCCCCCACTTAGGATGCCGATGAGGATGAGAAGGATAGGTTTTATGAACAAATTCAGGATATTTTGAATTCTGTCAAGAAAGGAGATATTACCCTTGTTCTTGGTGACTTCAATGCCAAAGTTGGTACTGACTCTGACCTTTGGGGAGGAGTAATAGGCCCTTTTGGTATTGGTAGCTGCAATGGCAATGGGCAACGTCTCCTACAGGTAAGTAAACTCAATGGATTCAGAATAACTAACACTTATTACAAATGCCGTGAACCCCCCTTTCGTATTAGGGCGGTCCGACATTACTGTTTGACTCCTTTCCTGGTAATTGGCCGTGCTGCGATTGCGCTGATTACCGAAAAAGGCACTCTTTCATATTAACCCAAAAACTTTACTTACAATAATGAAAAATGGAGAGGAGTCATGTTTTCCCAGTTACACACAATTTATTAAAAACAGCATTACTAAAATACTCTCTAACACAACTTACTCCCTTCGTCGGGATACAGCTTCTTTTACTCAGCGTTTAGGCAATGTCAGCCTTTACAATGAGGAGCCAAGAAATTGCTATGGCAAAGTCCATCCATTAAGTCCGAGCTACTAGCTCCAAAGTCATGTTCCGTAGTCCGTTTCCTGGAGCACGGTGGCGGTGGCAGACAGACAATAGTATTTAAGAGGAAAAATCCAGATTTTCAAATGATGGTGACCCTTACCTGTCTCACGTAGCCGCTGCAGAACCCTAGAATGGGAAGTCCGGCACTGTCGACTGGGAGCCCATCTGCCTAATCTCGGCCAGACAAAGGAGGCTCGCGCTCATTCCTCGCAGGTACTAGCATTGTTCGTCGGGTGGAAGGGGAGAGACTGCTCGACCGGACTGCGCGACAAGAGGAGACAACTCATCAAGACGAGAGACACGAGGCAAAAGACACACTTTCCTCTCACTGTTCAACCTTGCCGCCTTTTCCCACCGCGACCTCTAGCGGACGTCAGCGCGGAAGGTTGACGCGGGCACTCACTATTGGTTGTGGACGCTTGAGCCGAAAATCGCTCCGCCTACTCGGAACCTTTGATGTCGAGCGCGACTCTAGTCCAAAAATTTCTACACCCGGGGCGATGGTCGCCACGGGTGTTATCCGGTGTAATGGACAAGTTCGTGGAAGCTGGGTGACCAAAACAAGTCTTTGTACTCACATTAGAAAAGCATATCCTAGGACCCCCTGGCCCAAGTCGTGTCCGCAGGATCAATTTCTTTGGGCACGACACACCTATCCCCTTTAGGGAGAGGGGGGAATAGGCGGGGCAGGGAAAAGGTCTCTGACGGACTGAAGATGATGATATATGTCTTGGAAGTGGTGAGGGCGATCTCCTGGGTCACACATCAATATATGGAATTTTTCCTTTTTCCTCCATGAGTCCAGTAACAGGTGCACTAAAAGTCCAACGGGTCACAGTTCGGGTCCACCTGGACCGATCTAGTGGGCGTCGGCTTGCAGGAGGCTCAACGGCACATGAAACAGAAAGAGAAACAGGGAAAAGGGTCACAAATCTGGTTTTCCACATGTACTTAATTCACAAGCACACAGTCTGTCTCCGTGCTTACCGCCACGTGACTCACTGTTACATAGAAACTTCAAAATCTCTGGGGCCATGTGGACCCAGCACAGGTTACATTTACAATTGGTACATACATTGCATTTATTTATTCTTACTTCCTATGTTTTTCATGGTAATAATTCAAAAGTTAAGTTTTTTTTTTTCAATTAATTCAGTTCTGGCTATTTGCCAATACTCCGAACGACCTATTCCGCAATTAATCTCTTTCTACAAGTTCCACTAATTCATAAGACACTAGTTTGAACTATTCTCTTCCCACAATTAATCCTATCTCTACTCTTTGTCTATAACTCCGACAGATAATCCTTCAATTAACTCATCTAGATATCCTGAAAATTTACAAGACCACCTTGTGTCACAATGCTTCAAATAATCTTCTGACGTTAATTCATTTTCCTTTAACAATTCCAAAAAAAAAAAGAAATCCCTTCTTAATGGGTTCACTCTACAATGGCAACATCATTTTACTACGTCGTTCTACAATAATACTCTAGCAGTCACTTCTCAGTAAACTTGTCCAATAATGACAACCTCATTTTACTAGGTCATTCCATAATAACAATCAAAACACTTCTCAAAAACTCATTCTATACTAACAAAATCATCTTACTAAGTTACTCTTACAATGGTCATCTAAAATTACTTCTCGATAAATTCATTTAATAACGACAGAATCATTTTACTAGGTCATTCCCAAAATGACAATCAAAACTCTCCTCAAAACTCATTCTATAATAACAAAATCATTTTACTAAGTTACTCTTACAATGATCATCTAAAATTACTTCTCGATAAATTCATTTAGTAACGACAGAATCATTTTACTAGGTCATTCCATAATGACAATCAAAACTCGTCTCAAAAACTCACTCTATAATAACAAAATCATTTTACTAAGTTACTCTTACAATGATCATCTAAAATTACTTCTCGATAAATTCATTTAATAGCGACAGAATCATTTTACTAGGTCATTCCATAATGACAATCAAAACTCTTCTCGAAAACTCATTCTACAATAACAAAATCATCTTACTAAGTTACTCTTACAATGATCATCTATAATTATTTCTCAAATCTCAAATCTCTACTATTCAAGTGAAGGGCTTTGCATTAGGTCTACCATATCTCCAATAGCTGTTTTGTTTCTTCCGGCCGATTGATTGAGTGTAGCGCGTGTGTGTGTGGGGGGTGTGGCAGAACTGCAGCCTCGTCAGAGTCTCCGCAAAACGTCACCATTTCCGCTTGCGACCGGCTCGGCCACCGCGCACGGGAGAAATTCTCGCGATTTCTCGCGTGAGCGTTCTATTACTCAGATTCCACTGCTCCGCTGCGCTTGATAGCCGGAGGGGGGGGGGGTGTGAGTGCGCTAGTGTACAGACGGAGATCGTTGGGTACTGACGGAGATCGTTGGGTACTGACGGACCAGGGCAGGAGGATTTCGGCTGCCCAGGGGCGATGTGTCTTGAAGGCGTCCCTTCGCAACGACATCAGCCCATGACGTGGAGTTCACTTCTTCGGGTTCGTCATATATCCCAGCATTCCGTGATTTCAAGCGTCGTCTGCTTCGGGCATGGAGGTAGGAAGATAAGGAGACGCCCTAACGCGCTTTCCCTGTCCAAGGAAAATGATGCTTAGGCAGCAGGGCGGTAGCCATATTGTTGCATTCAAAACAAACCGTCTGCCGCTGCAATCAAACCTACTTTTCAGGTGTTATACACTCAGTTTTACTGTGCGTTATATACGGGAAGATTATTTTTTTACGACTAAGAGAAAGCCCATTTAAGCTATTTGGAATCTATATTTTTTTTTTCAGTGCAATGAATATTTCAATACAGAATTACTGTATAGCAGAACTATTTATGTATTTCGTTGAATACGACAATAACAAACAATTACCAGATTCTGAAAGTTTATTTATACTGCACTGAAAACAGTAGAACACATTTTATGGATAAAACACTAAACATTATATGCAATAGCAGCATTTAAACTGCAAAAAATCACATTTGTAAGATTCAGAAAATAGATGTTTTACGTTTAAAAAAATTCTCATTCCACAAAAATAAAAAAAATTGCTTAACAAAACTGAATAAAGCCAATAGTATAAGAAGTAAAAAAAACGAACTAAAAAATATATATATATTTATACAAAAAAAAAAAGCCCCAGATGGTGGCTCGAACCCACCAGCTCTATGTTTGTAACCTCAGTTTCACATCTCTCCCCCATCTCATGCTTATTCTCCTCCCTCAACCAGAGTTAAAAATCAATACAAAATACACAATTATTACAATCTCTCAAAAAAAAAAATCTCATAAGGATTGAAATACATCTTTCCTCAGCCACAAAGGAAAATTTCAAAATAATATCTGAAAAAACTATATGAAAAAAAAGCAACTAAAAATTATACTAAGTAAAAATAATAAAAAATTAAAAAAATATAAAGAAAAAGAAAAAAATATATCCACAGGGTGAAGGGAATATAATATCCATTAAAAAAAAAAGGCAACGTTCCAGACAGTGGCTTGAACCCGACATCTCAGTGCCTGACTCCTCAGTCTCTCATACCTATCTTCATGTACGCCTAACCTACCCCTCAACCAATGTAAAAATAAAATAACTACAAGCAATAAACTCGCTCTATTTGAAATCCATACAGAATTAAATAAATTCAGTGTTCACCTTAAAAGGGACAATTAGAACCCTATCAGGAGAATTAACGAAAAGGAGAAAAGCATTACACTCTCCTCTCCTCTTTTAACTAAAATTATTTAAACAATTT